>CM068732.1:5255172-5265786 GCA_035136125.1 Quercus rubra
AATATTATTATTAGACCCCTATTTTAAAATAAATAGTTGAATATAGTGGTATTTTGAGAGTTTTAATAAAAAAAATCATTAAATTTAATTTCATTCCCCCCCCCCTCATTCCTCCCAATTTTGAGGGGAATGAATATTTGAGGTTTTAAGAAAATAGAGAGGAATGAGTATTCCTTCATGTTCATTCCATTCCCTCCTACTTAAACTCCCAAACAAGGGAATGGAAAAATGAGCTTTCCATTCCCTCCATTAAAACTCCCAAATAAGGGAAGAGAAGAATATTCTAAAATGATTTTTTTTATTCCTTTCCATTCCATTTCATTCTCTCCTCCCAAACGAAGCCTAAAGGATAGAGACCAACTTTATAATTTACCTAACTTCTCAATCTCAAGTCAGTCTAATTTCGAGTCTGAATTGAAATTGAAAACTGATGATTCGTGATCAAAGAGGAAGAGGAAGAAGAGGAAGAGGAGGAGTTCAATTTCCAAGAGAAGAAAATACAAATCTGATGAGAGTGATAGCGAGAGTGAATCAAATGAAGAAGAGGAAGAAGAGAGAAAACGAAGAAAGAAAACGAAGGCAAGTAGTAGGAATCGGAGCTGCCATAAGAGTAGCAAAAGAAGCAGTAGAAGAAAAGGGAGTAGTAGTAGGAGAAAGAGTAGGTACAGCAATTTCGATGTGAGTGGTGATTCTGATGCTAGCCATCGAGTAAGGTTGAAGAAGAAGCGGAGTTGGAGTAGGAATCTCTCGGAGACAGAGAAGGACATTGAGGTTTCGAATTTGGAGGGTTCAAAAGTTGAAGCCCGGAGAAGGTGATGTCATTGCGCAGTATGTGCAGCAAGGGAAGCGTATTCCAAGGAGAGGAGAAGTGGGTTTGTCCGCAGATGAGATTCAGAAGTTCGAGGGTCTTGGTTATGTGATGAGTGGTAGCAGGCATCAGAGGATGAATGCTATTTGTATTAGGAAAGAAAACCAAGTTTATAGTGCCAAGGATAAGAGGGCGTTGGCTATGTTTAATTATGAAAAGAAGGCCAAGCGTGAGCACAAGGTTATGGCTGATTTGCAAAGATTGGTGCAGCGCCATATAGGGTAGGATGTCAGTCCTAATCATGATCCCTTCGGTGCAACAAAGCCTGCAGATACTGCTGATGCTTGATTTTCATGTATGCAGTTGCTACCCGTATTGTTTTGATCTTATGTCCTTATATTTTCTTGTAAACCAAATACTTTTGCTTGTTTACCAAAATGCTACTCTTAGCAATGTTTCATTGATGGTTTGAAGTAATTAGTCAGTACATTAGTCCTTCCAGCACATAGATTGATTGTTGTGGGTTTATATTCAAATCAAGGGTCATATTGTCTTCTCCCACTACTGCTATAATCATCACGTTCTCATCAGATTTGTATTTTCTACTCTTGGAAATCAAACTCTTCCTCTTCCTCTTTGACCGCGAATCATCAGTTTTCGATTCCAATTCAAACTCGGAATTAGACTGACTTGAGATTGAGAAGTTAGGTAAATTATAAAGTTGGTCTCTATCCTTTATACTATATTTCAATTTAGTCTCTTACCTTTCAATTATATCAATTTAATCCTATATTTTCAGTGCTGTGTCAATTTAGTCCTTGCTATTATCCCTTAGATGGAAAAAACTGACGTGTCAAATGGAACAATAAAAAATTATTTTCCATGCCACATCAACTACCAACTATATTGTCAGGTCAAAAAAAAAAATTATAAAAAAAACCCAAATTAAAATTGAAACACATGAGAATTCCTAGTGTTGGCTTGGTTAGAGCTATAGCCCTTCTGTCCTTCAACACTTTTCCACCAAGGCAAATGCTAGAAAAATATGCCAATGCCCATCCTCTGGAGGATTGTAATGCCACCTTCTTTTCCTATGATCCTTCGGATGAATGGAACAACTATTCCACATTGATGGGTATCCATATGGTTAAGCTCATCAAGAAGAAATGTAGGATGCGGGTGGGATTTGGAAATTGCTTTTTCTAAGGTATCTGTTGGTTTGAACGGCTTGGAAGACTGCAAAAGTATGTTGTTGGATGATAGCAATATAGTATATGATGGCTGCAGCCCATATGGGAATCACTCTCAACAAGCATTTCACTTCTTCCACTTGTTGCATTGTGCAAAGTTTCCTTGAATTTGCAGCTGATCCATCTGGGTTAATTTGGTCTTGGGGGGTCACAGTTTCCGCTTTGTCAAGGAATATGCTAAAGTTATCAATTTGATCGACCGGTTAATTCTAAAACCCAATTGGTCCAAATGACCATCAAATGCAAAATTCTTAAAGTTGGTTACCTGAATTGGTCTGTGTAAGGAAGCTTGGATTTGATAGAACTAGTTGGCAGATGGTTGAAGAGGGACAACAATGGTTGTGCTGGTAGCTTTAACCGCCTTTGGTTGGTGGTGACATTTGAGAGAAAGAGTTAGGGATTTTAGGGAGAGAAGATAGAGATGAATTTGGTTGGTGCGATTTCACGTGTTTTAATTTTAATTTGAGTTTTAAAAAAAATGATGTGGCAGTAGATTTGGCAACTGATGTAGTATGAAAAGTAATTTTTTATTGTTCTGTTTCACTAATCAGCTTTTTCCATTCAACGGATAACGTTAGGAACTAAATTGACACAATACTAAAAATGTTAGGGACTAAATTAAAATATAGTGTAAAAGATAGGGACCAACTTTGCAATTTACCCTTCATAAGTATATTTATAATTTATTACTACTTTTCTCCTTCTTTTTGCCTGCTATGCTGCCTCAACAACTACTAAAAGTTTAGCAGTTGATCATTCCAAACTAAATAAGAAGGAGCTTATAAGATTGAAAATTTGAATTTTAAAATGGGTATCCAAGGAATAGATCTAAGTTTTACCCATTAAAAAATGATAAGAGAAAGAAAAGAAATAGTATTTAAGATACTATCTAGGTTCAAGACTTCTTTTGAGCCTATTCTCAAAACCCCCATTTCTTTCTCATCCTCCTTTCAACCTTTCCAATCATCTTCTATTCCTTTTCCTCCCTTACCCACCGATTTAGAATCATAGCAAAGTGGCATTGGATCAAACAACTATTGTGGGCATAGAAGTCATTGTTGTATTTTTTGAAGGCAAGCTGGTTGGGTTGAAAGGTGGCCATTGTGGGTTATGAGTTGGGTTGTGAATGGATTGCAATGGGATCTCAATCTGATTTGATTTCGGTCGCATTGGGCTTGTTAGAGATATATTAGCCTAATAGTATAAGCCTAACTCAATCCTTCTCTAATTGCAAGCCAAATCTCCTATTTGTATTAGAAGTCTATTAGTTTAGGGTTTAGCCTACTATATATATCCATCTTATGGTTCATTGTAATACAGAATTTGTACTACACTCTTATATATTAAATATGTAGCCTTTAAGACTAAACATTGTAACCCTCATGGATGCAGGTTGTTAGGCTAAACCACATAACATTCGTATTCTTGTATTTTCTATTTTATACTTCCGCTTTTACATCTATTCTAGCATATTCAACATGGCGTATCAATACTAATATTTAACAGGGCTATCTCTTTCCAATTTGATCTAGGTTGCAAGATCCTTTTTTTTTTTTTTTTTTCCCCAATCTGCTTTTAAGTTGTGCATTGAGGTTTATTTTAAAGTTGCTCTGGTTGTGGGTTGGATTTTGGGGTTTTATTTGAATACCCATCTGTGAAATTTTTATTGGGTAATTTGTGTTTGTCATTTTTAGGTTTTTGTGAGGTTCATTGCTTTAATATTGCAAACAGATGTTGTTATTCTTCCATTTTGAGATTGTTTTTCTTCGTTTTGATAGTATCTCTTTGTAAGCTTCAGAGTTGTTCGAACCTGTAAATAAATTTTTTGTTAGAATCTGTATGTATTGTGTTCATGTTCTTCCCATTTGAAAATAAAATTAATTATATATTTTTTTACTTTCCTTTTGAAATTTTATTTTATTAGTTTTTATAAAAAAAATTATTCAAAAATTTTAATAATCAAAATCAAAACTATGTCGTTTTATGCACTTAATAGTAACATACTTAATAAATTATGGTGGAAGGTCTTAATTGAATAAAATTGAAATTTAGTGAATTCAAATTGAATGAAAGTGAACTTAAAAGGCCTAATTAAATTTTGATCGAAGTTAAATTGTGTAATTTGTAATTTAGCCACTTTCATCATTAATTTTTCACTTGCTTAAGCAGCTATCGGGCATGAGTTGAGTGAGCTCATTAGAGATCTCTCTTGAGCTCCCCTGTATTTGCTCATATCCCACTTGTTTCCAACTCAACCCCACTCTAGTGGGCTAACTGAAGTGTCGTTTTAAACTTCAACTCTTACCATGGCTTCGCTGGAGTGAACATTAGGCTTGCTCGAGAAAGCCTTTGAAACTTTTTTTTTTTTTTTTTTAATTTAATTTAATTTATTTTGACTTCCTTCGTTTGTCTACTATTAAAGTAGGATCACTCATATTACAATCTACATGTATATTCACAAATATAGAACACTAAGTGCCAAAGAATTTCTTGCATGCACCACACCTGCTACTCACTCTCTCTCCTCCCCTAGCTTATCATCTTTTGGTTTTCAGTCTCTTACTTCTACATTGAAGGTTCCATTCGATACAAGTTAGTCCAACAGAATATAAAAAGTTCCTACTATTGAATAGGAATTTTCTTGCCGTAGGATGCTTAATGTCTTGGTTGATAAATAGGGAATTTTCCTCTTGCTGAATAGGGAAATTTCTCATAGCAGACTGGACAAATTCCCTTCTGTAAAAGAGTATTCACATCAGTCTAAGCCAAACTAGTCTTATGTTAAAAATATAGATAAAGACCCTAAAAACTCTCACGCATCAGCCTCTTCAAATTACCCGAAAATTTTAGAAATGAAATGTTGCACCACATCCAGCGAGCATCATTCATCACCAAAGCTTAAAAAAAATAAAAAATAAAAAAAATAAAAAAAAAACTCACTCTCTCTCACCCGTTCTCTCTCTCTCTCTCTCTTTCTCTCTCCTCTCTACTCGCTCACCCATTCTCTTACCCTCTCTCCTTTGCACCATCCCTTCTCTTCCTCATTTTCTTTTCAAGCAGCACCTCTTAGATTTCGGTTGTTGCAGTCGCGGAGGTTGTTGGTGCTGAGGTGGGTCTACGTTTGAGGTTGAAGAGGTTGAGGTGTTTGCTTATGCAGTTGTTGAGGTGGGTCTGTGTTCTTTGTGGTTTTCGGTGTTTTTTGTGGCTAAGGCATATGGGTTTGTGTTGTTGTTGAGAAATCTGCATTTTTTATGGTGGTATTGGTGCATTTTTTCATGGAATATGGGTTTGTGTTTGTGAGGAGAAATATAAAAAGGATTCATAGATCACTCCTTGAGTCTTTGATTTAAATCTCAACTCCAATTGATAAGAAGAAGGTGCTCAGTTCGAAAGCGAGAATGACCATCAAATGATCCACGTTTCAACTTCTTAATCGATGTTGAACTTCTTGCGAAAACAGCAAGGGGCGAGGTCAGGGATGAATCATTGGCTGTGGTGACTAGGCCTAGTGGAAGCTAATCCAACTATAATTGAAGGAGAAGGTGAGTTTGCGTGGTAGTGTGTCTGAGAAGAAGGTGGTGTTGTTTGGGGAAGAGAATTAATAAAAAAAATTAATTCATTTAATTTTGTAGAGAGAAAAAATAATATTTAAATAAAGTAGATAAATAAATATTAAGTAAGATGTATGCGTGTGTTTGTTAAAGTAGCAAAAGTAGAGGTTTTTATATTAGTTTAGTGAAAATTCGGTTGAAACTTATGTGAATGCTCTAACAAGATAAGTCTTATAACTGAATAAGGGAGATTTCTATCGCCAAATATGGGATTTCTCTCCTATTTATCATTTCATCACATTATTCATTCACTAATCCAAACTTTACCCTTAGAAATGGCACCAGGGGTGTGACTTGGGCTCAAAGCAAGGAAGTTTTTCGTACCGTACTGGCCGCTACCACCAGTATTTGTCGTACCGGTGCCTAGGCCGGTACAGAAATGCTCTTGTTTCATTCTGGTTTAAATACCGACTATACCGGAGCTGTTTCGGCCATATCGGGATAAATATCGGGTTTTGGCCTGAAAATAGATACCAAATGAAACAAAAAAAAAAACCTTAGAAAATTGTGATTTTTCTCCCCCAAATTTCAAGATCCACCTCCTCTCTCTTAACTCGGTCTTTCCTCCTCTTCTTTGTATTGTCTCTACTTTGCATTTCTTCTTCTTTCTCTTTGTTTTGCCGGCCTCTGTTTCTTCAGCCCCTTCATCTTCTTCATTTATTTCTCAATGTGTATTTGTCTCTCTTTCTTGTTTTGGTACACTCACATGAATGTAGAAACTAAGTAGTCAATCAAGAAGCAAGTGACAAAACTTGATGTCATCCAATTTTGTAAAGGAAATTATAGTGTAGCTAAGGTTGTCGTTCCACCGAGAAAAGGAAACAAGAACACGTCAAAAGCACCAATAATATATAGAAAAATATAACTGAAACTTAGGAAATAAAGTTTGGTAAAATTCAGTAATTAAAATCACTAGGGTGTTAGGGTTTGACCACCAATATTGTTAAGCATTCACTACCAATCCAATTTAGTACACAGTCGGGTAGGTAAACACATAAACTGTTTGATTGGAAGATTTAGAAATAAGTTTTATTAATAGAACTCTCTTCGGTTGATTATATTCATCAATTGTTCCAACAATTTAGTCTAAAAATAATAACTTTGCTAAAAAAACTCAAGAACATCGCATACCTTAAGGCAATACTATGGCAAAAGTAATATCTAACAAGATTACCACGTTTTACTAGAGAAATTATAAAACCCTATTCTAATAATAAGAAGATTCAAGAATAGACTTCTGAAAGAATTAGAAATCAAATATCAATTTAATAAAACAATTATAAAAAGAGAACAGTTGATTTCAATAATCAAATGTGAAAAACATGCTTGGATTAAAGAGTGGACAACTTACAACATTGGGTATTCACCCCTAACCCTAGCTTAGGTTCTTATGCTTCCATAGAAAATAAAACTTTTAAAAATTGATGAAAAATAAGGTTTCCCAACAGTAAAAAACGTGGCTGCCCTTATATCACTTTAATATTTATAACATTCAAAACCCTAAAACACATGCTTCCCAAAAAGAAAAATAAAAAATGTCATTTCCTGTTTTTCAACAGTGCGTCAACTTCTAGGTAGGTTTGACCTTTAATATTGCAGATTCTGAAGTTTTAATAAACTACAAAGTTTTAGATCATTAAGTCTTCGTTCCGTGGCCACAAGAATCAAGTCAATCCAATATAGGAGTGAAAAGATATGGCTAAAATACCAAAACTAATCAAAAAATTTCCATGCTAGGATTTTTTCCATCTTTGGCTCAAATAAATTTCTCTCTTTCCTTTTATGTTTCCACACATCTCTGAATCACAAAATTCTTCAAAAGCCACTTCTCAATTGATTTTCACCCTTGGATCCTCTTGGCTTCATGTTTGCATGTTTAGCTCATTAGATTAAATCTCCTTCAAGAGAAAAATACACGAAATGAGTATATTTTAGAGAAAACTTGCAAACTCTCATATTTATGTGTAAGTGTGGGAATAAACACAAAATAGATGCAATAATGCCTACCAAAACTTTGATAGTATTGTACTTATAAGCTATTATCAAGACTTCAAAGCAAAATGTGTGGAGGTGATGAAAAAAATAATGAAAAATAAATAAATAAATAAACTTATAACGGAGGACTTATGGGCTACAATTGTGAGCAAAATGTGTGTAGGTGAAAAAAAGAATGAAATCCTAATGAGTTATAACTTATGGTGAGTTTGGTTCAGCTTTTTGAAACTGGGCTTTTTGAAAAAGTGGAGTTTTCAAAAAGTGTGGTATGAAACTGAGCTTTTTTGTAAAAGCTGAGTGTTTGGTAAAAGTTGTTAAAAATTGCTTTTTGAAAAAGTGGAGTGTTTGGCTAGCACTTATAAAAGTGGTGGTTTGAGTGGTATATTACCAAAAAAGATAATGTATATATAAAGGAGTTTATTTCATACTTAAATCAACTACTGCATAATACTTAAATAAATTTTTCTTCTTTCTTTTCTAAAAACTACATTCATAATATTTTTACGACACTTTACAAAAAATCATTTGTGATAAATTGATACTAATTTTAATTTGAACGTACTATTACAATTTTTTTTTCTCTTTCTAAAAAAATTATTTTTTTACTAATATTAGCTAATAATAACCTACCATTTAAAATTTATTGTGAAAGTATTGTGAAAATATTGTGATAATTGATACTAATTTTAATTTGAACGTACTATTAAAACTATTTTTTTTTTCTCTTTCTAAAAAATTATTTTTTTCTCACAAATATTAGCTAATAATAACCTACCACTTAAAATTTATTGTGAAAGTATTGTGAAAATATTATGATAAAAATTGATATTGATTTTAATTTGAACGTACTATTAAAATTGTTTTTTTCTCTTTCTAAAAAAATTATTTTTTTATTACCAATATTAGCTAATAATAATCAAGTACTTAAAATTTATTGTGAAAATATTGCGATAGTATTTCCTTCTTTTTTCCCCTCTTTTTTTCTCCTCCACATACGTACTGCATTTCCTTCTTTTTTTCCTTTTTTTTTTTTTTTCCTCTTTTTTTCCCTATCACTTCCTCCAAACTCCAGAATGCTCCACAGAGCTCTCCTTCTTCCTTTTTTTTTTTTTTTTTTTTTTTTAATCTTAGCACTTCGTCTGTAACACCCATGCACTTCTTCACCTTGATCTTCTTTATTCTTTTCTTTTTCTCTAAATTCAACCACTCACAAACGAGATGATTCAGATCGGGAAGATTCACCTAAGGTAATTTTTCTTAATTTCACCAAAAATCTTCAATACCTCTCTCTCTTCGTAACCCAAAACCAAATGGAAATTGAAGTCAGACTGATGCATATTCAGCCATGTCGGAAGATTCAGATCGGGTTGTTGAAAGTGAGATTGGCAGTGGAGGTTTCGGCATATTGTAGCTATTATTTTCTGTGTTTGTCTTTTCAGTTTTCAATGTATTTTGTGATTAGTGAGATGAGAGTAATTTGGGTCATTCCTTGCATTTTTCAACAGTAATATTGATCAAAAGCGCTTTTGTGTTTGCAAAAGCTCAAGAAACCTATCCGCATGTTTTGGATGAATTCTTTGCATTTCCAAATACAACTTTTTGAGAAAGCACGTTTTGAAACATTATCAAACGCCTGATTTAATTTTTTTGGTTTCAAAAAGTGCTTTTGTCGTTTGAAAGCTGAACCAAACGGGCACTTATAGTAATTGACTGGATGGATTTAGGACTTGAGAACTATATGCGTTCCCCCCAAAAAAAATTTATCAGTTAACATAAATCATTTCAAATTTTTTATAGGTTCAAATTTTCTTTTTATGTTGCTGAAATGTATTTTAATCTATCAATTCTATTTGTTAGACTTTAAATGTTTTATGAGCTTTTAATATATCAATTATCAAGTGAGAGAGTAGTGAGTTAAGGAGAATAAAAGAGAGCCAAAAAAAAGTTATTGACAAGGTAGAAGAGATATGAGTAAAAAAATATTAATATTTACTTTTTAGTAATTTATTATGATTTTTTAAATATAAATATAGTGGTAACTCCAAAATAGTACATCGGTATTGATCGGTACCGAAATATTTCGCTCCCCTAATCAAACCGGTACGACGTTCGGCACAAAATTGACTCTCTTGGCTCAAAGTGCGTGAAAAGTGTTTGAATGGAAACCCTTCATCAGAGTTTCTTGGCTCAACTCCTCCCCTTCTTCATCAATTGAGTGCATAGCTCACCTAAACTAGGGTTTTTTTTCTTTTTTTTTTTTTTTTTTTTGAGAAACCTAAACTAGGTTAAACTATTTCCAAGCAATTCTTGGGCATTGATTATTGGACACTCATTGGTACACATCACCCTTTTCATAAGATAAATGTATACATCCTTAAAAAAAAAGTGGACAACACATGTAAAATTATGAACGTTGTGTAAAGAAGGTACAATAATATTTTCCCTTTTTTATAAGGAAAATATTCTTCACACTCATTTTACATTTATTCTTTTACACAATATCCAAAATTAATGCATTTAACAAGGAATAAAATTCTCTCATTTAAAGGTAATTATTGAGTACTCCTAGAGTACCATAAATATGTACTCCCTACTCTTACATAATTGTGGGTCTTATTAATTAAATTTATGGCAGAACTCACAAATCATATGAGAGGAGAAATATGCATTTATAGTACTACTCTTGGAGTACTAAATAATTTTCTCGCATTTAAATCATTTTGAGAAAAATATCATTAAAAGAAATTCTCTCATTAATGCGTTGATTTACACTTTCATTTATAACATTTAAATAAAAGTGGATGTGAAAGAATTCTTACCTTCTTTATATGCCGAGAATCTTGCAGTTTAGTGGCATTGATATAACATAGTTTATACTCTCTCCCCATGTGGCCATGTGTTGTGCCCAAGAGTCACCGGAAAAAACAAATTCTTAATATGTACTGAGCAA
>CM068732.1:5875786-6406730 GCA_035136125.1 Quercus rubra
TGAAAATTTTTCTTTGTTGGATTCCTCACAGGTTTTGGAAGAACAACAGATGATGGAAATTAATAAAGGATGGAAGTCTTGCTTTGAGAAGCTACTAGAAAATGGAAAAAAGCTCGTACATTCAAGTGAAGAGGCACCACAGTTGGAGCTTAAGCCGTTGCCGGTGGTCTTAAATATGCATATTTAGGTCCAGGTAAGTTAAAACCTAGGTGGGATGGCCCTTTCACTGTAAGGGTTGTTTAACCATGGAGCTGTAGTAGTTAAGGACCCTAGAGATGGCAGGATTTTGAAAATAAATGGATAAAGGTTAAAACCAAATTTAGGGAGAGTTATACCTGAGGAGGAGACTATGTCACTAGAGATCCCTGCCTATTGGGATGCTACGTGAACTCTAAAAGAGCCTTAAGAAGTTGTACCATATTTGTTTTAATTTTTTTTTCCCTTCTGTTTTTGTTTTTGTTTTTTGCTTTGTTATTATTTTTTTTGTGAGCTAACATTTGCAAGTGTGAAAGAAATTTCAAAAAAATAAATAAATAAATAAATGCTTAAGGTAACTTCTTCCCTTTATACTTGAATTTATTTTGGTTTTGATACATTGAGAACAATGCAATATTTTAGTTGGGGGGAGAGGTTTAAACTTTTTGCTACACCTTGCATGATTTTCCTTTCTTTCTTTTCAAAAAAAAAAAAAAAAAAAAACTTGAATTTGAATGTAGTAAAGTTATAAGCTTTATTTTTATATCATGTGATGGAATGAATAATGCTGAGTTGGTTATACTATTTGCTATATTAAGACTTGTGGGAACCTAAGATGTGTAGGCTTGCTTGGCAACTCCTAGGCATACTTGGCAACGTCCTCGGCCTCCTTGGCATGCTTCGCAACGTCCTAGGCATGCCTTGGCAACGTCCTAGGCATGCTTGCAACGTCCTCGGCCTCCTCGGCATGCTTCCCGCAAGGTCCAAGGAGTCCCACATCGAAGATAAAACCCCCCACTTGCTTCCTTATAAGCTGTGAAGCCAAGGGAGTAGTGTACCACCAAGCTCTCAATATATTAGAAGCTTGGTGGTACACTACTCCCTTGGCTTCACAGCTTATAAGGAAGCAAGTGGGGGGTTTTATCTTCGATGTGGGACTCCTTGGACCTTGCGGGAAGCATGCCGAGGAGGCCGAGGACGTTGCAAGCATGCCTAGGACGTTGCCAAGGCATGCCTAGGACGTTGCAAAGCATGCCAAGGAGGCCGAGGACGTTGCCAAGCATGCCTAGGAGTTGCCAAGCAAGCCTACACATCTTAGGTTCCCACAAGACTTTTTCATGAAGAGCACAATTGGAAATTTTTTAGCACAATAGCCAAGTTAGTGAACGGTTGGATATTGGATATGCATGGATCATGAACAAGCTAGATATACACTGAAACTCAACCCATATAGAGAGTTCTTGAGCCTTACTTTTCTTTGTGAGAGTATATCTTTGTTTGAATTCTTAAATTTCTCTCATATGCTTCAGTTTTTGTAAGAGATCTCTATATTTTTTTGGTTGACTACTGGAAACATTATGGGGAGATATACCATGATCTTAGTTATTTTTGTCCGTAGGCATGTTGGTTTATGTGGAATTTTAGGAGATGAGAGCTTAAGGCCATCAATCTTTTGTCACCAGCTAAACAAATATTCAACCTACCTTTACATTAACCATTGTCACCATCATTTGAGCTATGAGAAATACTTCTACAATACCACAAAACATTTTTATTTATGGGTTTTCTCATGGGGGTTCAAGTTTTGAGCAATTGATGTGTTTAGATACCACCATTGTCTCTTTTTTCTTCCAAAAAAAAAAATAAAAAATAAAAAAGAGAAAAGAAAGATAAAAATAAATAAAAAGAAGAAGAAAAAGAAAAAGAAAGAGGAGACATACATAATCAATCAATAAATCATTGGTGTCTTACATACCTTTCATGTATTTCAGAAGCGTTATATGGTTGAGTAAAGGTTGTTTTGATTCAAGTTGGTTATTACTGCTATAAGTTGGGTTTGGCTTGAATTTTCTGCATTTGATTCATATACCTCATATTTCAGAGAGAGCAGTTTGCCTTTACCTAGCCATAAGATTATACTACCACTAAGCTTAAAGTCCTACTTGATCCTAAAGGTGCATGGCTGGTATGCGTTTGGGATAAAAACTAGAGATGAGAACGGTATTAACCTCATGTTTCCAGGAATTCAACATTCTTTCCAAGAGATCTTTTTCCGTTGTTTTAGCTGCTTTTTTTGTATATACATGTGATATTCTTAAGACTTCTTCTTTCCTTTTTGTTCACATGTGATTTGAAGAGGGAAATCATTACTTCTATGTGTGTTCTTTCAGAGTGTTGATGACTTAAAAGAGATTTCGGAGTAAAGGCTCTAATCTAGATTATTCTTGGTCTATGCATGTTTGGAAAAGCTGGTTTGATTGGATGGGCTATGCACACACACACTCCAAAAGTGAAGTTAGTGAAAGCTCTTTAATATGATGAATAGTATCCCAACTCAAAATTGAAAGTTCATTTGTATGATATAATGATAAAGCATACTAACATTTGCTGTAGGAATTTTCAGGAAGCCTTTGACTTTTATGGGTAGAGTCACTGCAAACCCTCACGAGAGTAAACTCGTCCACTAGGGTGACCTAGGAGTTCAAAGACTTGCTACACATGGGAAGTGCAGTCGTGTAGCTTACGAAAGTGGCTTGTATTTTAGTTTTAATTTTTCACTTTTAGTAGACATGGGTGCTTTATGGATTGTTTAGGATTAGTAAGATTTAAGTTGGGGGGGTGTGATAATGCCTTAAAATGTATATTTGTTATATGTTTATGTGGGCGTTATCTCCTTATTACTATGCTTAATTTATATAATTAAGACATGATTTGCATTAGTCCCTATTATTTATCTTTACATAATTTCTTGAATAAGATGCTATTCATTGTGTGTAATTTTCTACTTTCAGGAAATCATATGAGAAAGATGAGTTTACAGGAATTTGTGAGAGAATGGAGGCCAAACTAGAATTAAAGTGGAGCTAAAGGACCATGCTTAAATGTCTAAGGAGGTGCAGCTGGAGTGCTAGGATCGACTGCCATGATTGAAAACTTCAAATAAGGAAAGAAATCAAAGAGGTAGAATCTGAAAAGGAAAAAATCTGATTTGAGTACTGATCAGTATTTTGGGCGTATCTCTCTCCTCAAAAATTCAATTGATACAAGGCCAGATGGGTTGGAACCGTGACTTAAATATCTACAACTTTCCAGTTTGAGTTTTTCGAAATTCTCAATTTTCGAAGGCCGAAATTAACTCACAAGTTACTGCTGTAAACTTGGACGGAAATTAAAATAGTAAAAGTTTTATTTTCTTTGGACACTTAGACATTAGGGTTTTGGAAGGGAGGCTGTGTAGAACGAATTTTGCAGAGAAAACCTTGTATTTTACTTTCTCTAATAGCAGCCTAAACTCTTTGCTAGGGCTAGAGGTTATATTTCTTCTATACGGTATGAATATTCTATGTGATTTTTTCTAAGATTTTATTAATAACATATTTGATTGTTCAATTAGATTTCTTTTGATGTATTAGTTCTTCCATGCTTTCAATAAGTTCAATCATATTTTTCTTACTGTTTAGATGAATTTCTAATAGTTTTAAATAGAAATAAGGTTTTAAAGTGAATAAGTTTTTCTGAAAATTTTTCTAACCACATTATCAATTGAGGTTATCATGTGTTCTTGAATTGTCTCAATTCAACCGAATCATACGTGTTTAATTGTATAAGAACAATCAATTATGAAATAGATATTTCCCTAGATCACAAAGAATTTTATATCGATATAGGGAAACACCCCGATGCCTTAGTATTTATATTTTTGATTTGAATAAATTTTTAATATTATTCTTGTTAACAATCAACAAACAAAAATATTTTTCTTCTTCACCCAAATTGTTATTTAATTATATAGTTTTTGAATTTACCTTGCTTCTTGTGGTTCAACCTCGATGCTCCGAGAATTATATTGCTACGATCTCCTGCACTTGGGAGTGAGCAAGCAGTAGTGATGATGATGGTGGTTGGGTCTGAGATGGAGAGAGAGGCAGTAAAGAAAATAAGTGAAGAAAATAATAAAAAATAGTAAAAGAATGAATATTTTATTAAATAAATGTGTAGAATAGATAGACTGATGTGGGTGTTTTGTAAAATTAGATGTGTAAAATAGAAAAAATAGGTTTTTTTGTGCAAAATAGAAGGAAAATTTGCATCCACATCTAAGGGAGAATGAGTCATTATAAGAAAAAGCCCAAGCTGAGGAATCTTGAAGCTCAAGATTATTAACAAAAGGAATAGTTGAAATGGCATGAATGATGGTATCTGGAAGTTGCAAAGAAAGGGTAGCCATCCCATTTTCTTTAACTTCCCAAATTGAGAGAGATTCCTCTTGGAGAGTATGAGGACCTTCAACAAGATTTCTAATAGGACCCAAATAAAGCCAAAAGTCTTTCTAGAAATTTACAAAATGTCCATTATAAATGGTCCATTTAAGGCCTTGCAAAAAAATTGGGCCTCCTTTCTTACACGTTGCCCAAATAATAGACACATTTTGTTTTCTGCCTCCAAAAGGACCTGAGAGGTATTTCTTAATGAGGATTTTTGCCCACAAAGCTTCATGATTATTAGCAATTCTCCTGCATAGCTTGGCTAGCAATGCTTCATTTTATATATAATTACTTTTACAATACATCCTAAATCTTTTTTTTTTTTTTAATAAATCATATTATATTATAAAATAACTTGCCCAAAATCTGTATTGAAAACCCACCTAACCTTACAACAACCATCACAACAACCATGGCCAAATTCAAACCCATCCCCAAAACATAGAGAAGAGAGAGTTGAGATAGGGAAGTGTTGGGGAGAGAAACACTTTGGGAAAAACTCTTTGAGTAGTTAATATAATTTATAGAGAAACCACTTGACCCAAAGGTTTAAACCTAATGGGTAATTGCATATGAGTTCAACTATGTTATATTAACCACTCACTCTTTTCATTTGTATCCAATGTGGGATTTCACCACTTAACCAATCACACTACTCACATATGTATATGTAAAACTAAATTGTCCTATTTGATAATGTAGCATTTGATAACTTCATGCATGTTATAGGTTTGATAAGAAGTTACATGTCCTTAAATATTGGTCAGTGGAGAAGTAGGTTTCCTAAGTAACTCACTAGCTTCGATGGGCAAGTGGAGGTTATATGTACAAGGTATTTGATCCTTTCTCAGCCCATAAAAAGAGACATTCAGCTCTCCATCACACACTAAATAGTGAAAGAGAAAAGAAGATCAAGAGAGAGAAACCAATCCTATAAGTGTTTTTTATATTAAAACTTGATCTTAAGAAAATTTTAGCAATGGATTAAGGTAAGCTTTGTAGTTATTTTTGTGTAAATGTAAAATCATGATAATTCACGATCATAGAATTTTATATGATAATTGTTTATAATCTAACAACATAAAGAAAAATATTTACAAAATTTTTGTGGAAGCGGGAGCTGCAAGCTCTTTTGTGGAGGGTAGCAGAAAGAGAGGGGGAAGCAATATATTTGTGAAATTAATATACTCGAGCATTGAATAAAATATCTGTTTTCAAAGAGATACACAACACTCAACACTACAATATTCTTTAAAAGCAAAGAGAATTGTAGCAAGTGCAACACTTGTTTTTATCTACAAGGTTATTGTTTATGATATAGAGGGAGTTTTTTTTTTTTTTTTTTTAATTTTTTTTTACAATAGTATTATGAAAAAGGAAAAAGGTATCTCTCCAAACTAATTTGGAGAGAAACCCTTCAAACTCCTCTTATACTTTTTTATTGGATATAAAACTTTACAGTTAGAAACCTTGTTCTATGCAAAATGCATGTAACAAGCCAGATGCATTAGCTAATGGCAACGCTCTTCTAAAATATTTTTGTCTTATGTGATAGACGATGAGTAATAGAGAAATTTTTTTGGATTTATATATATATAATAGTTGAAGGGGTGAAAGGCCCAAGAGGACATATCTACATACGTATTGGGCTAGGGGTCCAATCCGAGGACGAGTAAACACTTTCATAAGAATCCGTGTTAGTAAATGAAGAGATGAAGTCTGATCATGATCATCCAAAAGGGCAGTCCTAGGAGGAATACTTCCTTGGTGGGTCAACGTTGGGATCATAGGGTGCAATCTACCATCAAGAGCAATGTTTCGGACCATTCCATGGATAAGGATAAGTATCATGAAGACCAAGACAAGGGAAAGCTGCTACCATAACATTGAATTCTCTGCAGCTAACTCTCTAGCCGCATTAATGAGGAAGTGACACTTGAACAATAACTTTTAGTCTTACAGCTACTATCCAAAGACTTCAGGAATGTGCTGATTCAAACAAAGTTCAACACCAACAAACTAATCTACACGTGGAGGGTAGAGAAGAAAGGAAAGATAGTATAAAATAGAGGAGAGACCCTGAGAGAAAGGGATCGAAAAAAAGAGAGAGGGAAACACAGGATCAATCAAAATGGTATTTGCAACCAACCTCAAGTAATACATACAAGGACTTATCTCCTTGGACTGTGCCGATAACGAATTTCCTTAGATAAATCCAATCTACTTTTACTTTATGGTTTGCTAGATTCATTCTAACTGTTATTAAACTCATTAGAACTTAGTTTTCCAACCCACTCTCTACAAATTCATTGTATTGAGTTTTTTGGGTCTAAGTTCATCCATCACTTGGGTGGAGGACCCAAATTGCGTCCTTACAATTGGCGTCTTCTATGGGAAATCCTTGTATGATAGTGAGTGTAACGGTCAGTTCTACGCTGTAATGTTGAGTCATTGGCCTACAAGAACACATTGGCTTCTGTAGAGTCTAAAGTTGGTGGTGAGAAAAATGGCTTGAAACGATTCTTGGCAGCGGTGTCAGAGGCTATTGGTCACTACATTAATGCCCCATCTGTTGCTTAGTGTTTGTTTTAAGTTTAATGGAAACGAATCTTGTGTAGGACTATAAGTAATGGGTAAAGGATTGGTTTTTATTTGTATGGTTTGGAATAGTCTTTTGTTTTAAGTTGAAGACTTTCCTATTACATATGTTACCAGTTTT
This sequence comes from Quercus rubra, assembly GCA_035136125.1. Taxonomy (NCBI): domain Eukaryota; kingdom Viridiplantae; phylum Streptophyta; class Magnoliopsida; order Fagales; family Fagaceae; genus Quercus; species Quercus rubra. The sequence goes on from CM068732.1 coordinate 5,882,966, forward strand.
CAATTTATTATGGTCTTTTGTTTTAAGTCGAAGACTTATATTCATGGATGTCAAAATCCCGATCTGAATCCTGCGATTCTACGATTCTATGATCTCACTTACCCAAAACAATCCGGATATTTCAAGGGTCTTTGGAATCATTCAAGATCGGTAGGATCGTACGATTTTGACACTTCCAAATGACCTTAGATTTTTGTAACATTCTTTAACTTGATAGAAGACTTAGTTGGACCTATATGAAAAATAAAATCCCAATAGACTAAGTTTTTCAATTCTAATGTAGAGAGAGTGTCAATTGGACCAAAAAAAAAAAAGCCAATAAAGTGTCACATTTTGAGGTTTTTAGCTTCTTTAAATGATGCTTATAAATGGATGTAGTGATGTGTGGTAATTATATCAGTGAATGTATAATTTATGTGATTATTTAACATATCCATGTGTATTTTTTGTTTTTTTCTCAAATAATATAGGATCTTACGATCCACAATCCGATCCTACGATCTACGATCCCACTTACCTCTCACGATCCTATATAGGATCCCGATTTTGATAACCTTGCTTACACTCCTATTATTATGTTAGGAGTTTCAGGACCATTGGTCTTGCTTTTGCTTTGTTTTCTTTGTTCATATTTTCAATTTATAAGAAAAAATATTTTGGTGTATATAAGTTGTTAATTCTCTCTCTCTCTCTCTCTCTGTTACATTTTTTTTAATGGAAATTTTGCTAATTTGTTATGTTTGCAAATGTCCAACCTTGTCAAATTGCAATCGTTTTAATGCACTTTAGGGTCGGTTTTAGTCCAAATATCTAAACATTATCTTAACATTTTAGTACAAAGTCTGAAACATTATCCAAAGTGAAAATGGTCGGTTTTACCGTTTCAGTCCAACAAACAAAACTAGAAAAAGAGTACCCTTTTTGCCAAGTGGCAAGATTAAAGTTCTCTAAATAGAAAATAATATGGTGAAACGTAGCCCCCACTAGGAAAAAGAATTCCAAGTCTAACGGACGCCTATGGTTATGCCACATGACTGTTTATTTTCTACTTTGAAGAAGTCAGGTCCCATTTACCCACTTACACTGTTTTTTTTTTTTTTTTACATTACTCCTAGTTATGCCACATGACTATTTATTTTCTACTAATTTGAAGAAATCCAACAGACGCCTAAGATCCCTTGGACCCGCTCTTATATTTTAGAGCTTTCTTACTGGCTTATGTATAAAAATATTTGCACTATTAAAACCTACTTTCTTTATTTTATATAATTACTTTTACAATCCTAAATCTCAATCTTTATTTTTTAATATATCATATTAAAATATTATAAAATAACTTACCGAAATCTGTATTGAAAACCCACCTAACCCTACAACAACCATCACAACCACTGTGACCATATTCAAACCATCTCCAAAACATAAGAGAAGAGAGGGTCAGGATAGGGAAGTGTGAGAAACACTTTAGGAAAAACTCTTTGAACAGTTAATCTATATATATATATAAAATCGAAGCCTCTGCTAACACCACAATTTTCCACGTAAGCACAACACAATATTTAAAAAATTAAAAACACTATTTTCAAAACCTAATACTTATCTCTTTTTTTTTTTTTTTTTTTTTTTTTGAAACCTAATACTTATTTCTCTCTTCACGCTGCCCCTCATTCGGTTCTCTTTGGCTTAAACGCAGAGCATCCCTGTTCTCTCAGTCTCTCTCTCTCTGTATACTTCTGTCAGGTTTTCTCTGTAAGCTTCTTTGCCTTTGCCTCTCTAAATTATCAAAACCCAAAAAGTCTAAAACCAACTATTCTCTCTGCCTTTCTAAGCTGTTCTCTCTATATCCCTGATAGTCCACAGTAGCCATCTCTCCCACCCATGACTGAGCCGTTACCCATCATAGCCATCGCAAAATCTCCAATGTCGCAGGCCCAGTTACGCAGGTGAGATGCTCTTAATATCATATATCTAATCTTTCCCTCTCTCTCTTTCTCTTTCTAAATATTTTTTTTTCTAATGTTCATTGGCTTTGCTTCTTTTTGTTGATTCCTAGACTGAATTACTGTTGTTGCGTAAGTAATATTTTGATTTTCTATTCAGTTCTTTTGCTAATATTGTTGTTGGGTATTGTTAGGTTTTTTTTTTTTTGGATTTAATTTTGTGAATTCTTATCTGGTTTCATGTGGCTACCACTTAGAAACTTGATTTTAGTGTATGGTTTCTCTATAGGCATTGATCTATGAGCCTTTTAATTCTAGATATAAATTCGTAATTCATTAGGAATTTTAAGTTCTGATTCTTTGAGATTGTGTATTTGAAATTTTAGTGGAAATTGAGCTATGGGTTTGAATTTTTTATGATTTATATGTTAGATATTGGGATTGATATTGATGGTGAGATAGGTTTATATAGTAGAAAGAAGATTAATTGAATCACAATGGTATATGAGATTATCAATTGAAAGTTTAAGGGATATTGAGAAGTGGGTTTGATTTTTTATTGATTTATTTCATGGTAAGTTTGTGCATTGAGATTAGAGTTTGTGAATTTGGGTCTAATTTGATTGGTTTTTAACTATCAAGAATAATTTGTGCATCATGTATCTTAAAGTGCTTAATTGAGATCATATATAAAATTGTCTTTTTAATATTTATATATATATATGGGAAGACTCCTGGGTATCAGGGTCATAATTTCAAACCCATTGCTAAGGATAGCTTAGTGGTTCAATAGCCCTTGGTGAATGAGAGGAGAGTGGGAAAGCTTAAATCTTATTAATAAACCCACAGGATATAATTGGAAAAGACCTGATGAATGTCAAAAATGGAAATAGGTACACCACTGTAAGTTATGGTAATTCTAATCTTGATTTTTAATCTACGAATTTTATTTGTTAGTTATGGTAAGGTTTGTACAATTCACACACTAAAACCTGATGAATGTCAACTTTGGTGTTTGCTTGCATCCTGATTCTTTTACAAAAAGACCATTAATTTTTAGTTTGTTTATTTCTTTTTACTTCCTACTGCTTAGAATGGTCAGCCACATGGTAAGGTTGTTTTTGCTCACTTGGTAGGGATTTAAAACTATTTGCTGCTTTACTTATACTGACCAAACTCTATTGTATTAGTTGGCCTATTTTGAAAGTTCCTTTAGTCAATGTGACTGTGTAATATATCATGTTATCTATCTATTGAGCCAAGCTTGGTTTTGATGCTAGGTAATGCAGCTGGAGCTGAATTTGAATATAAGGGTATAATTTCGTTAGCAATTTATTTATTTATTTTTAGAAACCATTTTGTAAGCAAGTTTGTGTATAGCTGAGTGATGAAGGCAAATCTAAAATAGGGACATTTTTTGGATCTTCACGGTTCACTAAAGAAAATAAGTCTCTACGGCCAAGTAATACATGATGAAACTCCATACTGAACCACATGCTTCACTTTCTTTAACTCATCTTCGTTAGCACCTGAAACAAAAACATGAAAACTAAATGAATACCTTGCGGTAGGTCTATTTAATCACATATACACTAATTTGCAAACTTTCTACATTTATTGTTAAGGTTTGTGGTAGAAATTTATTTTTTCTATTAAGTCTCAAAATAGGCAAAGGAAAATGCAATCTTCTAATCTTAATGTTTTTAGATTTCTATTTGTATTCAAATTAAAGATGTGCATTTCAACATTTTCTTAGGGACATGCCTGGGAACCCAAAGATGGATGATTTTGTTGATGATAATTCAAGAATCTCATTCGGCCAATTGATATTTATATTAGATGAACTTCATCAGGTATGCCATGTCTCATCTTGCTTCATTTGTTCTGTTCATTCTACTGCACATACCTAAGCATTTAAACATATTGTTATCCTCATTAAGTTATATAAGCATTTAGACAATTTTGAAATTTTGCTATTACTGTTGCTACTTCAAACAAACCTCATGTAAGTTCTGCATCTTGAAGATCAAGTAAAGAATACCTTAAGAGAAGATTTCTCAAAGAGAACTCCAATGAGAGTCTTCTTTCTGTAACAAATCCTGCATATTGGTGTTAGGTAAGCCTTTCCCTCTTTGTTTATGTGAGTGTTTTATTATTATTTTATTTTATTTTATTTTTTAATTTTTTAATAACATATATAAATTTCCTTAACATTTTTCACATTACTTTTATTGTTTTCTAAAATAAATTTGTTGTTTGGTGTTAATTTCCCTATTCGATGCAGAAAGCTTTGTTGTTTGCTAAAATAAATTTGGTGTTTGGTGTTTATTTCCCTATTTGATGCAGAAAACAAAATATTATAAACAATTATTCTTTTTTTCCTTTTATTCACTTATCTATTGTGCTCGGAAAGTCTTTCATTTCAAAATGCATGACATCACCCCTCATCTTTATGATAATGTCATGATAGGTGATAAGTATCTTTATTTTAGCTTAGGGTAGTAGTAATTTTTATTGTGAACATGATGTGATGATGCAATGATGAGTTTATTTTATTCTGGCTTCAGATAGTAGCCATTCTTATCATGAACAAGGTCACTAACCTGATTAAACTACTTTGCAACAAGTTTAGCCCTATACTGATCAATAAAATTGTTAACCTTATTAATTTGATGCTTCATTTGTTGCTGGAATTGTACTGGAAAAGAAATAAATGTGAACAATATTAAGGCTTTTACTATTGTTCTTATTTTAAATTTTATGCTTGGTAAGCTTATTAGTTATCACGTTTAAACTTATGCTTATCCCTTCAAAGTATTTGCAATGTAAAAATTTGCTTTCAATGTTACTTCACCATTTTTTAGGATCAAACTAAATAGTAAAAAATGTGTGGAAAGTTTATTAATTTGATGCTTCATTTGTTGCTGGAATTGTACTGGAAAAGAAATAAATGTGAACAATATTAAGGCTTTTACTATTGTTCTTATTTTAAATTTTGTTCTATTTAAGTTTATCAGTTATCACATTTAAACTTATGCTTATCCCTTCAAAGTATTTGCAATGTAAAAATTTGCTTTCAATGTTACTCTACCTTTTTTTTTGGATCATCTTATTCTTATCCCACCTATTACCAAAATAAATTTAACAAAATAACTTTAATTTTTTTATAACAATCCAATCTATCCAATTTTAATGAATACTATATTAGATAAGTTTAACCCAAACACAAAGTTTGGATTAATACATAACTCTCTCTTTTCTTATCTAATAAAGAAATTTAAAATCACTATTCTATATAAAACCAATCACAAAGTTTAGATTAATATATAACTCTCGCTTTTCTTTTCTTATCTAATAAATAAATTTAAATCAACTAATGAAGATTTTTTTTTTTTTTTGGACTGAAATGATAGAACTAATAAAGAAATTTAAACTAATTACGTTCTACTAATAATTGCTAAAAAAAAAAATCAGTATAAAACTATTATTGTTATAAATTATTCTCTTTACATATTAATAACTTAATAATACTTATTTTACAGGTCGTACTCTCATCTTGTGCCCAAATCTGTGTTTGAAGCTATGACTTATGAGCTATTGGAATGTCGGTAAAAATGTTTTCATTGCCATAAAGCAACCAAGGTGTGGCCTTTATGTGTTGTGGAATATCCTACATTTGTAATCAAAGAATATATATATTTTTTAATTATTTGTAATAGTTATTTAACTGATTATCCCGTGCATCGCACGGGTTAGCGACTAGTATAATTTATAGAGAAACCACTTGATCCAAAGTTCCAAGCCTAATGAGTAATTACATATGAGTTAAACTGTATTATATTAATCATTTACTCTTTTCATTCATATCCAATGGGGGATATAACTACTAAATCAATCACACTACTCACATATGTATATGTAAAACTAAATTGTCCTATTTGATAATGTAGCATTTGATAACTTCATGCATGTTATAGGTTTGATAAGAAGTTACATGTCCTTAAATATTGGTCAATAGAAAAGTAGATTTCCTAAGTAACTCACTAGCTTTGATAGGCAAGTAGAAATTATATGTACAAGAAATTTGATCATATACAATTATGGCACAGTATTTAATACTAGAAAATTATTATTATTATTATTTTTTTTTATAAGACTAGAAAATTATTCTATTTTATAAGAAAAACAATGAAACGATAGTCATCAATGGGAGTGCCACGTGCTGAAAGAATGGGTCGAGGTGCCTTGACTTCGGGGGAGCTTCGCGTGCAGTAATTAGAGGCTGTTGCATGGTAGGGGCCATGCTGCCATGGTCAGCTATGGTTGTTGATGAAAATCTAAGGAAGCTCGTAACGGTGAATTTTTTTATTTTTTTATTTTTGGTATCCAATAGAGTCACACCCATGTGTAGAAGACAACTGGGATCTTGGGAATTTACATGTTTGTTTAGATGAGGGTTTTTTTTTTTTTTTTTTTTTTTTTTTGGGGTGGTAATTTTAAGATTTCGTTTAGATGAGGTCTTGTTTCACACTACGGAGTCAAAACTGCCACATATTATACTAGTAATCTAATTTTTAAGAATTGGTATGAATGACTATCATGAATTTTAATGAAAAACCAATTATTATGATAAATTTCACAACTATAAAACAATGTAATACTACTATCTCTAATTGATTCGATAGGAGATGACTCAGAATAGATGAAATCAAGAATACTTGTTCGAGTGGAAAGACAAAGTATAAATTTTTTTTATAAAAATAATGACTAATTTGGATTAGTTTTCAAAAGGATCTTAAGCATTCACAATTTTCATTGTTTACATTGCTTATGATTAATGGTTAAGATGTATATTTTATAACTAAACTCCTAATGAAAATTAAACATACATAAAATTTGTTCACTAGTGTTGACCATATATTGTAAAATTGTGACTTGGCTTTGAAATTGTATTTATTTAGTTTATTAGAATTATATTACCAAATAGTTATAAATTAATGTTTAAATAAGAACAAGTGAGAAAGTAAAAGATGGATTGTCGATGGTGATCCTAGATTAGTGTAATTTCAAGAGCAAACAAATATGAAGTTTTCAAATGGGCACTTGACTAACCAGTCAAATACTATTTATGCTGAATGACTCACTTCTTTACTTGAACCGTCTTTGTTAACATGTACCATAGGACTACCCTGTAAGCTCCAAGTAGTAGGAAGAGCCCAAGGCTCTGATTGCGTGCTTGTTGAAGAATGAGCTTGCGACTCAAAGACAATGTCTTTGTTAAGGGAATCAATCGGAGTCATAGTAAAAATAAGTCTTCATAGGGCAATCGTCACTACTTATGGACTTGAAACTATTAAAAGAAAAGAGAAGATGAGATAGCCAATTGAGTCTTCCACTAAGATTTCAAATAACACTTGCAGAGAACATTATATCTCATGGTTTAGAAACATCTGTTGAGATAGATATGGAAACACTCTGTGGATGGGTGGAGAAGATAAAGAAGAATCCCAAATATCCTAAAACCATCCTAAAACCCTTCATTAGGAAACAACTATAAGATGAGACTGATGCTTTCTTTCATAACAGAGATGGTAATAACAATGTGATAAGTGAATTATTATAGATCCATCTCTTAAGGGAATTATTATATATTATAGATTATATATAGACGTAGAGTGTATGCAATAGATACCAAATATTATACTTAGTATATTTTCATAAAATCAATTTGTGAACTAGATGATGGTAAAACTTAATAGTTTATGCTGCCTCTTTGGAATACAAAGACATTTGAATGGGGTCCCATGCATGAAAAATGAAGATAAAAAAGTAGCTATTAAAATGTGAGCTTTAGTTAGCTCAATTGATAAAGTTTCTTATTGTCAAATACAAAATATAGGTTTAAAGACTGCATACACAAAAAATCAATTAGTGTCTTTGCCTAATAATAAAATATAATTATCATAAAACAGATGCCATAGGTTGATGAGAATGTTAAAACATGTAAGTGAAACTGAATAGAAAGATAAGATTCAAATGAGGAATTTTGCCTAAAACTAAGGGTGTCCCATATTAATGAAAAGATAATAGCCCAAATGGAGTCCAAAATTTCAGTTCAGTTTCGGTAATGTTTAATTTGGTTTTCAATTTCTTAAAACCAAAAATGGTTTAGAAAATAAAAATCTAATCTGAAACTGATCGATATGTATTAAATATTACTATGTACAAAATATTTCAGCATAGTATCACTAGTTTACTGATAAGAGAAGCGCCTGACAATATTTGACCCAGGTTCGAACATTACCAGACCTATGTCTTTTTATACATTAAATTAAGACCTATGTCTTTTTATACATTAAATTAAAACAAAAAACCATATTCTCTTCATTTGTTACTTTAGTTGCCACTTAGTCTTTCTTTTCTCCTATGAGTTCCATGCCTCTCTCTTTTCTCTGTCATGCATTCATGGTGCTCCATGCCTTTCCCTTTTCTCTTATTCTCATTATCACGCCACTTCTCATTGCCACTCCATGCCTCCATTGTTCTTGCTTTTTTTCCACCTCTTTTTTGAATCTTTAATTCTCTCTTTTGTTAAAGTTCTTCGTCAACACTCTCATGGGTATGTTCTTTTGTGTTAAAGTGTGAGTTGTCTGTTTGATTTGGTTTTATTTTTTTGTTGTTTGTTTGCTGAAAAAGTGAAAATACCTGATTTGAATTTTTCTTTTTCCTTTGATCTGATTGGCTAATAAAACCGAAAGCTGACCTAATCGAACCAACTAAAATGTAGTTTGTTTGGTGTCGGTGTTCTTTCCCTAGGGTTTGGTGTCGGTGTCAAATAAGGCAAGACTGACAATTTCGGTTTGGTTGAAAAATTGCCATTCTCACTGACTGAAACCGATTGATTACACCCTTAAATTAAAACTTAGAGAGAACTAAATATAGTATCAAATTACAAGGCTATTGGTAATTGAGTTTGGAACATTTAATCCAAACCTTGTCAAGATCTCATTTAATATAAAATCTTATCATAAATCAATTTTACCCTAAAAATCATTGCATTGATTTTGTAGTATTGCAAGCTAAAATTGGAAATGTGATTATCCTATAGATTATCCACCATTTTTGTCACAAATACTATGTAATCTCTGATTTCCCCATATGCATTAACTATTGGGTGCAAAAAATCCTGAAATTTATGTAACAACCAAAGAAATAGGCCATAATAATATAATATGTTACTTTTTGTAATTATAAAAAAATCAGTTAGAGTTTTAAATGTCGTGAAAAGTTGACAAAAATATATTTACTATCAATTACTACTTTATTATCCCCCATTTCGTGCACCGCCCAATTCATGAGGCCTCTTTATAACCGTCAGATCAGATCGATGCCACACGTAAGGATCCGTTTTATTTGGGATTGAATAACGCATACCATAACTTTTGAGATAGCCATTACTCAAAGCTACGTCGTCGTTTTGAGGCATGTGCTAATCTATTTAAATTGTGTTGGCAAAAGTGGGCCAATTGGACCTACATGGGCCGTATCTATCTTAATTTTTTTCCCATGCCGACAGGAATTATTTATTAATTACCATTAATCCCAATATTTTACCATAAACAAATCCACCCCAAGCTCTATATAAACACCCCCACCCTACACTCCAAGTCCATCACAAAAAAACCATTCAGAGTACAAACTTTTCTTCTCAAGCAAACATAAATTTCCTCTCCTACTCTTTTAAACCTTAAACTTACACCCTTCTTCTAATTTTCCTAGAGAAACCATTTTTCTCTCTAGCCAAACACTATAAATCCTTTTCAAACCCAATCCCAAAGTCTACAACCTTTGTTCAATTCACATTTTCTCCAAAAACCTACTTCAAATGGCTCCTACCACCACCACCACCACTGTCACCACCGAACCCGTTAGCATGCCTAGCAAGGCCTATGTCACATTTTTGGCTGGTAACGGTGACTATGTGAAAGGTGTGGTTGGCTTAGCCAAGGGCTTGAGAAAGGTCAAGACTAAATACCCTCTTGTGGTTGCAATATTGCCTGATGTCCCTGAGGACCATCGGGAAATTTTGGTTTCACAAGGGTGCGTAGTGAGGGAGATTGAGCCCGTGTATCCACCTGAGAATCAAACTCAGTTTGCCATGGCTTACTATGTGATCAACTACTCCAAGCTTCGTATTTGGGAGGTATGTATGTTTGATTGTTTGTTAATTTTACCATTCTTTGCTTGCATGTGTCACACGTAGTTTCTACTGTCTGTGAGTGACAAATTAAGGATTTGTTTTTGAAATTGTGTTTGTGGGCTTCTGACACTTTCTATGAAAAATTGCATGTGAGGTTGTTTTGGTCATTTTGTAAGTTGGTCTATTCGGTTGCAAATAACGCATAGTTTGACTGCTTTTAATGAAAAATGATGTATCTTTCTTCCTAATATTTAGGGAAAAGCTTTTTTTTTTTTTTTTTTTTTTTTTATAATAAAATACAATTCCACTCGCCCCTGAATCTTGCTTTTCCTTTTAAAATTAAAATGGAATCAAACTTCTCTTATTGCGGTAAACAAAGACTTTATATTTTATAAATTCCTAAACTAGTCTAAGGTTATTCTTTATCTTTAAAGAAATTTTTGTAATCTATCCTATTCCTATTAAACGTTTGTACATAATTGGTAGAATATATACTTCTATTTTTTATGAGATAAATTATAATCTCTCTTTTTTATTCAATTATATGATTTATTAAGGATTTTGTGGCACCCAATTGAATGATTTCTACAGTTTTGTAAATGGTACTCAAATTTCTATTTTTATTTTATTTTATGCAGTTTGTGGAGTACAGCAAGATGATTTACCTTGATGGAGACATTCAAGTGTTTGAAAACATTGATCACCTCTTTGACTTACCGGACAACCACTTCTATGGTGTCATGGACTGCTTTTGTGAGAAAAATTGGAGCAACACTCCACAACACAAGATTGGCTATTGCCAGCAGTGCCCTGACAAGGTTAACTGGCCTGCTGAGCTTGGCCCCAAGCCTCCCCTATACTTTAATGCTGGCTTCTTTGTGTATGAGCCTAAACTATCCACATACCATGAACTCCTTGAGACCCTTCAAGTTACCACCCCTACAACTTTTGCTGAGCAGGTAAATCTTAGTTCTAGTTGTGTTTGAAAAACTACCATGTATATCTCATGCAATTCACATAAATGCATGATGCATCACATAATTGCATGTTCATACTTGACCCATTTTGGGGTCATGTGGCTTGATTTGATAGCTAGATTCATATCAAGCTACCTTTTAGCCATTGGACTATTAAGTTGTGGATGTGCTTCATTGGCTTTTGAAGCACATAAATCCATGACTTTTATTCATTTTTATGGTGAATATTAGTAACTTATATATAGTACTTTACCAAAAAAAATTGTGATTATTTCAGGACTTTTTGAATATGTTTTTCAACGATATTTACAAACCAATCTCCCCGGTTTATAACCTTGTGCTGGCTATGTTATGGCGACACCCTGAAAACATTGAATTTGACAAAGTTAAAGTTGTTCACTACTGCGCTGACGTGAGTATCCACTTTGTTTATAGTAACCATCTCAAATTTTAACAAATTTCAATTTTTTTCCTTGATATATAATACTAATGAAATATATTTTTGATTGGATTTATAGGGTTCTAAGCCATGGAGGTACACTGGTGAGGAAAAGAACATGGACAGGGAAGACATTAAGTTGCTAGTGAAGAGATGGTGGGACATATACAATGATGAATCATTGGACTACAAGAACACAATTGCTTCCGTAGAGGCTGAAGCTGGTGCTAAGAAAAATGGCTTGAAAGGATTCTTGACAGCAGTGTCAGAGGCTGTTGTTCACTATATTAAAGCCCCATCTGCTGCTTAGTGCTTGTTATAAGTTCAATGGAAATGAAGCTTGTGTGGGATTAGGAGTAATGGGTACAGGGTTGTTTTTTATTAGAACAGTTTGGAATGATCTCCTGTTTTAAGTTAAAGACTTTCCTCTGCTGTTTTTACTTAAAAAAGTTGAAGACTTTCATATTACATATGTTTCCAGTTCTCACTTTGTTATGGTCTTCTGTTTTAAGTTGAAGACTTACACTCCTATTATTATGTCAGGAGTTTCAGGACAATTTGTCTTGCTTTGCTTTGTTTATATTTTCAATTTAAAAGGAACAAATATTTTGGTGTATATAAGCTGTTAATTCTCTCTCTCTCTCTCTCCTCTTTTGTTAGTGTTTATTTTATTTTATGGGATCTTTTTTTACAAGTTATGTCAGCAAATATCCAATCTTCAATTTGTGACCGTTTTAATGCACGTTAGGGGCGGTTTTGGCCCAGTTTCCAAACATTATTTTAACGTTTTAGTGCAAAGTCTAAAACATTATCCATGATAATATTCAATAGGGCAACTTATTGATTTATTTGCTCCTTAACTTTTATGTTATGTGTCAATTTGATTTCTAATTTTTTGGTATTGTGTCAAAATGTTTTATATCATTAACTAAATGATGAAAATACTAATATGGCTAACGGCTCAAATAAAAAAATATTTTTCTAAATTGACGTGTACTATCACCTCACTCACTCACTCATGATCAAGACGGTGCATAGCCACCTGTTCCATCAAACGTTATGGAAATAAGGTTCAGACGAAGGTCGAGAAGGCAGTCAAGACAGCAGGGTGAGGATGGTACATTAAAGCCTTACATGGGTGAGAGAAGGGTCTGCTATTTTGTCTCAAGATTTTTGCATATGGTTCTATCTTCATCGTTATTGGAGGTTGGATACTTAAACTTTTCCACTTTGAGGGTCCTTCTCTCAATCTTTACCAGTTGGACACTTCTTTAGAGCATTTACATGAAGAATGCTAAATTAATGCTAAAAATGCTATTAATAATAATCAACACACAAAAAACACACTACATCAAACATGTCTAATGCTACATCAAACACTGTAGCAACAAACTCAACAAAAAAAAAAAAAAAAATATATATATATATATATATTTAATGAAGTGGTAAAAAAAAAAAAAAAAAACTTTGATTTTGGGTATATTATAAAGTGGGGTGTTTAGATAAATAAAATAGTGTTTTGAGTTGCTAAATACTATAATTTTTAGCTTTTTTTTTTATGAAAATGCTCTTATATCCTACTCCCGTATTCAAGGGTTGATTGAATTTGAAACTACAATTCAAGATTAAAGTATACAAAGAAAGTTCTCTCTTGTTTTGTTTTCTCCAAACAAATTTGAGGAGGTGCTCCGAAACAATCGTGAGTGAGTGCTGAATTTTATTGAAAAATTACACTTTGGTTGGGAGTTCATAAAGTAATGGAAGGAGTAAATCGTAAAGGAATATAATGGAATGGAATAAGTTTAAGTAATGGAAATAAGTATTTAAGGGAATGGAATATAATGAATTTAATGGAAATGAATGAAAAAGAAAGGAATTAAATGAAATTAAGTAATTTTGTTTGGATGTTTTAATATAAAAGAATGGAATGTAAGTCACATTGTTTGGGAGTAACATAGAAGAAAAGGAATTGGGTCATTTTATGACAATATTACTATTAGACCCATATTTTAAAATAAATGGTAGGATATATAGGCATATTTGAGAGTTTTAGGAAAAAATTCATTAAATCTAATTTCATTCTCTTCAATTCCTACCAATTTTGGGAGGAATGACAATTTCAGGTTTTAAGAGAATAAAGAGTAATGAGTGTTTTCTCATTCCATTCTTAGTGGTAGCTCCAAGAAATTTTTTGAAAGTGGTCATTAAGAAACTTAAATTATACAAAATCTAATAAAAATAGAACTTCATACATTGACAAAAAAAAAAGAAAAAAAAGAAAAAGAAAAACATGCACACACCCAAAACATAAAGTCTTACCATTTCCTTCTTTCTCTGAATTTTCTTATTTTGAAGTTATTGCTTGATAGTCTCATTATTATTTTGCAAGCTACATCTCTTCACAAGTTTAATTAAATAAATTTTTTCTCAAACTTTTTCTTTTTATTTGTAAGGACCAAATATGTTATTAAGGGAACATAAGTTTAAGTACAAAATTTGACTACAAAGTTAGTGGTAGCCTAAGGCTATAACTCTCACAAAATAAATTAATACTACTACATATTTTAAAGATCTAACCGTTGAATTATATGTTATCTATATTCTTAAAACACATGTCAAACTTCATGCCAATTGGATGTTATTTACTATTCAATCATTAAACTTGTTTTTTACGTATAATTTTAGACTACAAAGATTAGAAATTTAAACATTTGATTAACAACATAGCTATTGATTTTTTATCTTCTTGAAATTTTGCAAGTATGACAGATGTAAGAGGAAAATGTAATTAAATTGTGGATTTATTAAAATTAACATCCAATAAAAAAATATTGAATAGAGTCGTAACTTTAGTGTATAATCAAGCTTCTTGTCAAATTTTGTCCAAAATTTAATTATGTTGGTTCTAAAAAGGGTGGTCACAAAGTTTTTTTAAAGATAAAAGATTTATACGTAATAATTATTTTTTTTCTAGGTCAAGGTGGTCCTATGACCATCCTAGACTCTATGTAGAGCCGTCCTGTCCATTCTTTCCAACTAAAAGTCTGTTTGGTTGGAGGAGTGAAAAAGTGGGAGAATAGAAAATATTTTAATTTCTCTCATTTTTGTTTGATTAAGAGTGAAAAAATAAAAGGATGGAAAAAGTAAGTTTGTATAAATTTATGCATATATCCTTGATTAAAAATAATGCCAAATTAAAACCAAAAAAGGGATAAACAAAAAAAAAAAAAAAAATCAATCACCTAAATTTATTAAATAATAAAAATCATATCTAGAAAAAAAATCACATCTAAAAAAAAAAACATAAAAGAAAGTAAAAGAAAAAAATATATATGAGCACTAAACGTGTAGGAAGCCTGCCCCTAAATAAAATAAATAAATAAATAAGCAACATCTAGAGGAAAGAAAAAGAAAAAAGGAAAATAAAAATGAAGAAGAGCAACGTGGACAGGACTATGTGAATTGCACATGAGTATTTTTGTTCAAAAATGATGTCCAATTCTTTCTTCAGTTTTCTCTTAGTTTTGAAGAGAAAACTTTTTGGTAGGTCTGAGGAGAAAACACATTGATCTTACTATATATTTTCCTTCATTCTCATCCAACCAAACACACTCCAAAAAGTTTTCCTTCTCATTTTCTCTCCAAAATTTTTCATCCTCCTTATTTCACCTCCAAACAAACACACCCTTAAACTTTCAAATAAAGGAATGAAATTTCTATTCTATCCTTTAAAACTCTCAAATAAAGAAAGCGAATGAACATTCTAAAATTATTATTTTCATTTATTTTCATTCTATTCTTTTCCTTCTTTCCAAACAAGTTGTAGGGATTCTTAACCCTAACAGAGTCTCACATGAGTTGTTATCATTTTGTTTTCAATGAATTGCTAACGTGTCTGCAAATATGTTTGTCTACATGGCAAAAAAGAGTGTTTTAATTAGAGGATTAGATACGTCAGTGTTTTTAATTCACAATTTTTTTTGATATATTTTCATTTTCATTCACAATTCAACGATACTAATTATTTTGACATAATATTAAAAAGTTGAAGATAAAGTTGACACATAAAATAAAAATTAAGGGCCATTGTTCAATATTATCATGTATCATAATCTTAATTTATTGCATGACCCGAAATGGTTCTTATTTTAATTGATAGGTCGTCCTTTTGGACCAACTAAGTGAACTAACAAAACCAGAAAAGTGACTTTTTTTTGCCAAGTGTCGTGATTAAGTCCTCTAAATAATATGGCCCCCAGTAGGAAAAATAAATATAAATCTACCAGGGGCCTATGATTGTGCCACATGGTTGTATGTTTTCCACGTGGAAGAAGAAAGGTACCATGCAGGGACCCAATACTGTTTTACTGTTTTGCCCTTTTAGCTTAATACACAAGTTAGCTTTGTTTGACAAGAAAAACACTGACATGACATGACATGAGAGACATCTATGGGAGTGCCACGAGTTGCAAGAGTGGGTCTAGGTCTCTCTAGGTGCCCCTATTTCTTGGGAGTTTCGTGTGCAGTAATTAGAGGATGCTGTTGCTAACATGGTAGGCCATGGTCGGCTAGGGTCGTTAAGCTGTAGATACATTTTCTAAGATGGGGCAGAAAATCTAAGGAAGCTTCATAACGGTGATTTTTTTCCCCAATAGAGTCTCACCCATGTGTAGAAGAGAATACAATTGGGATCTTGAGAATTGTTACATGTTTGTTTAGATGAGATTTTTTTTTTATTTTTATTTTTATTTTTTTTTTAATTTTACATTACGAAGTCAAAACTACCGTATATTACACTAGTTCTTAGTTTGAAGAATTGGGTATGAATGTGGCCTTAAAAAAAAAGTAGGTATGAATGACTACCATGAATTTTAATAAAAAAACCAATGATTATGATAAAATTCCACAACTCTTAAATAATGTATATGATTGATTTGATAGGTCATGACTTTAGAATAAATGAAATCAAGACACTTGTTTGAATATGAATAATTTGGATTCATTTTGAAAAAGAATCTTAAGCATTCACAATTTTCATTATTTTCATCACTTTATATTAATGGTTAAGACCTAAATTTTATAATTAAGTTCCTAATGAAATTGAAATAAACATTAGATTTTTTCACTTGTGTTGACTTTTGGAAAATTGTGACTTGACTTTTGAAATTAGAGAAGGGTTCTTGAAATATATATTTTTTTGCTCCTTTCACGGCGAATCCAGGGGGTTTGGTGAACTAGGGGGGTTCTTGAAATATTTAGTTTATTTTAAAAATTATATTACGAAATAGTTATAAATTAATGGTCAAATACTATTTATATTGGATGACTCACTTCTCTATTGGAATTGTCTTCGTTAACATGTCAATAAGAACTACGTCGTAAGGTTTTATTTTTATTTTTTAGGTGCTGGATAAAAAAAAAAAAGTAAAATCTTAGGAGTAATTCACTTTCCGCTGTGATGAGTTAAATACTCCTAGTTAATCAATAGTGCAATAGCACCATGAGGAAATGGTGAAAAGAACCCCCATTAGGGGGTAAAACAAGTCTTCATAAGAAAATTGTCATTGCTTATGGACTTGAGCCTAGTATTTTCTTCAAGAAAAGCAAATATGAGATAACAAATCCAGTCTTTTACTAAGTTTTCAAATAGCTCTTGCAGAGAATATTATGTCTCATGATCTAGAAAAATCTGCTAAGATAGATTTTGAAACCCTCCATGGATGAGATGAAAGACAACCCAATTTCCTAAAATCCTTCATTAGGGAACCACTATAAAATGAATTTGTTACTTTCTTTCATAACCAGGCTGGAAATAACGGTGGGACAAGTGAATTATTTTAGATCCATCCCTTGAGGGAAGTAGACATTATAAATTTTCATCATTTGGCTCGAGCACAAATCAAAAGAATAATTCAGCGTCCCTTGCTCTTTCACCATTTGGGCTCCCTTCCCTTCCTATATTATGCCCCCATATCAGTGGGCTATCATGCTTGCGATGTTTTCAACAAATCTTAAATACAAGTGAAAATATTTTGTTTATTAGTGAGATTCTATATGCTCAAAATGTAATTGTTTGGCTTGACTTAGCCAACACCTTCCAAAGAAGTGTTGTAAGACTAGCTATGCTCTATGATACTGAATGTTGGTTTTTTTATTTTATTTTATTTTATTTTCTTAAGAAGAGGTAAGTGGTTTCAACATATGACATGTACTCTATGTTGATTAATATTATTTATCATCTGGTTAAAATACTAATTAGTTTTTTGTGTATACTGAGTTCGAATCTTAGATATCTTATTCAACAACAAAAAGTTTACTAGTTAAACTAACTAGAACTTACTAAATAAGTATAGTATACTCATAAAATGATCAAGTTTAGCTGATGAGAATGTTAAGAGATAAGTGAAAATACATATAAAGATAAGATTTGAATGAAGAAATGAGGAGAGTAACTTTGTAACGTCCTAAAATCATAAATAAAAAAATGTCTATTCAATTTAAATAATCCATAAAAAAAATATTAAATAAAAGCATTCAGCAATCTAAAATCTCATCACAAATGTTAGAACTCTAATCCACCAAAGATAAAACATCCTTAAAATAATTATCCAGCACAATGTTTAATGTCATAAAAATAATAATAAAATCCTCAGTTTCACAAAATAGTTTGTAACTTTTGTCTTCCAAGAATCTCTACTCCAATAATCCCTCTAATGTATTTGTAAGAGGAAATAAAGGAGAGTGAGATAACTCAATAAGTGGAATTCACTAACATTGGGGTGTGCGAATAATCCTTTCAAATAAATAATTCTTACAACAAATTCATAACTTGTAACTCATCAATATTTTGTCATTAAATATTTCATATAAAAAATATATATCTTTATATTGTGAGTCATCATAATATATATATATATATATATTAATACCATCATATAAACAATTTCCTAAACTTTTCTCATGGTCAATGTTTACGCCCCATTGACAGGGTTGTGTTATCCCCTTTTAGGACTAAAACCTCATTTTCATCCATTTTCTTAAGGATGGCTCATTTGGAACCTAAAGGTGCACTTCCTTGCTAATTGCTAAGGAGCTCTATTTTCGGATCCTTAATGGTATACTCCCTTGTTAAGGAGCTACCAATTGTGCACTGTCCTCCTGTTCTAGGACCGTCCCTTGCTAAGGATTAGCTACAGTATAATTGTCTCTTACTAAGGACTGAATACAACACTGAGCTTTTAATCACGACTTGCGACAGGATTCAAAACATATTCAAGATGCTCACAAAAATAATCCATTTATAATTCTAAAAAATATAAGGATATAGTCTCACATATAAGTTTAAATAAATTTAGGTTATCCCACAAGTTTTTCATGAAACGAATAGTCTATGTGCACATCAAGCATTTATAAAATATTAATTTATATATTGAATATCTACATATTTCTTTGATATAAAATAGTTTAATAATTAACACTGTTTTGGGAAAACCCCCAAAAATTAGTAAACACTATTTACCTCTTAGTTGCAAAAATAAAAAAAATCAACCACCCTTGAGTCACAATAAATCAATAAAATTAGGACCTAGCAACACCAAAAATAGGTCCATCAATACAAAATTTTCCCACTTAACAATTTGTTTTCACATTTAAATAGTTTAATCTATCAACATTAAAGCCTACAGAGGTGTTTAGTTTCTTTGAAATACTCTTCAGCTGTGTCAGATTTTGGGCTTACAATTACTACTGCATAATCATATCTTTTTGGCTCTACCTAATCAGATTTTGGCTTAAAAAATATTGCTACATAATCAGATTTTTGGGCTTAAAAGTTGCTGCATACTGCAGTGGCTTAGAGATGATAATTAGTGTCACTAGAACAATGCAGAGGTGGGTATCTAATAACATAATGCAGCCTTTTTCCATTAATATAATCCTAGCTATGCATGAAACTTTAATATGGCTGAAAGATGGGTATGTGATCAACCTAATTTACATCTTAATTTATCAACCCAATGGCCCATAACTCCCTTGATACCGCCAAAACATAAAGAAATTGCTGGACTCATATTGAACAAGTACAAGGTGTAGATACATGACAGAGTGGTGGTGATATTTAGTGAGGCCATATACGGTTATATATAACCACAAAGCTCCTTTTTTCTACTAACATAATCATAGCTTTAGACCCATAACAACAGCCCCCCTTTTTTTTTCCTACCAGGTATGCAATTAGCAGATGATTCCTATAAGCTTGGGAACAATGGCTAGCCATTAAGTATTTCAACTTTCCTAAGTTTAGAGCAGGAGAGAATCGTACTTGTAGTCTCCACTCACAGCTACAGTAAAAAAATGCAAAGTTCAATAGTCAGCTAAAGCAAAAGAAAGCCCCATGTAAATACACGTGTAACTTAAGAAGTGAAAGACTAAGGTTTTTTTTTTTTTTTTTTTTTTTTTTTTTAATAAAAAAAAAAACTTATCAAGACCTATATATTTACTTATGCCACCTCACTTAGGCTTCATATTCCATAGTATTTATCTTATTTTTAACATCTTAGGCTCAAATCAATTAAATTCATTTAATTGTGGCCTCCTTTTTAATTCACGTATAAGAATTAAATTAGTATAAAAATTATGGGGTGTTTCACACTTGAGATTGTTTTGGTCCTAGTAAGAAAGAGTGAATTTGATTCAAATTGGGGAAGCGAAAAATTAAAGAGTAAAGGAAGACAAAAAAAAATAATAATAACACTAAAATAGTAATGAAAATAGATACATCAGTTAGGGAAGTATTTTTTATTTTTTATTTTTTTGAGAATCAAAGTAATAAAAATATGTGTTCAAATAAAATAAAGTGAAAGAAAAGAATACATGTAGCCAACTTAAACTAAAAAAAAAAAAAAAAAACCAGTACCTTATCACAAATGGATCTCATCTAATATGCCTTTTACAAATCAATTTTAACTTAAAAATCACCGCATTGCTTCTTTTTTTTTTTTTTTTTTCTATTATTATTATTATTATTATATTTTATTTTTAAGAACCGCATTGCTTTTGTATTGGCAGTATTGCAAGCTAAAATTGGAAATGTGATTATCTTATAAATTATCGCCATTTTTGTCACAAATTAAGCATATATGTAATCTTTGATTTTCGATCAAAAAAAGAAAAAAGAAAAGAAAAAAAAAAGGTAATCTTTGATTTCGCCAAGTACATTAATTAATTACTGGCTGCAAAAAAACCTGAAATTTATGTAACGACCAAAAAAATAGACCACAATATGTTTCTTTTGTAATTATTAAAAAAAAGAAAAGAAGATCAATTAGTATTTTAAATATTGTGGAGAGTTGACTAACGAATCTTCTACTTTATTCTATTGAATCTATTCTATATTTATTATTTATCCCCCATTTCGGGCACCGTCCAATTCATGAGGCCTCTTTATAACCGTCAGATTACAACGCTGCCACGTGTATGAGTCCGATTTCTTTAGGAAAAAGTGGGATCCATCGGACCCATGTAGCTTAAATTTTTTTCCACACCGACGCGGAATTATTTATTAATTACTATTAATCCCAATATTTTACCATAATCAAATCAACCCCAAACACTATATAAACAACCCCACTCTACCACTCCCAAGTCCATCACACAAAAATCATTCCAATATTTTACACACTTTTCTTCTCAGGCAAACACAAATTTCCTCTACTACTCTCTTCCATACCAAAAATACTTGAAAACACTTTTCTTTCTCAACCCCACAAACCTTAAACTCAACACCCGTTACACCTTTCTTTTCATCTTCCTAGAGAAACCATTTTCTCTCTAGTCAAACACTCCAATTCCTTTTCAGACCCAATCCCGAAGTCTATAAACCTTAATTTGTTCAATTCACATTTTCTTCAAAAACCAACTTCAAATGGCTCCTAACATCACCACCACCACCACTGTCACCACTGTCACCACCAAACCCGTTAGCATGCCTAGCAAGGCCTATGTCACGTTTTTGGCTGGTAACGGGGACTATGTGAAAGGTGTGGTTGGCTTAGCCAAGGGCCTAAGAAAGGTCAAGACCAAGTACCCTCTAGTGGTTGCAATTTTGCCTGATGTCCCTGAGGACCACCGTGAAATATTGGTTTCACAAGGGTGCATAGTGAGGGAGATTGAGCCTGTGTACCCACCTGAAAACCAAACCCAGTTTGCCATGGCCTACTATGTCATCAATTACTCCAAGCTACGTATTTGGGAGGTATGTATGTTATCATTCTTTGCATGTGTTACATGTAGTTTCTGCTTTCTGTTAGTGGCGAGATTTTTTTTTTTTTTTTTTGAGAATTTAGAGATTTTTTTTTTTTGAAACTGTGTTTGTGGGATTATAACACGTGTTATCTCAAAAATGCTTTCAAATGTTTAACACTTAAATTCCAATACTTTGTGTGCAGTTTGTGGAGTACAGCAAGATGATTTACCTAGACGGAGACATCCAAGTGTTTGAAAACATTGATCACCTCTTTGACTTACCGGACAACCACTTCTATGGTGTCATGGACTGCTTTTGTGAGAAAAATTGGAGCAACACTCCACAACACAAGATTGGCTATTGCCAGCAGTGCCCTGACAAGGTTAACTGGCCTGCTGAGCTTGGCCCCAAGCCTCCCCTATACTTTAATGCTGGCTTCTTTGTGTATGAGCCTAATCTATCCACATACCATAATCTCCTTGAGACCCTTCAAGTTACCTCTCCTACCACTTTTGCTGAGCAGGTAAATTTTAGTACTAGTTGTGGTTGAAAAACTACCATGTATTTCATGCAATTCACATTAATTGCAGGATGCATCACATTAATTGCTTGTTTAAACATGACCCATTTCGGAGGTCATGTGGCTTGATTTGATACATATGAAGCTACTTTCTAGCCATTGGTTGTGGATGTGCTTCACTAGCTTTGAAGCACATTTTATAGTGAATATTAGTAAATTATAGTATCTTACAGAAGAAATTTTAATTCTTCCAGGACTTTTTGAATATGTTCTTCAAGGATATTTACAAACCAATCTCCCCAATTTACAATCTTGTGCTTGCTATGCTATGGCGCCATCCTGAGAACATTGAGTTTGACAAAGTTAAAGTTGTTCACTATTGTGCTGATGTGAGTATCCATTTTGTTTATAGTAATAATCATAAATTTTAAAATAAATTTCAAAATTTCATTTTTTGATATGTAATACTAATGAAGTATGTTTTTGATTGGTTTATAGGGCTCTAAGCCATGGAGGTACACTGGTGAGGAAGAGAACATGGACAGGGAAGACATCAAGTTCCTAGTGAAGAAATGGTGGGACATATATAATGATGAGTCATTGGACTACAAGAACACAATGGCTTCTGTAGAGGCTAAAGCTGGTGTTGAGAAAAATGGCTTGAAACGATTCTTGACAGCAGTGTCAGAGGCTGTTGGTCACTACATTAATGCCCCATCTGCTGCTTAGTGCTTGTTATAAGTTCAATGGAAAATTGGAACTGAAGCTTGTGTAGGGTTAGATGTAATTGGTACAGGGTTGGTTTTTATTTGTATGGTTTGGAATGGTCTTCTGTTTTAAGTTGAAGACTTTCCTATCACATATGCTACAAGTTCCAAGTCTTCTGTTTTAAGTCGAAGACTCACTCCTATTATTATGTCAGGAGTTTCAGGACCGTTGGTCTTGCTTTTGCTTTGTTTCTTTGTTCATAATTCAATTTAAAAGAACAAATATGTTGATGTATATAAATTGTTAATTCTCTCTCTTTGTTAAATTTTTTTTTTTTTATAGGATCTTTGTTGATTGTTATGTCAACAAATGTCCAACCTTCTCAAATTGCAACCGTTTTAATGCACGTTATGGTCAGTTTTAGTGCAATTTTCCAAACATTATCTTAATTTTTTGGTAAAAAGTCTAAAACATTATCCATTACGTTTTAGTGGAGTCTAAAACATTATCCAAAGTTCATAGTGAAATGGTCGGTTTTAGTCCGTAGTCATAAAACATGATCATGTCCAATATGGTAAAATATCTATTTGCTCCTTAATATTTATGTTTTGTGTCAATTTTGACTTTTGACTTTTCAAACTTGTAAATTTGGTAATAATATTTTGGTATGGTGTGAAAATGATTCATACATTTAAAGTGGTGGATGAAAAATGCTGACATGACTACTAATTTAAATAAACTGATAATAATTCAAGTGCAAGCAGACTCAATATGAGGTCAAAAATCGATCAAAATCCCAAATATTACTTACTCAGATTCACTCACCCACCCTTAATCAAGATAGTGCATAGCCACCTATTCCATCATAGGAAGGTTCAGATCTATGAAGCACGAGTGTGTTTCTCGATTTGAGTGCAAGTGCGGGACTTGGCAATTTTTGAAAAAGTGGAATGCAGGTACGGTGATTAAAAAATTATTAAAAATATTTTTATATAGTGAATTTAATATTTTTTTATATAAAAAAATTCAAATAAATGGTATAGTTTATTATTAAAAAACAATTATCTATGATTTTTTTTTTAATAAAATCAATATTTTTGGTAATTGTAAACAAAAAAAACATCTTTCAAGAAGGTTCCTTTCCTCTTTTTCCAATTTCTAAGCCCACCCACATGAAACAACTGACTTTTCCACCTACTTAATTTATATTCTTTTGTTATATACCTTTATTCTTCTTCCTCACATGTTCTAACCATTTTTTTGTGTCTTCTCATCTTCTTCTTCTTCTTCTTCTTCTTCTTCTCCTCTCTCTCTCTCTCTCTCTCTCTCTCTCTCTCTCTCTCTCTCTCTCTCTCTCTCTCTCCACATGAAGCAGAAGAATGGCAGCCAGCGGTCTATTTTGGTGGCCATATCAGCCTGTTTTGGCAATCGTATTAGCCGTATTGGTCTATTTCAGTAGCTGTTTTGGCTAGAATCGAACCGATTTGGTTGTTTCAGCTCCTATTTCAGCCGGAATCGGGCCGAATAAAAACATAAAGAAAAGAGGTGAATTGGCACATCAAACGCTGGACGCCGCGTCAAGACGAGTCTAGTGCAGGTGCGGCGACCCTGGAGCCGCACCTGTGCTTTCTTGGTTCAGATGAAGGTCGGGAAGGCAGTCAAGATAGCAAGGTGTGAGGATGGTGCGCAATATTGGTCTCGTCATGAAGGCTTAACTTTCAGATCCTCTAAAGAAGTGGGAGGACATGAATATTATTGAGAAGTCAATAGAGTTGTACATCGGTGAGAAGGATCTGCTATTTTGGCTCAAGGTTTTTTCATATGCTTCTATCTTCATTGTTATTAATTGAGGTTGGACACTCCTCCTTTGGGCAAAACTTAAGTACAACACTTAAATATTGTTCCTTAGATTCTCCTTTTAAAATTCAATCATGTAACTATTTAACTAAAAATATATTTCATTCCAAGAGAAAAAAACTACATGGTTGAATTTATAAAAAAAAAACCTAAGTAACGACACCTAAAGTGTTGTACTAAGTTTTGTCCTCCTCCTCTATATCTTGCTTCCGTATTCAATGATTGATTGAATTTGAAACCAAAATTCAAGATCAAAGTAGAGAAAGTTTTTTTCTTGTTTTGTTCCCTCTCGAAAATTTGAGGAAGAGCTCCAAAACGATTGTGAGTGAGTGCTAAAACTGATTTAGCAATTACACTTCATTTAAGAGTTCATAAAGGAATGTAATAGAATGAGAAATCATAAAAGAATGGAATGAAATCGAATGTATTCAAGGGAAATGAATTGAATGAAATTAAGTAATCATGTTTGGATGTTTTAAAATAAAAGAATGGAAGATGATAACATTGTTCGAGAGTAACATAGAAGGAAATGAAAAATGTCATTTTATGACAGTATTACTATTAGATTGAATATATAAGGACATTTTTGGAGTTTCAAAAAAAATTTCATTAAATCTAATTTCATTTATTCCAATTCCTTCAAATTTTTGGAAAAATGAAAATGTGAGATTTTGAGGGAATAGAGAGGAATTGGCATTTCCTCCTAGTCATTTCATTTCATTCCATTTAAACTTTCAAATAAGATAATGACCTTTTCATTCCCTTCATTAAAAATTTTAAACAAGGGAAGTGAATAAATATTTTAATTTTTTTTTCATTATTTTTCATTCCATTCTTTTTCCTCATTTCAAACGAGCTGTCAGAGATTTTGATCCAAAATAGAGGCTCACGTGCTTGCAATCGAATTGTTATCAATTTTCATTTTCTTTTTTCAATGTATTGCTAATGTGGTACTACATGTGTCAGTCTACATAGTAAAAAATAATGTTTTATTTAAACCACTAGCCATGTCAACATTTTTCATTAACTAATTAATAACAATGATCATTTTGACATAATACCAAAAAATTATGAAAAAAAAATGAACATATTTAAAAGTCCTGAGACCAAATTAACAGACATCGTAAAAAAAAAATTTTGCTAAATCAAACATCATAAAAATTAAGGAACAAATAAGTAACTTGCCATATTCAATATTATCATGTATCATAATATTAATTTATTGCATGCCCCCAAAAAAGTATTTATTTTAATAGGTGGGTCGTCCTTTTGTACCAACTAACAAAACCAGAAAAGTGAACTCTTTTTGCCAAATGGCAAGATTAAGTCCTCCAAATAATATGGTGACACGTGGCCCCACTAGGAAAAATAATTATTAATCTAATAGACGCCTATAGTTATGCCACATGGATACATATTTTCTAG
Source organism: Quercus rubra (assembly GCA_035136125.1). Lineage (NCBI taxonomy): Eukaryota > Viridiplantae > Streptophyta > Magnoliopsida > Fagales > Fagaceae > Quercus > Quercus rubra. Next base: position 5,909,275 of record CM068732.1, read on the forward strand.
GTGGAAGAAGTAGGTCGCATATTGTTTTACTGTTTTGTCCTTTAGCTTAGTACACAAGTTAGCTTTGTTTTACAAGAAAAACATTGACATGAGAGACATCTACGGGAGTGCCACGTTTTGACAGAATGGGTCTAGGTGCCTCAATTTCATGGGAGTTTCCTGTGTAGTAATTAGGGGATGTTGTTGTGGTTCTTGCTAACATGGTAGGCCATGGTCGGCTATGGTCGTTAAGTTGTAAATACATTTTCTAATATGGGGTTTACATTTTTGTTAATGAAAGAAATCTAAGGAAGCTTCATAACGGCGAATTTCTATTTTTTATTTCATTATTTGTATCCATTGGAGTCACACTCATGCGTAGAAGAGAAGACAATTAGAATTTTGGGAATTATTACATGTTTGTTTAGATGAGGATTTTTTTTTTTTTTTTACACTACGAAGTCAAAAATACCTTGTATTAGAACATTCTCATCAACACTCTTAAATGGTATAAATGCTAAATTTTAGCATTAAAAGATCAAAAAGCATACTCCATCAAAGCTCTTAAATCCTATTCATTTTGCAATTTAGCTATAGTGGGCTGCTATCTCGCAAGATTGTAAAAAAAATTATTTGTTTAATAAAGAGAGAGAGAGAGAGGAAAAATAAAAAATGAATAAAAAATAATAAAGAAAGAATATTTATAAATGGAGTGTTTTAAAAAAAAAGTTTTGATGGAAGGGATATTGTAAAATGATGTGTTATATATTACCAAATTAGTTTTTGAGATAGTAAATGCTAAATTTTTTAGAAGTATTCATGGGAATGCTCTTATACTAGTAATCTTAGTTTTAAGAGTTGGGTATGAATGTGGACTTCAAAAAAAAAAAAAATTGGATATGAGTGACTATCATGAATTTAATGAAAAATCAATGATTATGATAAAATTCCTCAACTCTTAAACAATGAGTTAGAATAGATGAAATCGAGATACTTGTTCGAATATGAAAATTTTGAATTCATTTTCAAAAAAAGTCTTAAGCATTCACAATTTTCATTGTTTCCATCACTTCATATTAATGGTTAAAACCTAAATTTTATAACTAAGCTCATAATTAATGAAATTGATATAAACAAAAGATTTTTTTACTAGTGTTGACTATTGGAAAATTGTTACTTGACTTTTGAAATTAGAGAAGGGTTCTTGAAATATTTAGTTTATTAGAAATTATACTAAGAAATAGTTATAAATTAATGTTTAAAGAAAAAAAAAAACAAACAAGTGAGCAAGTGGAAGATGAATCGTCGATGGTGATTTTTAGATCAGTGTAATTTCAAGGACAAACAAATATGAAGAACTCAAATGGGTGCTTGACTAATTGGTCAAATACTATCTATGTTGGATGACTCACTTCTCTACTTGAATTGTGTTCGTTAACATGTCCCTAAGGACTACCTTGTAAGGTTTTTTATTTTTTTATTTTTATTTTTTTTTAATTTTTTTTAGGGGCTAGATTAAAAAAAAAAAAAATGTAGAACCGTGGGAATAAGTCACTTTCCACTATGATGAGTTAAATACTCCTAGTTAAGGACCATGAGGAAATGGTGAAAGGAACTCCCACTAGGGAGTAAAAACAAGTCTTCAAAAGAAATTTTCATTGCTTATGGACTCGAACCTAGTATTTTCTTCAAGAAAAGCAATTATGAGATAAATTATCCAGTCTTTTACTAAGATTTCAAATAGCTCTAACAAAGAACATTATGTCTCATGATCTAGAAAAATTTGCTAAGATAGATACTGAAACCCTCCATGGATGGGTGGATGAGATAAAAGAGAACTCAAATTTCCTAAAATTCTTAATTAGGGAACAACTATAAGATGAGTTTGCTACTTTCTTTCATAACAAAGCTAGAAATAACAGTGGGATAAGTGAATTGTTTTATATCTATCGCTTGAGGGAAGTAGACATCATAAATTTTCATCATTTTGCTCGAGCACAAATCAAATGTATAATTCAGCCTCCTTTGGCTCTTTCACCATTTGAGCCCCTTTTCCTCCCTATATTATGCTCCTCCATCAGAGGCCTATCGTGCTTGCAATGTTTTTGACAAATCTTAAATATAAGTGAAATATGTTGTTTATTAGTGAGGTTCTATATGCTCAAAATGTAATTGCTTGGCTTGACTTAGCTAACACTTTTCAAAGAAGTGTTGTAAGACCAGTTATGCTCTATGATAGTAAATGTTGGATTTTTTCAAAATTATTTTTTTAAGAAGAGGTAAGTAGTTTTAATATATGATGTCTACTCTATGTTGATTACTGTTTATCATCTGACCAAAACACTAATTAGTTTTTTATATAGGCTGGCTTCGAATCTTAGTTATCTTATTCGACAACAAAAAATTTACTAGTTAAGCTAATTGAAACTCACTAAATGACTATAGCATATCTATAAAATGATCAATTTTAGCTGATGAGAAAGTTAAGAAATAAATGATAATACATATAAAGAACATATTTGAATGAGAAAATTTGCTTGAAGATATGGGTGTCACTTGTTGATGAAAAATGAGGAGAGTCACTTGAGATTGTTTGGTCTTGATAAGAAAGAGTGAATTTGATTAAAAAAAAAAAATTTGAGATAGTTTCAACTTAAAAAAAAAAAAAAAACCACTAATAGTAATGAAAATAGATATATCAATTAAGGAAGTAATAAAAAAATGACTTTAAATAAAATAAAGTGAAAGAAAAAAATACAGGTAGTTAACTCAAACAATTTTTTTTTTAGAAGAGCTCAAACTAATTTTAAACTTCTCATTAAAAAAAAAAAACACTTAGAGAGAACTAAAAAAAAGAAGAAGAAACCTGAACCTTTTATTTTTATTTTTGAGAAGAAAGAAACGTGAACCTTATTACAAAATGATCTCATTTAATATGAAATCTTATCATAAATCAATTTTAATCTTTTTAACTTAAAAATCACCGCATTGCTTTTGTATTGCAAGCTAAAATTGGAAATGTGATTATCTTATAGATTATCCGCCATTTATTTTTGCACAAATTATGTATATATGTAATCTCGCCAAATACATTAACTATTGGGTTTCTATATATATATATTTGTAATTATTTAAAAAAATGATCAATTTAGTGTTTTTCTTTTTTGGTGATAAAATTAGGGTCTATTTGGTAACGTTGTTTGAATAACAGTTTTTGTTATTTAAACAACACAATACATATTTCTACAATACTTTTTCACCCACATATATTTCCACAATAATTAAACAGTGTTACTAATTGTGAAGCCATCTAATTCAACCTTGAATTGTAACTCTTTGTAATTGTGGGTTTAGATGTTTGGGAGCCAAATTGGAGGGCCAAAAGAGATTCGGTAAAGTCATTTCGCAATCCAATGATCTCTTCATGATCCTACAAACTGTGATCTCATCCCTTTATTTTTAAAAGTTTGAATGACTTCATTAAATTGATCTATTCAAATAAATGAAACATCTTCAAACCACTAGGCATCAAGTTTGTCTTCAAGTTTTGAGTTCACAGCATAATTTGCTAAAAAATTCAAGTCTTGTACAGAATCATCAACAAAACTAAGCTCTTTTGGATTTATGCAGGTCCTCTAGGCAATTGCTTTTGAGCCTCCTTCCATGAATTGTAACTTTGTAAAATTTAAGAGCCTATTTGGGTAAGAATTTTTCATCACTCAATTTCCATAACTCATCACTCATCACTCATTTTTTCACACTCATTTGGCAACATCACTTTTATTTTCATCACTCAATTTTTTCACACTATTCATGAGTCCCACACCTGTCAGCCGGTACAGTTTTTTTTTTTTTTTTTTTTGCAGTACCCAACTCACCGAAGCTAATATTTAAAAAAAAAAAAAAAAAAAAAAAAAAAAAAAAAAAAAAAAAAAACTGAACGGCCAAGCCAGGAAAAGAAAAAAAAAACAAACAAACAAAGAGCCAACGCCAAACAAAGAGCGAGTAAGAAATATATTCTTGCTTGCCAACAACTTAGAGTTATATACTTTTCTTTCTCTTTTATCTAATCTTTTATATTTTTTAATCTTATTTATCCATGTCATGACTTCTTAATACCATTTCTTTTTTCTATTTTTATTTTTTCTAAACATGTCCATGCTAAAATGTTATTTTCTCATTCATTTATGAGATTTTGTTATGTTTCTCTAGTCAGGCTTTATACACACATAAAGTTTATCTCTTGGGTATGATGAATTTTGAGGTGGAATTTACTCCAAATTGTACTTTGTAAATTTCATGTGGGCATATTGCAAGTTTTCGTCATTTAGCTTAGGGAGGGAGACTACAAGAGTTTTTAACCTATAAGAGTTGTAGTCCATTCCTAGCCATAAATCATGTGCCCTTCTTGATATTAAACTTTCAAGCCTCCTAAGCACTAAGCACCCAACCATAGAAAGGGTGGTGGTTAGAGTTTGGGCCTATGGACATTTGTAATAAGATGTTTCAAATTAGTGATGGCTCAACTACTCTGATACTTGGGCTAAATCACTAAGTTTTTTAGCCCATTTTATACTGTCTGACTCTCTGGACTAATCGGTGATGGCCAATGTAAGGTTCAATTTCTTATACGCACTTCAATCATAACTTCCTTTATAACTTCTTATTTTGAAGGGATTTTGCATGTGATAAATCTAAAGATCCAAACAAATTTACAATTTTTTAAAAATAATTGTTGATGTTGTTTGTTGTGATTGATGTATCATAAAAATGATGTTTATAGAGAGTTAATATGAAAGTGATATTGATCCAATAATAACTTACCACCTTAACAAATTTTGGGAAGATGTTGTGATAACTTTTATAACTATTCCCCTAAAAGTAATTGTAACTATAGAATTTTTCAATTTCAAACGTGCACTAGAATTAATTGGGAGAAAATGATGCAACGGATTTCAAACTATCAATCAAATCCAACCCTATAAGGCTATAACTTAATATGCATGATGAACATCAATAAAACTTTAAAAATCATTGAGAAGATTTAAATAATAAAAAAAAAGGAAAATAAATATAAGATTTTTGCTTTGTGGCCTAAAAAAGAAAAAGGGACAAAGCATCTGCAAGATTACTTCACTTGGGAGTAATGCTAATGAAAGAATTTGGTGAAAAAAATATTCAGTAGACTTATTGCTTCAATAGTAACCCGTACTGTTATTGTATTGTGATTGTTGGGGAAACAACAAAGTAGGGAATGAAAGAAAGAAAAACTATCTCAAGCAAGGCATAATCAAACAAGATGCTAATGCTTCCCTTTGTAGAGCATATGCAAAACTTCACGTTACAGCATACTGTTGAGTTTTGACTTTATCAACTAGCCAGTGCAGTACAAAGATTGGTGCCAAAGCCAAAGAGATCTACATAATTAATGATGTTGACAATTTCAAGACAACATATATATATATATATATATATCTTATGGTGGCCTAAAAAACAAGTTATCATCATTTTCATTGCATTGTAATCATTCTTATTGTAATAATAATTCTTTTGAGCAAGAAACAATCAACATTGTGCCCAATGAACATAATTATAAGGATTTGATCAGATTATATATGGTACTCAGAGATGTGTTAGTTGAAATATCAAGCAATTTGGGCCTTATATAAAGCCTTGTGCTTTACAATTAGTCAAACAATGTAATTTTTATTTGGGAAGGTCAAGAATATTCCCAGCATGCAAAGAATTAAATTGAAACCACTAGACAAATCAGATTTTTTGATCAATTAGTATCTTGATCTTCTTGTGATCTTACATGCGGTCTACTATGCTTTATTTATTGATTCCCTTGGAAAATAATATGATTATCAAGCTCTATACTTATGGACTCCATTATCAAATAGACTAATACTAATACTAATACTGCAAAATAAAATTTGAGATTTGCTCTATTACAAGAAACTTTTGTTTTTGTTATTTTAAGATCCATTTGGGATCCACTTATTTTATTGAAAGTGAAAATTGTTTGTTAAAAATATTGTAGATAAAGATAAAAGTTAGTTGAAATAGTACAATTGGACCTATGAAAAGTACCAAAAAGTGCAATATGACCCATAAATAGTAGCAAAAATAAGCTGAATAGTAAAATAAGTGGGCAAAAATAATTTATGCCAAACGCACACTTAATTAGCATGCATATGGATAAGAGTGCAAGCATGTTCCATATACATTGTTTTTAAAAAATAGGGTTTCTAATTTTATCCCTTCTAGTTTCCTCAATCATCATTTAGGACTTCACCTTTAATTTGTGTTGAGTTTGTGACATTGATATTTGAGTTTCTCTTTTCTTAGTGACTGAATTATAATTATATTCTTTTTTAGCCAAACATCAAGACCCATTGGTCATTTCAGTTTGCTTCTTTTTTTTTTTTTTTTTACTGATTTCTTATCTGAATTTTTTATTGAGTTTTTAAGTCTCCTCAATTTGGGTTTTCTTTTGGGAAATATTTTTCAATTCCGTTGCATTTGTTTAAATTTTTGGGTATTTATTTAATATTTTCAATTTTATTAGTCTTCTTTGTTTGTCATTTTGTGTTGTGTGTTTGTGTTTTAGATTAATGGTTCTTTTTGTTTGTTGTTTTTTTAGCCACTATGTAATGCCTGTGGGATCAGGGATAGAAAGAGGAGGAATTCTATGTGGGTTTGAGTCATGTATCCTATAGGAAAAAAATATAGATCAAATGCTCGTGCTACTGCCGCTACCACCAAATCCAATTCCAATGCCACGACCACACCCACTGCTAAAGTTGTTGGCAATGGTGGTAGAAATCTGAGAGAGCCTTTGAAGACAAAATTAATGGCTTTTGGGAAATGATTTCTTGCTGCAAAGGTTACCATCAGTGATGAAGAAACAGAGGTGCCGGAGGAGGAGGAAGTTGAAGGAGAAGGAACAAGCTGCAGTGTGTTTGATGGCACTGTCATGTGGTACTATTTTTGCCTAAAGGTGGAAACACACAACAAAATGTTGATAAGATCAGGGACGGAGGGTCCAATTTTTTTTTTTTTTTTTTTTTAAGTTATAAAATTTTTCATTTTTGTAGTAGACTCCCTTCCAAAACTTTAGGCCACTTTTTTTTTTCACAATAAGCCTAATTAGCCTCACTCAAATAGCAATTATCCAACTAAAAAACTTAACAAAAACAATAAAAATATTCACAATAATGATTGTATTTTAGCAAAAAAAAAAAAAAAAATACCACAAAAGAACTAAAAAATTGTGTGTTATTGGAGAAACTAAAGTTAAATTTTTTGCAACTACAATAAATTGGTATAAATACTAGTTGACTATAGCTGTGGGGGCCAATTGATTCCATATGTTCAAATTGTGTTGGAAAGGGCTGGGCCTAATATTCAATTTCATATGTACAGACTGCTTTAGAAAGGGCTGGGCCCAATACCCAGTCCGAGGATAAGAAAGTATCCGAGGACGACCAGTAAGGGAAGAGATGAAAGTTACATTCCGAAAATAGGTAAAGAATACCTATGTAGGATGTAACCGTGTCCGAGGACAACGACCACCTCGGAACGTCTATCCGAGGTGGCCAATAGACTTATCAGTCTCTTAAGGTAACGTCTCGAACAAAACTTACAACAAAAGGGATGAGAAAATATCAGATAAAGGATAAGAATGAGAGAAAATAAATATCTGGAAGTACTGTTACCCCCGCATTAAATGCTGCCTAGCTAACTCTCTGGCCGCATTAATGTGGAGGTGATGCTTGAACAGTGAACAAGCAGCCTTACAGCTAAGAATGGAAGGTTCAAGAAGAGGCAAGGGAAATAGAGAAAAAGGACTCCCAACACCTGACCCACACGTGGATGGAGGGAATGGTGTAAAAACCATAGTATATAATACGAAGAAAGAGAGAAAAAAAGGGAGGAAAAAAAAAGAAAAGAAAGAGAAAAAGAGAGCAAAAGGTTGAAGAAATACAACAGTAAAAAAGAAGAATTCATTACTCTTAGTCCCAGTACTAGGGCATGTCCGAGGATACTTTTTGTATCTGTGCGTGTGTAACTCTTTCCTTTTAACGCTATATACCAATATCTTTATCCTAGATTCAGACTAGCATTTTCTCCCACTCTCTATAAATTTATTGTTCGGCCTTCCTAGGCTTGGGTCCATTCCTGTTTCGGGTTTAAGCGAAAGTTGGTCCTTACAATTGGCGCCGTCTGTGGGAACTGCTTGATCTGATTAGAAAGAGATTTTGGTTTAGTGCACCAAATGGAAGAGTCAAGTTCGCATCAACCGACGATAGGGCCACATCAGGGTAATGATAATCCGCACCAGGTGGAATCAGGAGGTTCACAACATGGCCAATCGGAGGTAAACCCTCAACAAAGGGGAGATCATGAGAAAAGTGGGCAAACCGTGTACACTAGTAGGAGTCAATCGCGTGGAAAAAGTCATGTGTCCCATGCAGAGAATGAGAAAGACATGCAACGTGAAATTGATGAGTTGAAGAAGAAGTTACGCCGTGCACGACGGAGGCGAGCATCATTTGAATATGAATCTTCTTCTGGGGATACAGAGGATGTCACGTATAGGCAAAGATCCAGAACTCCGCCCAGTGAAACCTTCTTCGGTGATAAGGAGTATAGTAGTTATAGGTGGAAGAGCAAAAGTACATCGCACAAGGGTCTAGGAAATAAGGCCATGAACGAAGCATTAAATCAGGTCGCTAAGTCGCCTTTCACGCGTCGAATTGAGGGTGCAAGCCTTCCTCGGCGATTTAATCAACCAACCTTCTCTCTTTATAATGGTCGGACAGATTCGGTGGAGCATGTTAGCCATTTTAATCAAAAAATGGCCATCCATTCAAAGGATGAGGCCCTAATGTGTAAGATCTTTCTGTCCAGCTTGGGTCTAATGGCGATGAGATGGTTTAATGGCCTTAGGGAAAATTCCATTGACTATTTCAAGAAACTTACCCAATCCTTTGGCGCCCGCTTCATCACATGTAGCAGGGTACCATTACATTTAGGATCTTTGTTATCTATGTCTATGCGAGAGGGAGAGACTCTAAAGGCTTACTCAAATAGATACTGGGAAATGTTTAACGAGATAGATGGGAGCTATGATGATGTGGCCATTAGTACATTTAAGGCTGGATTGCCGGCGGAGCATGAGTTGAGAAAGTCACTCACTGGCAAACCCGTCACCAGTGTACGTTTGTTGATGGATAGGATTGACAAGTACAGGAGGATTGAGGAAGATCAGTTGCAAGTAAAAGGGAAAGCGAAGGTGATCCCTCAAGAGAGGAGGGATTCCAGGTCAGATCGGTTGCAGAACAATCGACCTCAGAGAGACTTTTCAGGGCAATCTGCATCTGCCAACTCCCAGGCGGTCAACGTTGTATTTCGGGAACCAGTGCAGAAAGTCTTAGAGAAAGTGAGGAATGAGCCATTTTTTAAGTGGCCAAATAAAATGGCAGGAGATCCAATCAACCGTAACCAAAACCTGTATTGCCATTATCATCAGGATCATGGTTATACTACTGAAGATTGCCAAAACTTATGGGACCATTTGGAATAACTGGTCCGAGAGGGGAGGTTAAAGCATCTATTGCACTATTCCAGTGGCCGAGGAGGCCAGACTGGTTCGGCATTTCAGGGAAATCCTGCATCGAAGCCTCCTATTGGTACCATAAACGTCATATTTGCTACCCCAGGGAGGATTGGATCCCGCCCTTCCAGGATAATGTCGGTACTCCGATGATGAGCCTAATTCAGTGCCAAAGAGGGTCAAGACGAACGTACCTCTAATGCTAAGTTTTTCTGAGGCGGACAAATAAGGAACCATACAGCCGCATGATGATGCTCTGGTGGTTACCCTTAGAATTTGGGGATACGATGTGAGGAGAGTCATGATTGACTAGGGAAGTGCAGCGGAAATTATGTATCCTGATCTCTTTAAGGGTCTAGGTTTAAAGCTTGAGGATTTGACTACCTATAGCTCACCTTTGGTGAGTTTTGAGGGTAAGATGGTTGTCTCTAGAGGCCAGATCAGATTGCCTGTGCAAACTGGATCAAACGTGGTTGAGGTAGATTTTATCGTGGTAGATGCTTTTTCCCCGTATACGACCATCATGGGCAGGCCTTGGCTGCATTCCTTAGGTGCCGTTTCCTTCACCCTTCATCAGAAGGTGAAATATCCTTCTGGAGATCAAATGCTGGAGATAGTGGGAAGCCAATCTATGGCTAGGCAATGTTTAATTGTGGCAATTCAACACAAACCAGAGACTGGCACTTCGGCCAGTAAAGAAAGTAATTTAGAGCAGTTAAAAACCCCGTCGTCACCGTTTAGTGGACCAGCCGACGAGATGAAATGTGAAGACTTGGATAAGGTGATCATAGGGGATGACCTGGAGAGATTATTTCAGGTTGGGGCTCGACTCCCCCTACAAGAGAAGGAAGAGTTGGTTGAGCTTTTGAGAAGAAACGTAGATGTGTTCGCATGGGATGCCTACGAAGCCCCTGGTTTAGATCCAAAATTCATTTGCCATCGTTTAAATGTAGACCCCTCTGTCACTCCAAAAAAGCAGCCACCTCGGTGCCCTTCTAATGAACACGTAGAGGCAATCAAGAGTGAAGTGGTTAAACTTAAACAGGCAGGGGCTATTAAAGAGATATTCTACCCTCAATGGCTGGCAAATACCATGGTGGTTAAGAAGAAGACAGGAAAATGGCGTGTCTGTGTGGACTTTACAGATCTTAACAAGGCTTGTCCCAAAGACCCATTCCCTATGCCGAGGATAGATCAATTAGTAGATGCAACAGTAGGTCATCCTCGGATGAGTTTCCTAGATGCCTTTCAAGGTTATCACTAAATACCATTGGCAGTGGAAGATCAGGAAAAAACAGCTTTTGTCACTCCTGTGGGGAACTACCACTACAAGGTAATGCCTTTTGGCCTGAAAAATGCAGGATCAACTTATCAACGGATGATGAAAAAAATGTTTGAATCGCAGTTAGGAAAAAATGTTGAGGTCTATATTGATGATATGGTTGTGAAGAGCAAATTGGTGTCCGAGCACTTAGCAGATCTTTCGAACATTTTTGATATCTTGAGGCGGCACAAGTTGCGTCTGAGTGCTTCTAAATGCTCTTTTGAAGTGGGGTCAGGGAAGTTCCTAGGATACATGGTGACTCATAGGGGAATTGAGGTAAACCTAGACCAGATTAGAGCAATTAATAGCTTGCAACCACCTCGGAATCCAAAGGAAGTGCAAAAGCTTACTGGAATGATGGCAGCTTTGAATCGGTTCATATCTAGGTTAGCAGAAAGGTGTAGACCTTTCTTTCTTCTATTACATAAATGGAAAGAGTTTCAATGGTCCGAGGAATGCGTCATAGCATTCCAAGAGCTTAAACGCTACCTATCCTATCCACCCATAATGTCTAGGCCAGTGGTGGACGAAGTTCTCTTTGCCTACCTTGCCGTTGCTCTACATGCCATAAGCTTTGTGCTCATACGGGTGGACAATGGTATACAACGGCCAGTTTATTATGTGAGAAAGTCACTTAACGAGGCTGAGGTGCGCCATTTGCCACTAGAAAAGGCGATATTGGCTGTAGTCCATGCCACAAGGAAGCTTCCCCATTACTTCCAAGCGCATACTGTGGTTGTGCTAACTCAACTCCCCCTCAAGTCAGTGCTTAAGAGCACTGATTATACAGGGAGAGTAGCTAAGTGGGGTACGATTTTAGGGGCTTTTGATATAAAGTACATGCCTCGTACATCTATAAAGGGGCAAGTGCTCGCTGATCTGGTGGCCGAATTTGCTGAATGTCCTGAAGAGGTGGAAACAGGAAGTGAGGCATTGGTCGAAAGGTTGGTCGACGTGGCCTTTATTCAGGGCCTACCGCCTTGAGAATTATATGTTGACGGAGCAGCTAATCAACGGGGATCAGGAGTGGGGCTAGTACTGGTGTCACCTAAGAAGATTACTATCGAGAAATCCTTAAGACTGAATTTCTCAGTTACGAATAATGAAGCAGAGTATGAAGTTTTGCTGAGGGGGATGGTGATGGTTCAAAAAATGGGGGGAAAGGCAGTAAGGTTTTTTCGGACTCGAAACTGGTTGTGGGACAAGTAAAAGGTGACCTAGAGGCACGAGATTTAAGAATGCAGGAATATTTAGGTCAAGTCAGGAGTATACAAGAAAAGTTTAAAGTTTTTGACTTATCTCATGTTCCTAGAAGTGGGAACACCCATGTAGATTCGTTGGCCACCCTTGCCACGTCCTCAGCCCAGGATTTGCCTCGGGTAGTATTGGTGGAGGACCTATATACGCAAACTTTGGTGCATAATGGTGCTCCTCGGATCCATCAGATCACGCTGGGTCCAAGCTGGATGGATTCTATATCACTGTTCTTGGAAAAAGATGTACTGCCTAAAGAAAAGTCTGAAGCTGATAAAGTGCGAAGGAAAGCTCCTCGGTTCTAGCTCTCCGAGGATAGAAAATTGTACAAGCGCTCTTTCTCTGGACCTTATTTGCTGTGTGTGCACCCAGAGACATCAGAATCACTTCTAGAGGAATTACACGAAGGGGTTTGTGGAAGTCATACAGGAGGAAGATCACTGTCTCACAGGGCTCTTATCCAAGGATATTGGTGGCCAGACATGCAAAAAGAGGCGCAGGAATATATCAAGAAATGCGATCAATGCTAGAGATTTGCACCCAATATTCATCAGCCTAGAGGGGTGCTGAACCCTCTTTCTAGTCCATGGCCTTTTGCTCAGTGGGGCCTAGATATTGTGGGACCTTTCCCCAAGGCAGTGGGGAACAAAAAATACCTCCTGATATGCACAGATTATTTCACTTAGTGGGTCGAAGTTGAGCCTTTAGCCAATATCAGGGATGTGGATGTTAAAAAGTTCATCTGGAAGAACATAGTTACACGATTTAGGGTTCCTAATGTCCTCATCTCAGATAACGGTCTTCAATTTAGCAAGGCTTTCAGGAAGTACTGTTCTGATCTGGGGATAAAGAACGGGTATTCCACTTCAGCCTATCCGCAAGGAAATGGACAAGCTGAGGCTGTTAATAAGGTCATCGTGAACGGACTTAAAAAGAGGTTGGATGACGCCAAAGGAAGATGGGTTGAAGAGCTACCACATGTTCTTTAGACATACAGGACAACACCTCGGAAGTCTACTGGAGAGACCCCCTTCTCAATGACGTATGGGGTTGAAGCTGTAATCCCTCTAGAGAGCGGTTTCCCTACCATGAGGTCTAGCGCATTCACCTCGGATGGAAATAACGAACTGTTAAAAAGGAATTTGGATCTAATTGATGAACGACGGGAAAACGCTAGGGTGCAGTTAGCCTATTAACAACACAAGCTAAAGTAAGGCTACGATATGAGTATGAAGCTAAGACCATTGGCCCCAGGGGATTTGGTTTTGAGGAAAGTTGTGGGAAACACTAAAAACCCTGCTTGGGGAAAATTGGGGCCCAACTGGAAGGGACCATATCGCATTACGTCGGTAGCAGGAATAGGTGCATACTACTTAAAAGATTTAGATGAAAGAGTTGTACTTCATCCTTGGAATGTAAATAACCTGAAAATGTATTACTATTGATAAGAAAAGTTATACTATGTTTTCTTTTACTTCTATTTATCTTAATTGTCTGTTGGAATATTAAACAGAAACTAAGTTATGTCAGGTCCTCGGACCACAAACTTAGTGGAAATTAATATCCTATGACATCTGTTGAAACATTAAACAGAAACTAAGTTATGTCAGGTCCTCGGACTACAAACTTAGAGGAAATTAATATTCTATGACACCTGTTGAAATATTAAACAGAAACTAAGTTGTGTCAGGTCCTCGGACCACAAACTTAGTAGAAATTAATAGCCTATAGTATCTTTGAAGTATTATACAGAGGCTGGTTTATATTTAATTCACCTATCATCAGCTTGCTGAAAGTGAGTGTTCAAGAAATTTCCTTGGAATATAAAAGGGAAAACTTCTTTGTATCACATCCTCAAATCATAATCATTGTGAAAGTAGTTGGTCTTGCCATCTCAAGGGATACCCTCAATGAAATATAAGTTGTATCAACATCTTTAGAACGTGATACTTAATGGAAAATGTTAATTTTTAAGCCAAGTGTTTTCTTATTTTATAAGTCATAGGTCAGTCTTATAATTATTAAATTAAAGGTCAGTATATTTCCCTGTATTGTGGTTTTGCTCATTATGTAAGTATTAAGATATTCCTTGGAGGTGAAAGGACTTATTGAAGAACTTGGTAAAAAAAAAAAAATACACTTCATTCCTTAATGATCTATGTGGAAGAAAGCATAAGAGATAAGATGAAATGAAAACCATACATTCAAGTAGAACAATATTACTGATAAATGTAATAAGGAACAAACAATAATGCTTCATGTATTATAAAAATTTGTCCTTCAATAAAAAATAAAGAAAAGGAAATAATAATAACCAAGTTACAACCATTATAAATATCATAAAATAAAAAAATAAAAAACTAAAGAACTAAAAACTAATACAAAGCTTAGGGTTTCAGCTTGATCTGAAGCTTGGCCTTGGGAGCCTGGTCAGATACTTCAGGGGTGATCTCTTTCTCTTTGCCCTTAAGAGACTCCTGCGCAGGTAAAGTGACTAAATCTAATTGCTTCTCAAAATCCTAAGAAGCTGTCCCTGGTTGAGGGGCTTCAGTCACTTTATTCGAGAAGGGTCCCTTCTGGATCTCTTTCTCTTTACCCTGTTCTGGCTGGTCAGTAGAAGGAGGGTGCTGAGTGGGGGTTTCAGTAATCGGTTGAGGCGCGAGAGGGGCTACCTCAGTCTGCTTAGGGATCTGCAGGGCTGAAGGAAAGATAATTCTTTCTGGTCTCCTAAGTTCAGATGAAGCTTCAACCCCAGCCTGGTTGAGAGCTTCTTCCCAGGTTTGGGCACAGTAGGCACGACACACAACGGGGACCTCTGCCCGAAGAGCGTCCTCGATCTCAGCTACACCGACGTCGTAACCATGCTAGCCTCATCCCTCTCCTTCTTGGCTTTGACCTTGTCCTCCTCAGCCTGCAATTTGGCTTTTTTAGCCAGGTCCTTAAGCTTGTTAGTCTCCTCCAGCTGCTGCTTCAAGGCTGTCATTTGCTCCTTAGCCGCAACCAGCTGCCCCTTAACCTCGTTGGCCAGCTTTCTTTGGCTCTCGGCCTGTGTCTCAACGCTTTTTAAGGCCGAATCAGAACTCTTCCTGGCCTGTTCCTCAGCCTTTAACTTCTGCCTGAGGTCAGCATTGCTGTCTTCAGTAATGATTAGCGTCTGCACAACAGCAACCCTTCTTTTTCTTTCATCATCCAGCTGCTGTGAGACGGAGTGGTACATCTCCTCCATTCTAAAGATGCTTTGAACAGCCTTTTTAAAAAAAACAAAAAATATATATATATATATATATATAAAACATAAAATAAGTGTTATACCAAATAAAAAGAAAAGAAAGAGACTGAGGGGGTAAAAATACATACCATTTCCAAAAATTGTTTGGCTTGAAGGAAGACTTCATTCCTCCTCAGTCCTCGTAGCTCCACCATGTCCTTGGGGAGTAGGAGGGTTTCCTCCAGTACTGAAGCCACGTGGCAACCTATGCCCCCATTACAGTCTCTAATTGATGTGTCATCAGTCAAGGGCTCACCACCAAGCATGGGGGCTGGAAGCCATGCTTGAGGTTCGAGCAGTTGAACCTCGCCCCTTTCTGGTCCTCGGCTGGTGGCATGACTGACTCTTTGTTGCTTTGTTGGCCTGTGGGCCTCTTCTTCGTTAGAAGGAAGAGTTCTTCCGATTTCTATTACCTCCTTGCCCTTGGGCTCCCTTCTCCTCTTAGGGTCAGGTTGTTCAGTCCTGGAGGGAGGAGGTGGCTGAAGGGCACGAAGAGGAGATTTAGGTGGGGGAGGAGGAAGTTTGGGTTGAGCAGTCTTCCTAGCCTCCCCCCTTCTTGGCTGGCTCTCCAGTAACTCTTGAAGGCTGCGCTGGGGTTTCCTCTGAATGCCCATGTCTTCAGGTATGTTTGGTGATGGAGAAGATTGATTGAACACTTCGTAGTCGTTTGTGGCTGAGGTGAGGTCCACAAAACCTTCTTCCTCTTGTTCAGCTTCTTCTTCCTCCTCTACTTGGAAAACAGGGGGGGGGGGAAGATGTTGCTGCTGCTGCAAGGCTCGCAACGGGTAGTGGTTCTGTGAGCGGGGAGTATCTGGGGAGAGGGATGCCTTGAGGGACTACGAACCCTTCGTAGGCGACACTAATTCTGCGAAGCCGAGGATCTTTTGCCCTTATCACGCACAAAGGAGCTTGGAATGTGCGCAATATGGGGTTGTAGCCGAGGATGAGATGTGCCGCCCTTAGCTGACCGTCTGACTCGTTGACGTAAATTTCAGCTTGAAGAACCCTATCCAAGCTGGCTTTGTTAACTAAGCGAAGTGTAGGCATAGTGGCGCGGGGATCTGCAATATCAGTAGGAACAACGAGGAACCATTTTAGTACCAGCAGACAACAGTGGGAATACCAAAATTATGTAAAGTTAAATGTTAAAACTAAATGGTTAGTTTCCGACCTGGTTCACCCTCTTTAACTGGGCATGGTAAGCCATCATGTCATCGTCCAAAAAAGATTAGAAAGTATTCTTTTAATCCGTTGTTAGATACAAGGAGACACTGAATCAACCTAACCTCGGCGTACCTAGATTTTAAATAATATCCCTGCTTTTTTAGGTGTTGAAGATTGTAAATCTAGTTTATATCGTGGTGGGTTAGATTTAGGTTCATTCTTTCGTTCAAGGCTTCTATACACCCTAACACCCCAAACATATTCGGCGCGCATTGTGTAGGGGACAACCTAAAGTACCTAAGGTAGTTCCTAGTGAGGGTACCCATAGAAATGGTCATCCCTCCTTCTATGAAGGCAATCATAGAGATGACCACCTCGCTCGTTTTCCTTTCATCATACCACTTACCCTGTGCCGCGTATCTAATGCCCACATGTGGAGGAATGTTATACTTAGTTCTAAAACTCCTCATTCCCTCATCGATGTCTACTAACTCCTTAAATCTATCCATTTTCTAAGAAGTTCTATAAGGGAAATTTCGCAATAAAAGGAATAAGAGTTGGAGATAGTTCAGGAAGACTTACAGGTGTGTGAAATGGTCCTCAGACAGGATTTTGGTATTTGTAGACGCGCAGAGGAGTGAGAGATGGAAAGGAAATATCAGGTTCAGAATACGGGTTCTAGAATAGCGCAATCGTTTAAAGTGAAAAGAAACTGATTTGAAAGACTATTTATAGCGGTGCAGAAATTGGGAGCGGGAATTCGCCTGCTCAAATTCTCAAAAAGCTCAACTGCCGTTGGATTCTCATCCAACCGTTGAACGTGGGAGACAAAGGAGTTGCCAAAATTAAATGAAGGCACGCCCTGAGCACTGAAGAGTCAGGGATGAGTCATAAGAAGACAGACACGTATTGTTGCGATTTGACCTAATGAAACCAAATCATAAGGCAAATCAGACGAGGGAATCAAAATCCTCCTTTTCTCTCGAGGAGTCGAAAAGCAAGATTTTAAGGGGCTATTGTGGGGGCCAATTGATCCCATATATTCAAATTGCATTGGAAAGGGTTGGGCCCAATATCCAGTTCCATATGTACAGACTGCATTAAAAAGGGCTGGACCAATTCCCAGTCTGAGGACAAGAGAGTATCCGAGGACGACCAGTAAGGGAAGAGATGAAAGTTACACTCCGAAAAGAGGTAAAGAATACCTATGTAGGATGTAACCGTGTCCGAGGACAACGACCACCTCGGAACGTCTGTCCGAGATGGCCAGTAAACTTATCAGTCTCTTAAGGTAACGTCTCGGACAAACCTTGCAACAAAGGGGATGAGAAAATATCAGATAAAGGATAAGAATGAGAGAAAACAAATATCTGGAAGTACTATTACCCCCGCATTAAATGTTGCCCAGCTAACTCTCTGGCCGCATTAATGTGGAGGTGATGCCTGAACAGTGAACAAGCAGCCTTACAGCTAAGAATGGAAGGTTCAAGAAGAGGTAAGGGAAACAGAGAAAAAAGACTCTCAACACCTGACCCACACGTGGATGGAGGGAATGGTGTAAAAACCATAATATATAATACGAAGAAAGAGAGAAAAAAAGGGAGGAAAAAAAAGAAAAGAAAGAGAAAAAGAGAGCAAAGGTTGAAGAAATACAACAGTAAAAAAGAAGAATTCATTACTCTTAGTCCAGTACTAGGGCATGTCCGAGGATACTTTTTGTATCTGTGCGCTTGTAACTCTTTCCTTTTAACGCTATATACCAATATCTTTATCCTAGATTCAGACTAGCATTTTCTCTCACTCTCTATAAATTTATTGTTCGGGCTTTTTGGACCTGGGTCCATTCCTGTTCCAAGTTTAAGCGAAAGTTGGTCCTTACAATAGCAAGTTGTTAAAAATAAAATACAATATTTTATTCAAGTTATATCTCTTCCTTCAATTAAAAAACTCAAATTCTCTTGCTTCATTTATTATTTTAATGAATTGTTTATATTATTTTAAATGAAGTTATAAAAAATAGAACATTTGATATTGGGTATATTATAAAGTGAGTTGGTAAAATAAATAAAGTAACTTTTTGAAAAGCTAAAAGCTAAAATTTTTAACACTATTAATGTGAATGTGCTAACTTCAAAAAAAAAAAAAAAATCCTAACCAACCTAATATTAAAGAAGACATTATTTTGTTTTCATTTGTCTTTATTGGTAAATGATTACATCTTAATATATTTAGAAACAACGATTTTGAATATTTATAATATTTTGATACCATAAGGATTCTTATTTGGATGATTTTTTTTCTTTATATTCCGGCCCCCGCTAGTTTAAAATCCTGGATCCGCCCCTAGATAAAATAAAGAAGACCCAAACCACTTACCAGTAACCCTAACAAACAAGTATACCTTTTAATATTGTCTTTTTAGCTTACTTTTTTTTTTTTACTTTTTCTTTGATTAAATGAAATGAAAATGAAAGGAAATGGAAATACACGTGTGTGTGTGTGTGTGTTATTTGGGTTTTTCAAAAATAGAAAAGAAACAAGGGAATGCTCAAGGAAATTGAGAGAGAATTGATAGAATGACATTCCTGTTTTTGGTGACATTTCTTAGTATATTGTACATGGAATTAATGATATATCATCTTTTTTGGTTGTATGTGCCGTTTTTTCTGGTTCAATATGCTTTTTGTAGAAATTGTTGGATGACTTTATAATAGGAAGCTGTTTGTGAGAATTGTCATAGTATGATCTATCCTAAGCAATTGAGGTGTCCAAAAAAATGCACTCAAAGAAGAAAATTGTAACATTGTCTAACGAAACGGAAAGAGAGAGCAATCAGTAATGACGATAATAATTATTTATATTAAGATAGCCTACACAAAAGCCTTTGAGGAGATTCCTCAAATTTTTTATTTCCCCAGCCTACATAAAAGCTTTTGAGGAGATTCCTCAAATTTTTTTATTTCCGCAATCATCAAACAAGTTTTCTGCTGAAGTTTCATTGTCCATGTTGTCTTGTTGTTCTAATATATCTTTTAGATTATCATGTTACCTTTCAAGCAATCAACTAAGCAACCACTGCCGTTAGGGCTGTCCAACGGGTCTAGGACCCGATGAAACCGCCTGAATCCGACCGACCCGAAGCCCAACGGGTCGGCCTGAAGCCCTTGGTAGGTCGAATTTGGTTCCTTCTCTTAGGAAACCCGACTATTTGGTTCGGGTAGCGGGTTAAGGGTTTAAAAACCCGTATAACTCGACCCGACCAAAGTTTTAAAAGAAAAAAAAAATCAGATCAAGACGGCAAGAAGCATGTGAATTGACTGAATCACTGATAAGTGATAAGACAGAGCACTGCCTTTTGCCTAATTGAGAACCACACGGCACCATAAGTCCACAAACTTCCTTCCACGCAAAAAGCAAACATCAAATAACAACAAAGCACATCAGAATTTAGAAATCAGAATGGCTAATTGATGAAACTAAAAGCCTAAAATTGGGACTAACACACTCTCTCTCTTCAGAGTTTCCAAAACTCATTCTTCGTTCAGCCTTCACTCTCTCTTTCTCTCTAACTTTCTTCACTCTTCTTTAGTCTTCGGCCTCTCTAAGACTCTAACTCTCTTCACTCTTCTCTTCAGCCTTCACTCTTTCTCTCTTTCTCTCTATCTCTCTCTCTACCAGTCGGTCCAGCCCCAACAGTTAGTCGGCTACCCTTTAAATCAAACTCAGATTTGATCTTTCCCATGCCTCTGTTCATGAATCATAGTTTAGGGTTTCAAGACCCAACTTGGCTACACTTCTCAAAATCAAAATCAAAATCAGATTTTCCCTCATATCTCTCTCTTATAAATTGGACTTTTCTCGAGTGTTCTTCGTTCTCTCTGCTCTCTAGTCTCTCTAGTGATTTCAAAATCTCTCTTTTTTATTTTGAAACAAACAAATCCCTTTACTCCTTAACACTCAGCCTCTCAAACTCGGCTTCCTAGTCTCAGTCTCTTAGATCAGGTAAAGTTTCTTCCTATTTTATCCCTCTTTTTCTGTATTTTGTGTTTGTGATTCGGCAAAAAAAAGAGGAAAGCTTGATGATTTTCAGTCCTTTGTTTGGTATAATCTGTTCTTCATGAGTTGATTAACTTGATGCTAGAAATTGCTAAGCTTTATTTTATGTTATTTGTTAATGTTGTGACCTGCTACTTAATTGCATTGAAACTCTTGTTTGCAATTAGATTGTTAAATGCATTATAAGGAATCTCAGTTTCATTTCAACCTTGTACGAATATGTGTTCTTTATAGGCTATGATACTGAGTCACCATTCTAAATTTCTAATAGACTAGAGTCTTTGACATCTCAGACAAAGTTTGTCATAAATTTATTTACTCAAGCCATCTGCTGCTAGTTATTTAGGAGGATGCATCTCATTCTTTATTTACACTATTAACTTTGTATGATAATTGATACATCGAGCTTTCCTCTCTTTTTGCCCAATCTAGGTTTATCATTTTGTTAGTGCTCTATGTGTGATTTGTTAGTGCTCCCTGGGTTTATCATTTTCTTCCTTTGATTCATTATGTTAGTGCTCTGAGTGTAATTTGTATCTGCCCTATTTTATTCCTTGTTTTGTTTGTTTTTTTTAATGATAAATATACTTGTATCTTCACTGTAACAAAAGAATATGAACCCCTATTTTAACAAGATGAAATCCAAACACATTTTTATTGTCTTATCTGCCTGTTTAATTCTTTTTTTTTTTGTTTTGTTTTCTATGATCAATATACTTGTATCTTCACTGTAAAAAAGAAGAAGATGAACTCCTATTTTAAAAAGATGAAATCCACATTCTTATTTTCTTATCTGATTGTATTTTATTACTTATTTGTTTGATTTATTTTGCTTTCTTAACTTAAAATTTTGAAATCCTAATTTTATACAGGAGTTGAAATCCTAGGCATTTTGCTTCATTTTCAAGGTTGAATCCCTGATAGCTAAGAGTTCTTTGAGGTATCATTTCTTTCTCTTTTAACTTCTTGTTATTGTTTGTGTGTTACTTTTATGGTTGTTTGCTAATGCATAAATTTGATGTTTTTAGGTTATGGAACCTTCAAGTGATGCACCCCCTTCCTAAGCAACACCTACTGCCACAAATGAACCTATTGCCCAAGTTGTACCTACTGCCACTCCAACTAATGCTGAGGTTCCCTCACTTCCACCTAAAGGTAAAGGCAATGTGTGTAATAATAGGAAAAAGTCTATTGCTTTGGACCATTTTGAAAAAGTAGATATTGGTGAGGGTCATTTTAAGGCTGTTTGTAATTACTGTAAAAAAACTTATCTAGCTGATAGTAAGGGGCATGGTACTGCTAATTTGTTGAATCATACGCCAATTTGTGTTAAAAACCCTAATAGAAAGACACTTAAAGGGAAACAAACCTTAGCGTTTGAACCAAAAATGGATGGGGAGGAAGGGTTTCAGCTTGTACCGACAGCCTTTACTGTTGAGGCTTCTAGAAAGGCACTTGCTGAAATGGTTATAATAGATGAGTTGCCTTTTAGGTTTATTGAAGGGTATGGGTTTCAAAGATATGCGACAACCTTACAACCTAAATTGTGAATTAGGGATATCTCATCTCGTCAAACTGTAGCTAGGGATGTGATTGGCATTTATGGTGTTGAGAGAGAGAAACTAAGGGGGGTTTCGAAGGGTCGTAGGGTGTGTCTTACTACGGACACATGGACGAGTATTCAAAATTTGTGTTATATGTCCCTTATAGGTCATTTTATTAATGATGATTGGAAGTTGCATAAGAGAATTTTGAATTTTTGTCAAATTGAAGACCATAAGGGGGAGACTATAGGTGGAAAGATTGAGTTGTGTTTGCGTGAGTGGGGTATTAATGGCATATTCACTTTAACAGTGGACAATGCTAGCTCAAATGGTGCCACCATTAAGTTTTTGGAAAATGTAACTAAAGATTGGGAGGGAACTGTTTTAGAACATGAGTTCTTACACATGAGGTGTTGTGCACATATCCTAAATCTGATTGTGGGGGATGGTTTAAGAGAAATTGATGCATCCATTGCAAAGGTGCGTGAAGCTGTGAGGTATGTGAAGTCCTCACCAAATAGGAATCAAACTTTTGTGGGTTTTGTGGAGAGATTAGGTATTGAGTCTAAGTCTCTTCTTTGTCTAGATGTACCAACTAGGTGGAACTCTACCTACCTCATGGGATCTCCTAGTAGTATTGATTTTCAAAATTGTAGGACATTTGTGGGTTTTTTGAAGCTTTTTTATAATGCCACGAAAAAGTTTTTAGGTTCTTTGTATGTTACTGTAAACACCTTTTTTGATGAGATGTTTGTCATTCAAGAGAATATTTCCAATTTAAGTAAATCACAAAACCACCTTTTGAAAAACATGGCAACTAAAATGGAATCTAAGTTTAATAAATATTGGGGGAAAGGAGATAAAATGAATCATCTCTTGCATGTGGCTGTGATTCTTGATCCAAGAAAGAAGTTGAGGTTTTTGAAGTTTTGTTTTTCTGAAATTTATGGAAATGAAGTGGCTGATGTGATGGTTGAATTGGTGAGGGGTACCTTGGACAAGTTGTATGATTTTTACTCTCATGTTGATTCATCAAATGTACAAGTAGCAAGTGGGAGGGAGAGGACACACATAGAAGGTGAGTCAATTGGTTGTAGCGATCCATATGTGATGGTTAATTCTAGGTTTGAACAGTTTTTGGAGGCTGAGCAGTCATAGGGTGTACCAATGAGATTGACAAATATTTGGCTGAAAATTGTGAAAGTAGAAGGGGGGATGTGAAATTTGACATATTGGGGTAGTGGAAGGCCAATTCAGATAGGTATCAAGTGCTGTCCAAATTGGCTAGGGATATGCTAGATGTACCTGTTTCTACTGTTGCTTCTGAGTCAGCGTTTAGTACCGGAGGACGAATACTTGATCCATTTCGGAGTTCACTCTCCCCACTTATGGTTCAAAATCTTGTTTGTGCACAAGACTGGTTTCAAGCCTTGGTTCCAATTTCTTTTCGCAAATCAAAGAATGAGGTAAAGGTCTTGGAAGATGAATTTCATGATTTAAGTAATATGTTAACTTCCAAACTTTTTGTCTATTAAGTGCTATTAAATGTGTCTTATGCAAATGAAATTTAATCTAATAACTTTCATTTCTCTCTCTTTTTTAGTTATACGCCAAGCAGCAGCAGGTGGTGGAAGTTCAAGCTCAAGCAAAGGTATCTCAATTAACATTGATGACTAATCACAAACTAGGTAAGTTTCTGCCCTTATGTTATTTCTATTGAGTTTGGTTTCTCTATTATTTTTGGTTATTACTATTCTGTAGTCCTTATATTTTTTATTGATAAATATCTTTTTGCCCATTTTCTTGTAAGATGAAGTGCACACATTTTGTATAGGAGGCAAATTTTTGGATGCAATTTGGAAGTTCTTTTGGATAGTGTTTTTCTAATTGATAATTGATAAATCAACTCTTGCTTATAGGAAAGAAAACTTATTAAGTTTATAGGCTTTCTTTTCTATAAGTCATGGACAAACTATATAGTAGTTGCTCTTTAAATGCTTTAGAAAAGCTACTTTTTGGAAATACTTAGGTATTTCATAATTGTAAGTTTGTAACTAATTATAACTAGCTACTACCTTGGTAGTTTACTGCCTTACACACTTGCAGTAACTACCTTTCTACCTTCTTTAACTCTATGAAAATATTGCAAGAGATGCTCTTATTATCTTTTGTTGTCATACTTGTGATGTGGCTGTGATTGAATTATTTGTTAGAATTTGTTTGCTGGCTTGTTGCCATACCTGTGGTGTGGACGTGATTGAATTATTTGTTAGAATTTGTTTGCTAGCTTGTGTAAGTTGTGGAATAGTTGTTAGTTGCTGCTAGCAACTTGTTAGAATTTGGTAGCTTTGCTGCCAGCTCTGGAATTTGTTTAAGTTTTTGGCTGTGATTAAATTATGGAATGGTTGTAAGTTGCTACCAGCAACTTGTTAGAATTTGGTAGCTTTGCTGCCAGCTTTGGAATTTGTTTAAGTTTTTGGATGTAATTAAATTATGAAATTTGTTTAAGTTTTTGGCTGTGATTAAATTATGGAATGGTTGTAAGTTGCTGCTAGCAACTTGTTAGAATTTGGTAGCTTTGCTGCTTTGGAATTTGTATAAGTTTTTGGCTGTGATTAAATTATGGAATGGTTGGCACAACTTGGTAGGTTTAATAGGTTGCCAAGGTTTACATGTATGGAATTTGTTTGCTCTATCCTCCTGTGCTTTTGTTGCCCAGGTCCAATAATGCTAAAGGCATTTTGAAAAATTTTCTTTCTTGTATTGTGTGGTCTTAATTGCCCAGGTCCTAACGCTATAGGTATTTTGAAAAATTTTCTTTCTTGTATTGTGGTTTTAACAGGTGGTTAGAAAGTAATATCATATGTGTTTTTTATGTGCTTGCAATTACCAGGCTGTTGTGTTATGTATTTACTGTATTTTTGGTCATTAGATGTGTGCCAGAAAATTAAATTTGGAATTTGGACTTGAAGAGCTGGAGGCCCAAAGGGTTCAAAGTTATGTAATGGGCCAATTTGAAATAAAGGAGGTGAAAAGAGGCCCATTTGATATATATACATGATTTAATGATATAAATCTTTGTTAAAAGTAGTAAGCCCATTAATTTGGGCCCAAAAGGCCTGTCAAAAGTTGAATTAAAAAAAATATTATGCAAATTCACAATTTTAGCCCAATTTCGACCCAAACCCGCCTAACTGACCAAACCGACCCGTTCATCTGTTGACCCGAACCGCCAGATCTGACCCATTATTGGGTCGGTTGCGGGTCAAATTTTTTATAACCCGATCTAGTCGAGTCAAGTCCGGGTTAGGCCCAAACCCGAGCCGACCCGACCTGTGGATAGCCCTAACTGTCGTCAATTTTCTACAATGTCAAACCTACTTCATTTACTAGTTAGCTAGTCCTACTCCACTTCACAAGGTAGAGAATAGTTTACCTGTAGTTTCTTTCAAGTTTCCTAGTGCTTTGCACATTCCATCTACAAGGATATTATAGATTAAAACATTGAGATCCAACTTAATATTTTCCAATTTTTGAAATGAGTAACCTCACCATGTACATTGGAACACAAGCCTGCAATATTTGGAATAAATATACCACATAAGTACACCTCACTAAGTACACCTCACTTGTCTTGCATTTCTTGAGAGAGACTAATTTTCTCATTAATTCTTTGTCTTACAATATGCATTGATGAACAAATCATGAACTTGAAAAATAAGAGACGAACACATTTATAGATCAAACTAAATATTTTTATTACAATTTTACAAACAATTATCATCAACTAGCATCATAATTTCTTCTATGTAAATCCATCCACTCTCATTCTTCTTTTTGTCCGCTTACTTCCAAATCTTTTTTCCTTGGCTTCCAAATCCTTTTTGAAGGAAAGACATAATCCAAAAGTTCCTCAATGAAAGACATAATCCAATAGTTGTTTTTCTTGGCTTCCTAATTTTTTTCTTGGATTCCAAATCCAAGTCTTTTTACTTTTTGAATTTGTCCTTACATAAACTGTCAATGATAATATTGTATACCAAAAATCCAAGTCCTTTTACATTTGTGCAAAGAGGTGGCACTACCTTCTCTTTATAAGCAGGAATAGTGAGGTGAAGTGGGGTTGTGCCAGTTGGCCTACAATTTTGTAAAATTATTGGTGGAATTTTAATGATCTGTCTCCTTAAAAACCACAAAATGAAGAAAGACTGATAATATTGTATATCAAAGCATAACATCAACCGTCTATCATCTTCCATCCTCCTAAGCAACCAAAATTTAGGATAGAAGACTGACTTGATTTTTACTAAGAAAGAAAGCAACAACTAATCCATTTCAAATGGCAGAAGCAATTAATCAACACATTTGAAAAAGACAAGTTGAAGACAATCTTTAATATTCAAATCCTTATACAAAGTAATCACAGTCGAACAATACTTTATTGCTGCAGTTGCAAAATATAGACTAATGAAATCTATAATTGCAAGCAAAAGGTTCAGAGGAAGCAGTTTATCAAACGGATCCAAACCATGATCAAAGTCTCTGTATCGAATTCTCACATAATTCATGAACTGATCTGGGTTTACGACATTATAACTACTAGCAATAGCAAAAGTTGTACAAGTAGTACTAACAGAACAAGTAGGAACATGAAATGAAACCCTAACACAAAAGGGGAGAGAACAAGTTGGAACATACACAGATCTGGTGGGTAAAGATGCACACGCATTTCTCCACATCATAGGCTGCCGCCGCTTCCTTTCTCTCAAACAAAAATTGTAAAACACTTTAACCTAAAATGCTGCTTATATAATGGAATATGGACTCATTTTCTTTCATGGGCTCAAAAACAGGCCCAAGCTATTAAGCAAACTTGGAAACGTGAGTCAATGTGTGTCCCTACCACACCGCACGGGACACACGCATTGGGTGCCAAAAGCTGCGAAGGGGTGTGTACA
The DNA here is from genome assembly GCA_035136125.1 of Quercus rubra. Lineage (NCBI taxonomy): Eukaryota > Viridiplantae > Streptophyta > Magnoliopsida > Fagales > Fagaceae > Quercus > Quercus rubra. Next base: position 5,936,444 of record CM068732.1, read on the forward strand.
GACTTTGGGCGTAATATGTTTGATTTTGTGTCTACGTAGCAAGTAAAGCTGTTTGGATTTTAAATGAAAATTGGATTCGGACCTGATTGTTTAAGAGGCATGAGCGTGGCCCAGGGTGGAGATGAGTAATTTTATGGTTGTGTCAAAAAACTATTATGAAATGTTGAAATCTTCTCTTGTAATGATATATAGGCAATACAATCTGTAACTTCCTCCAGTTAAAAATATTATTATTATGATTTTTTTTTTTTTTTGGGCAATCCCAAAATGGAAGGCAGTGTTAAACTTAAAACTTTAGAGATATAGACTAATTTTTTAAAATTGTTTTTTTTTCTTTCTTTAAAAAAAAAAAAAAAAAAAAAAAACTTCAATTCATCTCTGGTGAAACTGAGCTGTTTGTGCCATTTTTTGTGCTTTATCAACCCCGAATTTGAAATTGCAGTTCCAAAACACAAGGGACGGAGTTATTCTTGGACATGAGGGCAGTAGCCCCCAGATTTTTTTTTTTTTAATTTAGTATATATATATATATATAATATCATTTTTAGCCATTTGTTTCAATAAAACTACACTTTTTGCACCTTTAAAAATAATATTTTTTAAAGCAAAAAAAAAAAAAAAAAAAAAACTAGAGCTCTAAGAGCACTATCATAAGGTCTCTCAAATGTGTCAAATGTCAAATATTTGGCACATTTGACACACTAAACACAAAAACAGGTCCTCATCAGGAATGCTAAATATGCTAAAATTATAGAACATGCTACAGTACGCTCTCATTTTTGAGAGCGTACGGATGAAAATACTATTTCTGTTTATTGGTTTTTTATTCATCGTTCTCTCTCCTCTCTCATCATTTTGCATTTTTCTCTTCTCTCTCCGTCACTCTCTATCTCTTCCATCTCAGTCCTCCTTGCTCAAGATCTCTCTCATCTTTGCTCAAGATCTCTTGCCGCCTCACCTCGCCGTCAACCTCCACAGCCCTTACCGCCGACCTCCATAGCCCTTGCCGCCGACCTTTAGATCTTTTAATCGGGTCGTGGGTGTGATATTTGGGATGGGTTTCGATGTGTGGGTTTTGGATCATTGATTGATCGGTTGGGTTAGGATTTTGGGCCGGTGGTGGTGTCGTGGTTGTGGCGGTGGTTGGTTGAGTTTTGGGCCGGCGATGTTTGTGGCTGTAGGGGGCGGCGGTGTTTGTGGCTGTAGTGGTCCGGCAGTGTTTGTTGAAGATTTTGAGTTTCTTTTTCTTTTTCTTTTCTTTTTTGTTGAGGTTTTTTGATTTGGAATTTGTTGGAGATCCAGTGATTGTGATTTGGGCCGGAATTTGTTGTAGTTTGTGGAGGTTGATTTGCCATTGGTGGTGATTTGCCATTGCTGTTGGTGGTTTGTGGAGGTTGACTGTGATTGTAGTTTAATGTGTTGGAATTTGTTTAATATTATTTACTGTGTAGGAAATATTATTTTAATGTATAGAATTGAAGTATAGAACATCTGATAAATGGTATGTTGTAAAATGATAAAGTGAGTTTTTGGTGTGTCAAAATGGCATTTTTTTTTAGAGAGCTGATGAGAATGCTCTAACTAGTCTAGGAAAACACCCAATGACAAGGCACACGTAATAAAAGAGAAAAAAAAAAAAGGATTTTTAAGCCACTCAAAAAAAATTAAAATTAAAATTAAACTTAACTTGAGGCAAAACGCAGATTGAGGAGTTGGGAGCAGCAGAAGTAAAGGCAGACTAGCACAGTAGTACACCAGGCCTGACGCCATCAGCCACCACCAATCCACACCGCCCTGCCCCCGTCAGAACAAGCCTGATAATTCATATCCAATCCCTTTTATTTTTTTGGATGAGAATATTGTATCCTCCCTCAGTCCCTCTCATATCTGAATCTCTAATTGTTTGATTAAATTGGGAAGAGAATTTGAAGACAGGCAGAGACTAAAGAGAAAGAGTGAAAGAAAGAACTAGAGACAAAGAGGTAAACTTGCACAGTTGCACTATGATTCTAGACTCATCTTTCTCAATTTAATCAATGACAAAATTTATATTTTTTTATATATAAAAAGCTGTCCGGTCCACTGAGTCCAGCAGTCCTCTCCTCTCTTTGTTTAATGAAAAGCATAAACAAACAAAACACACAAGTGACACAACAGTACAACACTAGCAACAGTGCAACACGTCTCAACACCTATATATTGTAGATATGCTTTTGATGTAGTTTTGCGGTAGTGGCTTGGTGCCTTTTAAAAATTTAAAAAGATGTTTTTTTTGGTAAGTAATTAAAGAGGTGATTATTGGACGTATAAGGACATGATAATTTTAAATTATATTTTATTTATATATTATGAAAAAATTAATTATTATATATGATTTTTTTAAAAGAAAAGTTTCAAATGATTTAAAAATTAATACTAGTGATGGAATATTGTCAATCATTAATATTGAGGAAAATTCTAATGTCCTAATTAAGGAAAATCTCGACATTCCAATTAAGGAAAATCCTGATGAATCAATTGATGAAAATCTTGACGTTTGAATTGAGGAAAATCTCAAACAAAATTTCAAAAGGTTGATATGAGTTTGTTGTAATTAGAACTTGATCTCGGATGGCATAAGTAAATATATACTTATCACGTTAATCAACAAAATGAGATTTGACGACGTTACATTAAGTTAGGTCCATACCAACCCTCTTTTAAAAAATTTTAAAAATTTTAAAATGGTCAAAAACTTTCAAGATTCTTGGTATGAAAATGATCGCTTTAAGTCATGGTTTAAATATTCTTCAAAAAAAGATGCTTCTTTTTTGTTTAAATTTCTATCCCTAACTCTAAGTCTTGACACTATCCCTGCAAAACACACTAAATCGAAAAATCCACGTACAATGAGATGAAAAGCACAAACCTGTTCTTTATCTTCATCTTCGTTTTCCTTGCTCTTCCTCTTTTACATCTTCCTTCTTCTGTTGCTAATCACTAGTACCCAAAAGCCAAGATTTTTTTCTTTTTCTATGAGTTGTCTACCACTACGGTCTTTGCATTGATAGACACGACCCTTTCCCATGTGAAAAGTTGTACATGTGGCCACGTCTCCGCCTTTCATTTTGGTTTGTAATTCTTTAAAAAAAAAAAATTTTGAATGGCACATCATAACAACATACTACAAACCCATTAATTCCCACCAATTTGTAATCTCGTATATTTTAATTTATTTATTGCTTTTGTACTTTCAATGTTATTGTAGATTAAAAAAATGCTTAAAACATTATATATATTTATAATGAGTATATAATGTTGCAAACATTTATTTAATCTATAATGTAAATCTTACCTTAATAGTATATTGTAAATAAATAAGTTTTATTTCATTATTATTATTATTTTGTTTAACAATTGATAATATTCCGTTGATTTTTAAACATTATAATAGAAGTTGTGGTATGAAAAATACATTTAGAAGATGGTCTTTATGTTTATTTGGTTTATTTTAGACATATTTTTTATTTATACTAATTTAATATATTAATTTATATTTTAAATAATTATTAAATTAATTATGACGTCATCATGTTTCGACCTTGGTTGAACCTAGGTCCGATCTCAAGAACCTTAAACCTCTTCTCTTTATGGTTTGATGAACAGTCTGAGTTTTAAAACCATACTAAAAAGTTAAGAATAAATAATAAGAATACTTTAACAACAAAAGTTCCAACCATGTCTTTAATGCTTCCCCCAAGAAAGGATGTAGCGATCTTTTAACTATTCGCGAGGCTCTACACTACTTGGAAGGAAGGAGATAGAAAAGTCATCTTACTTGTTAGTTCTGGAAAACTTAGCAGAAGAGTTGGAAACTACAAATACAAACAACAAGGAAGCAGAGATTCTCCCAAAAGACCTCCGAATTCAAAAGAGAATGTTTCAAAGTCTACAAATCAAAGTTGCTCTTGAACCTATATTCCAAGAAGCCCAGCAATTGGCAAAGTTGGCAACCCAATCCTTTGTGCGCACTCTTTGGCACTAATTTTTCATTGTTACCAAAAAAAAAAAATATATATATATATATATATTCTTCCCCCAATTCTTGAGACTAATTTTGTTTTTTGTTTTTTTTTTGTTTTTTACTTTGTTTCGCTTATGTCAATTCTTACCATTTATTAAAAAGTATCTAACCCAAGTCTAAGTTTTCTTTTATTCTATATATCAAGAAGGGAGTGCATCTAAGTTTACTTTCATATTTGATATGGTTAGTTCTTTATTATACAACTTTTTACTTAAGTCAAGTCAATTGCTACAACTCAAAACAAAGCCAATCCAACAAAACTTCCAACAATAAATTTAGTAGTGACTATAGTTTGAGGATACAAAAATGAAAGAGCAAGGCCTTTTTCTTTCAATTTTATTATTTCAAGTAAATTTAGTAATAATTGTGTTTGTATACTCTTAATTGAATAAAGGATAGTCTGCGTCTCTTTATTTTGTCCTTCGATCATTCAATTTTTCTTTCTTTCTTTCTTTTGAATGTTCAATCTATCGCTCTTTTAATCTTTACGTTTGTTAACATTTTGTCAAAATTTTTGTAACTTAGTGGTGTTATTAGATGTTCTTCATGAAAAGAACTTAGGTTTAAATCATCTATTCCCCATGTGTGATAAATAGGAAAATAAAAAGATTTACTAACATTTGCAAACGATAGTTATTACTATTAATATGAAACAAATGACTATTTGATAGTCAAGAGCTTTGTAGCTCAACTGGTTGACCCCTTTAGTATATTCATGACATTCAGGATTCAAATTCTCTTTCCCCCGTTGTAACTTTTGAAGTTTAGGTTCAAATTAAACCGTGGCTAACTTTTACAAGAGTTACATTACTCAATGCCTTTTTCTTTTTTTTCTTTTTTTTTTTTAATAATTTGCTAAACTCATAGTTGGAATAAATTTTTTTGCTACAACTATCATATTTACCAAATATTAAAATGGTCTATTATTCTTTTTGAATATCAAGGTGTTAGGCATTAAAAACTCATCAGTCTATAAAGAACTCTTAGTTTTTTTTTTTTTTTTTTTTTTTTTTGGTATTTTGAATATACTAAACGGCTAACTTTATAGATTTAACGGTAAATGGCAAGTGGCAACTTATTATTTTGAAGTTTTGTATGTGATTAACTTATAAGTCTATATTAAATAAATACATGGAATCAAGAATACGGTAACATAAACCAGATTATTTAGTGGTAATGTCTCATAAAAATATAGTATTAATCCAAGTGCAATAAAAATTTACTACATTTAATATTTATATGACAAATTTTAAGCAAGCATAATAACTTACTGTTTATGAATAATAATAGAAAAACACACATATATATGAACAAATTTGCAAAGGCAACTTTAAATACTTATAGCAAGAAAAATTCAATTTTGGCTTCAAAACAAATAGAGGAAAGCCTCCAAGTTAACCACATTTCAATATTATTAGAACTAAGGTCATGAAGAACTGATTAATGGCTTCCACTATATATAGTGTATCCTATTGTATCAAAAAAAATATATTCCTTATCCAACTCAAAAGAAAAGGAAACAAAGAAAGAACAAAAACACAAGCAAGCAAGCCAAATTCAATTTTGGCTTCAAAACAAATAGAGGAAAGCCTCCAAGTTAGCCTCATTTCAATATTATTAGAACTAAGGTCATGAAGAACTGATTAATGGCTTCCACTATATATAGTGTATCCTATTGTATCAAAAAAAATATATTCCTTATCCAACTCAAAAGAAAAGGAAACAAAGAAAGAACAAAAACACAAGCAAGCAAGACATTTATTCTTGCTTGCCAAAAACTTAGGTTATGTTTGGTAACAGTTTTTGTTTTCTATTTTCAAAAACTTATTTTTAAGATTATAAAAAAAAATAAAAAAATAATAAATAAAAAACAATAACAACAACAACAATAACAACAATTTTCTTGTATTTTTAAAATCAAAAACATGTTTGGTTAATTGAAATTAAAAAGACAGTTTTTTGAAAAAAAAAATAGAAAATACTAAAATATGTTGTTATTAAGATTTGAACTCTAATGACAACTCATTAAATGAGTTAGATACATTAAATTAAATGTGTATTTTTATTAACTTTTGAAAATTAGAAACTGAAAACAGTCTTTTGCATATTTTTAGTTTCCTTCACAAATTGAGTTTTGAGAATAGTTATCCATACCCTTAGATTTTTATATTTGTTATCCATACCCTTAGATTTTTATATTTTTCTTTCTCTTTTATCTAATCTTTTATATTTTTTAATCTTACTTGTCCATGTCATGACTTCTTACTACCATTTTCCTTTTTCTATTTTTATTTTTTCTAAACATGTCCATGCTAAAATGTTATTTTCTCATTTATTAATGAGATTTTGTTACGTTTCTCTAACTAGGTTATACACACATAAAGTTCTATCTCTTGCATATGATGAATTTTGAGGTGGACTTTTCTTAAAATTGTACTTTGGAAATTTGAAGTGGGCCTACTTCTAAATTTTCATCATCTTGCTTAGGGAGATTGAAAGAGTTTTTAACTTACAAGAGATGTAGGCCATTCCTAGCCAAAATTCATGTGCCCTTCCTGATATTGAACGTTCAAGCGTACAAAGCACCAAACTATAGAAAGGATGGTCAAAGTTTGGGCCCGTGGACATTTGTAATAAGGCGTTTCAAATTAGTGATGACTTATATATAGTTTTTCAGCCCACTTTAGTCCTACCATATAGTTGCTCAATACTCTTTGGGCTAAACAGTGATGGCCAATGTAAGGCTCAATTTCTATATATGCACTTAACTTCCTTTCTAACTTCTTATTTTGAGGGGGTTTGGCATGTGATAAATCAAAATATCCAAACAAATTTTATAATTTCTTTAAATTTATAATTATTGATGTTGTTTTTTGTGATTGATGTATCATAAAAATGATGTTAATGAGGAAAAAAATATTGTTTCTATTAATAACTTACCACCTTAACAAGTTTTGGAAAAATGTTGTGAAAACTTTTATAACTATTCCCCTAAAAAAATTGTGAATATAAAATTGTGAATACAACTAGTAGGCCCCTTTAGTATGTTCATGACATTCAGGGTTTAAATTCCCCTTCCTCCGTTATAACTTTTGAAGTTTAGGTTCAAATTAAACCATGGATAACTTTTACAAAAGTTATATTACTCAATACCTTTTTTTTCCATGATAATAGTTTGCTAAACCCATAGTTAGAATAAATCTCTTTGCTACAACTATCATAATTACCAAATATTAAGGTGGTCTATTATTGTTTTTGAATATCAAAATGTTAGGCTTTAAAAACTCACCAATCTATAAAGAACTCTTATGGTCTTTTTTTTTTTTTTTTTTTTTTTTTTGGTATTTTGAAAATACTAAACGGCTAACCTTATAGATTTAACGGTAAATGGAAACTTATTATTTTGAAATTTTGCATTTAATTAACTTATAAATCGATATTAAACAAAAGCATGGATTCAAGAATATAGTAACATAAACCAAACTATTTAGTGGTAATATCTCACAAAAATATAGTACTAATCCAAGTGCAATAAAAATTTACTACATTTAATATCTATATGACAAATTTTAACCAAGCATAGCAACTTATTGTTTATGAATAATAATAGAAAAATAGGCATATATGTGAACAAATTTGCAAAGACAACTATGAATACTTATAGCAAGAAAAATTCAATTTTGGCTTCAAAACACACCTAGGAAAGCCTCCAAGTTAGCCTTAATTTCAATATTGTTAGAACTAAGGTCATGAAGAACTCATTTATGACTTCTACTATATATAGTGCATCTGGTTGTATCAAAAAATAAATTCCTTCTCTAACTCAAAAGAAAAGGAAACAAAGAAAGAACAAAAACACAAGCAAGCAAGACATTTATATACTTTTCTTTCACTTTTATCTAATCTTTTTATATTTTTTTTAATCCTACTTATCCATGTCATGACTTCTTACTACCATTTCCTTTTTCTATTTTTATTTTTTCTAAACATGTCCATGCTAAAATGTTATTTTCTCATTTATTTATGTGATTTTGTTATGTATTTCTAACTAGGTTATACACACATAAAGTTCTATCTCTTGCGCATGATGAATTTTGAGGTGGTATTTTCTTTAAATTGTACCTTGGAAATTTCATGTGGGCCTACTGCTAAATTTTCATCATCTTGCTTAGGGAGATTGAAAGAGTTTTTAGCTTAAAGAGTTGAAGGCCATTCCTAGCCAAAAATCATGTGCCCTTCTTGATATTGAACTTTCAAGCATACTAAGCACCCAACTATAGAAAGGGTGGTTAAGGTTTGGGCCCGTGGACATTTGTAATAAGGTGTTTCAAATTAGTGATGGCTCATTTGTAGTTTTTCGGCCCACTTTACTCCTCACATATAGTTTCTCACTCTCTGGGCTAAACAGTGATGGCCAATGTAAGGCTCAATAATTATATATGCACTCAACTTCCTGTCTAACTTCTTATTTTGAAGGGGTTTGGAATGATGTTAACAATGAGTTAATGAGAAAATAATATTGTTCCAATAATAACTTATCACCTTAACAAGTTTTGGGAAAAAGGTTGTGAAAACTTTTATAACTATATTCCCCTAAAAAAATTGTGATTGTAGAATTTTTCAATTTGAAATGTGCACTAGAATAGAATAAAAAGAAAGAGGGACATCAACAAAACTTTAATAATCATTGGGAAGATTTAAATAATAAAAAAGGAGAATAAATATAAGATTTATGCTTTGTGGCCTGAAAAAGAAAATGGGACCAAAGCATCTTGCAAAATTACTTCACTTGGAGAAGTAAGGGTACATATATGAAAACTTTATTGCTTCAATAGCAACCCGTATTGTTCTTGTATTGTGAATATGATTGTGGGGGAAATAATAGAGTAGGAAATGAAATAAAGAAAAACTATTTCCTTCAAAAAAAAAAAAAAAAAAAAAAACACCATGCATAATTTTCTTCCTTTCTTGGTAGTTTGGTAAACATTACTTGTTGTGCATTTGTCTTATGATTCTATGTGCCCAACTATCTCAAGCAAGGCATAATCAAACAAGATGCTAATGCTTCCCTTTGTAGAGCATATGCAAAACTTCACGTTACAGCATACTATTGACTTTATCAACTAGCTAGTGCAATACCAAAACTGGTGCCAAAGCCAAAGAGATCTACGTAATTAATGGTGTTGTAATCATTCTTATTGTAATAGTAATTCTTTTGAGCAAGAAACAATTGACATTGTGCCTAATGAATATAATTACAAGGATTTGATCAGGTTATATATAGTACTAAGACATGAGATAGTTGATATATCTTGCAATTTGGGCCTTAGATGAAGCCTAGCTTTTTACAATTAGTCAATTAATGTTTGGTTTTTTTTTGGTGGGGGGGGGGGGGGGGGGGGAGGTCAAGAATATTCCTGGCATGCAAAGAATTAAATTGAAACCACTAGACAAATCAGATTTTTTTTTAATCAATGTATCTTGATTCCTTTAGAAATAATATGATTTTCTAGCTCTATAGTTATGAACTCCATTATCTAATTCTAAAAGTAAGAACATTCACATTAGTTTGTGCAATAAATTTTGCTTATTTTAATATAAAAACATAATTTTTTTATTTTACATATTCAATTTTCAAAACGCCTTACATCAGATTATCTATTTTACACTACATTTCATTATAATATAAAATTTTTCTTAATTTTTTTAATTGTTTCACTTTCTTCATACATAATAATCACCATCCACTCTCTTCTATTATCCTCGAAATATATAAAGAAAGAATAAAAACTAAATGCAAAATTAGTAGCATTAGTGTAAATTTACATCATTACTGTACCAACTATATATTTTTACATAACTTAGCATTACCTGGTGTGGGTGATCATGGAATTCAACTTCAAGTTGCAAAACAGCGCATTTGGTGTGAAGGTTGAAGTCACAACAGTAACAACGATAAGTGTATTCAAAGCAAGATTCTTTATAGATTTGGCAACTACTGTTTTCTTTCTCAAGATAACCAGTTTTTTCGTCAAAAAGAATAAGAGGATGTAATGGGTGCAAGGGATGGTGCAAGGGATGGTACAACCCAAGGGGTAGTTCTGCACATGATTTATGATGCCAGTAGTCTGGGCATCCAAATTTGTTACAGTAGTAACTAGGACCATAAACTGATTCTTGACACCCATAACAAGTAGCTCCACCTTTGTAGTCTGGACGGTAGACCAAGGGATGCTTTGAATCGCAAAAATGTAGAAGTTGCTATTGTTGCTCCATCTTCTTGTATCACATGCACAGTCACAAACAAAATAACATCCAATTTGTTTAGAGAAAAATAGAAACGTGATTCAATACAACAAGGCTGGTAAGCTGAATCCAAATCTATATATCATATATAGATGAAAACAAACAAAGAAAGAGAAATAGGCGTGATGATTACTGCTTTTTCAGTTTTGTAGCATTTTTTTTTATTGCTTGATTTTGATGTGAAACACCGATGTTTTTAATTTAAGAAAAGATTGAAGGCTTCTTTTGGTTGGGATCAAACGTTTAGGAAGGAGGAGTATGTGCAAAATTTGGGCGTTTGATTTTGTGTCTAACAAAAGTAAGTAAAGAAGTTTGGATTTTGAATGAAAATTGGATTTGGGCCTGATTGTTTAAGAGGCATGGGCGTGGCCCAGGTGGGGATGAATAATTTTAAGGTTGTGTCAAAAAACTATTATGATAGATGATTTCTTCATCTCTTGTAAAAAGATATAGACAATACCATCCGTAACAACTTCCTCTAGCTAAAGATATAAATTATGGACAAAACTTATATACAGTACCTTATGTACTGTTTCTTAGGTTCTCCTCTTAAGATTTTACCATGTGGCTACTTAACTAAAAAAATACACTTCCATCTATGAGAAAAAGTCACATGGCAGAATTTTAAGAGAGAAACATAAGGAATAACATCTAAGGAACAGCACCTAAGTATCGTACCTATGTCATGCTCATAAATTATTCTTTTTATATTTTGTAATCTAAGAAGTGGAAGTCAATGTAAACTTAAAACTATTGAGTTAAAGATGAGTCTTTTTAATTTTTTTTCTTTAGACAAATAAAAAAAAATCCGATTTTTTAATTAAAGGAAATAAACGTAAAAAGTTAGGAATAAATAATAAGAATGTTTTCACAACAAAAGTTTAAACCATGTCTTTAATTCTTCCCCCACTTCTTGAGACTAAACAAGTATAATTTGTTTTAACCAAATCTAAGTTTTCCCTTGTTCCCTATATCAAGTAGAAAATGCAGCTTAGTTTGCCTTTTTATGCAAATTTTTACTTAGGTCAAGTCAGTTAGTACAACTCAAAACAACAAAGCCAATCCAAAAAAAAATTTCGACAAAAAAATTAGTAGTAAACGGCTAACCTTATAGATTTAATGGTAAAGGGCAACTTATTATTTTGAAATTTTGCATGTGATTAACTTATAAATAAATATTAAATAAAAGCATGGATCCAATAATATAGTAATTGTAGGGTCCCACTTTTGGGAGGTTCTTTACTGTTAGGCAAATAAGCCTAAACCCTACGGGCCCGATACAATAAATTTGGTAGAGAAAATGAGCTCAAGAACTGAGCTTTAGTGAGAGCTTCAACAGCCAGACATGATCATATGGAGATGGAATGATCAAACGCATGGGGGAAGGGTAAAAGTTTATCCTCGGGCTTTGTCCGAGGACTGATTTTTCTTCTTCTCGGTTCTTTGGTGCTTAGCTGCGAAAACTTTCAGGGGTGGTAAGAACTGCAACAGTTTTCCTTCTTTTTCCTCTTCTTTTTTTTCCTCCCCCACTCTTGGAGGGCATCTTCCGTTATATATCTCCTTCTCATTGATCTTGGCTGTCCATTTGTTGATCATGCAGGTCGCTACTTGAGTGCCTGTTCCATCCGCCGCCTTCCTCAACTTGCTATGAGTTACAGCAAATAAGGTGATACTATTCAGGGGTCATTTCTTCATTAATGCGGCCAGACTGTCAGCTGCGAGCATTTAATGCGAAAGTAATAGCCTCTCCTAGAATTGCTCCTCCACTATCCCCTCATAGTTGTCCCACTGTGTTGGTCCTTTTGTTTAGGACAACTGGGAGGGCTGTCTTTAAGGGTGTGCTGCTTTCTCCTTTTGTGACCTTGGTTGGCCGAGGATAGGATGGTCCTCGGTGATGCCTCCCAGCAGCTTGGGCCTTCCTTATTCATCCTCGGACGTTTCTTCTTTCTCGACGTGGGCCTTGGGCTTGATATGAAATGGGTCGAGCTTGCCAAATCCTTCAGCCCTATAGTAACATAAACCAAACTATTTTTAGTGGTAATATCTCACAAAAATATAGTATTAATCCAAGTGCAATAAAAATTTACTACATTTAATATTTATATGACAAATTTTAAGCAAACATAGCAACTTACCGTTTATGAATAATAATAGAAAAACATGTGTATATATGAATAAATTTGCAAAAGCAACTATTAATACTTACACCAAGAAAAATTCAATTTTGGCTTTGAAACACACCTAGGAAAACCTCCAACTTAGCCTCAATTTCAATATTGCTAGAACTAAGGTCATGAAGAACTCATTAATGACTTCTACTACATATAGTGTATCCTATCGTATCAAAAAATAAATTCCTTCTCCAACTCAAAAGAAAAGGAAATAAATAAAGAATAACAACACAAGCAAGCAAGAAATATATTCTTGCTTGCCAACAACTTAGAGTTATATACTTTTTCTTTCTTTTATCTAATCTTTTATATTTTTTTAATCTTACTTATCCATGTCACGACTTCTTACTTTCCTTTTCTTTTTCTATTACTATTATTTTCTAAACATGTTCATGCTAATTTTTTAGCTTAGGGAGATTGAAAGGGCTTTTAACTTATAAGAGTTGTAGCCCATTCCTAGCCATAAATCGCGTGCCCTTCTTGATATTGAACTTTCAAGCCTACTAAGCACCCAAGTATAGGAAGGGTGGTTAAACTTTGGACCTAAAGTGTTTCAAATTAGTGAAAGCCCCCCAAAAAGTAAAAATAAATAACTAAAAGAAAAAGATTTCCTAAAGAACAGAAGAGTGTAAGAATGAAGGCTCTAGATAAGATGTTGAAAACATTGCTTCTCTAAATTTCCACCTGCTATATTAAAATACTATTAATGAACTTCACAAGAGAATCAAAATCTGCCTTCATTTGCACGTTCTGAGAAAAAGGAAGAGAGTGTAATTCACAAGGAGGACAAATTGATTTGAATATGACCAAAAGGAAATTACAATAAGAAGGCAGAATAAAATTCAAATTTTGTACAAATGCATCACTCAAAAATCATGCCTAGAAGCTTGTAGTATAATAATATACTACAGCCAGTGCTCCAAATGAATGCCAATTGGTTCCTCAACCTCTCCCCATCGCTTAAAGATTATAAATAATGGCTAAAAAATAATGCCAATTGCATCTACATAGGTTCTAAATAAAGAGGCTTTGAACTTAGTTATGTTGAATGTAGGAGGTATGGGCCTGTTTGGAAACAACTTATCTAGTTTATTGCTGAAAGTATACGAAAGTAAACTTTTAACTTGAATTTTTTTGAAAAAGTGAGAAAATGCGAAAAAAAGTGAGGTTTTAAAAAACTATACATAAAACTAAAAGCTTAAAGTTGATGCCAAACTCACCTATAGTTTGAGTCCAAAGAAGTTACTATTCTTGCAAAGAGCAAATGCACGGATATGATGTGGTTTGCCAATGGTGATCATGGCCATAGATAAGTCCATGAGGAACAAAAAAATAAATTAACTTTGCAAGAATGCAATTGTAGATGATTTTAGACTCACTTCTGAAGTTTTAGATGATTTTATTAGCCTTGTTTGATAAAAAAATATTAGGAAGTCAAAGCTCTTGAATCAAATAAATTTGGAACCCATCTATTTTGGTTTACCTCTAGAGTCTAGACAATCTATGGAGATGCAATATGACAAAAAATTCTTTTATTTTTTTAGTAGTTTATAGTGTATACTCATCTCTCACATGGTTTAATTCTTTTTCAGATTTGCCACTATGATTAAAAAGGAGTAGCTTTTGTCTTCTGAGGTATTTAATCAATTTGATTTAGGTTGCTAGCTACTAAGGTAAAGGGAATATGAGATAAGAGTCACTCTTTCAGAGTATTAGGAACTCAAACATCTTGAATCAAATAAATTTGGAACCAATCTATTTTGGAGAACTTTATTTATTTACCTCTAGAGTCTAGACAATCTATGGAGATACAGTATAATAGTAATTTTTTTTTTTTTTTTTTTTATTTAGTAATGTATACTCATCTCTAAAGGAGTTACTTTTGTCTCCTGAGATTTATTTTTAGCCGTTTGATTTAGCTACTAAGGTGAAGGGAATATTTTCTACCCCCCCCCAAAAAAAGAGGTGAATGGAATATTTTCTACCCAAAAAAAAAAGAAAAAGAAAGGTGAAGGGAATATGAGATAAGTGTCACTCTTCCAAAGAACAAAAACAAAGAACAAAAACACAAGCAAGCAAGAAATGTATTCTTGCTTGCCAACAACTTAGAATTATATACTTTTCTTTCTCTTTTATCTAATCTTTTATATTTTTTAATCTTATTTATCCATGTCATGACTTCTTACTACCATTTCTTTTTTCTATTTTTATTTTTTCTAAACATGTCCATGCTAAAATGTTATTTTCTTATTCATTTATGAGATTTTGTTATGTTTCTCTAATTAGGCTTTATACACACATAAAGTTTATCTCTTGGGTATGATGAATTTTGAGGTGGAATTTACTCAAAAATTGTACTTCGTAAATTTCATGTGGGCATATTGCAAGTTTTCCTCATTTAGCTTAGGGAGGGAGACTACAAGAGTTTTTAACCTATAAGAGTTGTAGTCCATTCCTAGCCATAAATCATGTGCCCTTCTTGATATTAAACTTTCAAGCCTACTAAGCACTAAGCACCCAACCATAGAAAGGGTGGTGGTTAGAGTTTGGGCTTGTGGACATTTGTAATAAGATGTTTCAA
Organism: Quercus rubra; assembly: GCA_035136125.1. Classification (NCBI taxonomy): domain Eukaryota; kingdom Viridiplantae; phylum Streptophyta; class Magnoliopsida; order Fagales; family Fagaceae; genus Quercus; species Quercus rubra. Next base: position 5,951,565 of record CM068732.1, read on the forward strand.
ATTAGTGATGGCTCAACTACTCTGATACTTGGGCTAAATCACCAAGTTTTTCAGCCCATTTTACACCGTCTGTATATTTTCTCACTCTCTGGACTAATCGGTGATGGCCAATGTAAGGTTCAATTTCTTATACGCACTTCAATCATAACTTCCTTTATAACTTCTTATTTTGAAGGGATTTTGCATGTGATAAATCTAAAGATCCAAACAAATTTTACAATTTTTTTAAAATAATTGTTGATGTTGTTTGTTGTGATTGATGTATCATAATAATGATGTTTATAGAGAGTTAATATGAAAGTGATATTGATCCAATAATAACTTACCACCTTAACAAATTTTGGGAAGATGTTGTGATAACTTTTATAACTATTCCCCTAAAAGTAATTGTAACTGTAGAATTTTTCAATTTCAAATGTGCACTAGAATTAATTGGAAGAAAATGATGCAACGGATTTCAAACTATCAATCATGGTTTTTAGCAAAGAATAAAAAGAGTTCAACCAAATCCAACCCTATAAGGCTATAACTTAATGTGCATGATGAACATCAATAAAACTTTAAAAATCATTGAGAAGATTTAAATAATAATAATAAAAAAAGGAAAATAAATATAAGATTTCTGCTTTGTGGCCTAAAAAAGAAAAAGGGACAAAGCATCTGTAAGATTACTTCACTTGGGAGTAATGCTAATGAAGAATTTGGTGAAAAAAATATTCAGTAGACTTATTGCTTCAATAATAACCTGTACTGTTATTGTATTGTGATTTTTAGGGAAACAACAGAGTAGGGAATGAAAGAAAGAAATTTCCCCAAGTACGGAATGAAGGAAAGAAAAATTATCTTAAGCAAGGCATAATCAAACAAGATGCTAATGCTTCCCTTTGTAGAGCATATGCAAAACTTCACATTACAACTTTATCAAGTAGCTAGTGCAGTACAAAGATTGGTGCCAAAGCCAAAGAGATCTACGTAATTAATGATGTTGATAATTTCAAGACAACATATATATATATATATATCTTATGGTGGCCTAAAAAACAAGTTATCATCATTTTCATTGCATCGTAATCATTCTTATTGTAATAATAATTCTTTTGAGCAAGAAACAATCGACATTGTGCCCAATGAACATAATTATAAGGATTTGATCAGATTATATATAGTACTCAGACATGTGTTAGTTGAAATATCAAGCAATTTGGGCCTTATATAAAGCCTTGTGCTTTACAATTAGTCAAACAATGTAATTTTTATTTGGGAAGGTCAAGAATATTCCCAGCATGCAAAGAATTAAATTGAAACCACTAGACAAATCAGATTTTTTGATCAATTAGTATCTTGATCTTCTTGTGATCTTAAATGCGGTCTACTATGCTTTATTTTTTGATTCCTTTGGAAAATAATATGATTATCAAGCTCTATACTCATGGACTCCATTATCAAATAGACTAATACTAATACTGCAAAATAAAATTTGAGATTTGCTCAATTACAAAAAACTTTTTTTTTGTTATTTTAGGATCCATTTGGGATCCGTTTATTTTGTTGAAAGTGAAAATTGTTTATTGAAAATATTGTAGATAAAGATAAAAGTTAGCTGAAACAGTACAGTTGGATCTATGAAAAGTACTAAAAAGTGCAGTAGGACTCATGAATAGTAACAAAAATAAGCTGAATAGTAAAATAAGTGGGCAAAAATAATTTATGCCAAACACACACTTAGTTAGCATGCATATGGATAAGAGTGCAAGCATGTTTCATATACATTGTTTTAAAAAAATATTTTCAAAGTAAATCACTATACTCATGTAATTTTACCCTGAATATTCTAGGTTTATGCTTTTGATTTAAAGGGTTTCTAATTTTATCCCTTCTAGTTTCCTCAATCATCATTTAGGACTTCACCTTTAATTTGTGTTGGGTTTGTGACATTGATATTTGGGTTTCTCTTTTCTTAGTGACTGAATTATAATTATATTCTTTTTTAGCCAAACATCTAGACCCATTGGTCATTTCAGTTTGCTTCTTTTTTTTTAATTATTTTATTTTATTTTTTATTTTTTTACTGATTTCTTATCTGAATTTTTTATTGAGTTTTTAAGTCTCCTCAATTTGGGTTTTCTTTTGGGAAATATTTTTCAATTCTTTTGCATTTGTTTAAATTTTTGGGTATTTATTTAATATTTCCAATTTTATTAGTCTTCTTTGTTTGTAATTTTGTGTTGTGTGTTTGTGTTTTAGATTAATGGTTCTTTTTGTTTGTTGTTTTTTTAGTCATTATGTAATGCCTGTGGGATTAGGGATAGAAAGAGGAGGAATTCTATGTGGGTTTGAGTCATGTATCATATAGGAAAAAAATATAGATTAAATGCTCGTGCTACTGCCGCTACCACCAAATCCAATTCCAATGCCACAACCACACCCACTGCTAAAACTGTTGGCAATGGTGGCAGAAATATGAGAGAACCTTTGAAGACAAAATTAATGGCTTTTGGGAAACAATTTCTTGCTGCAAAGGTTACTATCAGTGATGAAGAAACAGAGGTGCCAGAGGAGGAGGAAGTTGAAGGAGAAGGAACAAGCTGCAATGTGTTTGATGGCACTGTCCTGTGGTAATATTTTTGCCCAAAGGTGGAAACACACACAAAATGTTGATAAGATCAAGGACGGAGGGTCCCAAATATATATATATATATATATATATATATTTTTTTTTTAAGTTATAAAATTTCATTTTTGTAATAGACTCCCTTCCAAAACTTTAGGCCACTTTTTTTTTCACAATAAGCCTAATTAACCTCACTCAAATAGCAACTATCCAACTAAAAAACTTAACAAAAACAATAAAAATATTCACAATAATGATTGTATTTTAGCAAAATAAATAAATAAATAATTTACCACCAAAGAACTAAAAAATTATGTGTTATTGGAGAAGCTAAAGTTAAATTTTTTGCAACTATAATAAACTGGTATAAATACTAGTTGACTATAGTAAGTTATTAAAAATAAAATACAATATTTTATTAAATTTATATCTCTTCCTTCAATTAAAAACTCAAGTTCTCTCGCTTCTTTTATTATTTTAATGAATTGTTTATATTATTTTAAATGAAGTTATAAAGAATAGAACATTTGATATTGGGTTTATTGTAAAGTGAATTAGTAAAATAAATAAAGTAACATTTTGAAATGCTAAAAACTAAAATTTTTAACACCATTAATGTGAATGCTGTAACTTCAAAAAAAAAAAAAAAAAAAATCCTAACCAACCTAATATTAAAAAAGACATTATTTTGTTTTCATTTGTCTTTATTGGTAAATGATTGCATCTTAATGTATTTAGAAATAATAATTTTGAGTATTTATAATATTTTGATACCATACGGATTCTTATTTGGATGATTTTTTTTCTTTATATTCCAACCCCCGCTAGTTTAAAATCCTAGATCCGTCCCTAGATAAAATAAAGAAGACCCAAACCACTTACCAATAACCCCAACCAACAAGTTTACCTTTTAATATTGTCCTTTTAGCTTACTTTTTTCTTTTTTTTTAAAACTTTTTCTTTGATTAAATAAAATGAAAATGAAAGGAAATGGAAATACCCGTGTGTGTGTTATTTGGGTTTTTCAAAGATAGAAAAGAAACAAGGGAATGCTCAAGGAAATTGAGAGAGAATTGATAGAATGACATTCTTGTTTTTGGTGACATTTCTTAGTATATTGTACATGGAATTAATGATATATCATCTTTTTTGGTTGTATGTGCCGTTTTTTCTGGTTCGTGATATGCTATTTGTAGAAATTGTTGGATGACTTTATAATAGGAAGCTGTCTGTGAGAATTGTCATAGTACGATCTATCCTAAGCAATTGAGGTGTCCAAAAAAATGCACTCAAAGAAGAAAATTGTAACATTGTCTAACGAAACGAAAAGAGAGAGCAATCAGTAATGACGATAACAATTATTTATATTAAGATAGCCTACACAAAAGCTTTTGAGGAGATTCCTCAAATTTTTTTATTTCCACAATCATCAAACAAGTTTTTTGCCGAAGTTTCATTGTCCATGTTGTCTTGTTGTTCAAATATATCTTTTAGATTATCATGTTACCTATCAAGCAATCAACTAAGCAACCAATGTCGTCAATTTTCTACAATGTTAGACCTACTTCATTTACTAGTTAGCTAGTCCTACTCCACTTCACAAGGTAGAGAATAGTTTACTTGCAGTTTCAAGTTTCCTAGTGCTTTGCACATTCCATCTACAAGGATATTATAGATTAAAATATTGAGATCCAACTTAATATTTTCCAATTTTTGAAATGAGTAACCTCACCATGTACATTGAAACACAAGCCTGCAATATTTGGAATAAATATACCGCATAAGTACACCTCACTTGTCTTGCATTTCTTGAGAGAGATCAAAGGGGTGTTTGGTTTGTAGTTTCAAACAACCATTTTCAATTTTTAAACAACATTTCACGCATTTCTATACACTTTTTCACCCACACATATTTCCACAAATATTTTCAAATAACAATTTTTAGTTTTCAAACACATGTACCAAATAGACCCTAATTTTCTCATTAATTCCTTGTCTTACAATATGCATTGATGAACAAATCATGAAACTTGAAAAATAAGAGATGAACACATTTATAGATCAAACTAAATATTTTTATTACAATTTTACAAACAATTATCATCAACTAGCAACATAATTTCTTCTATGCAAATCCATCCACTCTCATTCTTCTTTTTGTCAGTTTACTTCCAAATTTTTTTTTTTCTTGGCTTCCAAATCCTTTTTGAAGGAAAGACATAATCCAATAGATCTTCAACGAAAAACATAATCCCATAGTTGTTTTTCTTGGCTTCCAAATTTGGCTTCCAAATTTTTTTCTTGGATTTTTGAATTTGTCCTTACATAAACTGTCAATGATAATATTGTATACAAAAAAATCCAAGTCTTTCTATTTTTTGAATCTATCCTTACATAAACTATCAATGATAATATTATATACCAAAACATAACATCAACAGTCTATTATCTTCCATCCTCCTAAGCAACCAAAACTTAGGATACAAGGTCGACATGATTTTTACTAAGAAAGAATGCAACAACTAATCTATTTCAGATGGCAGAAGCAATTAATCAACACATTTGAAAGAGACAAGTTGAAGACAACCTTTAAGATTCAAATCCTTATACAAAGTAATTACGGTCGAATAATACTTTATTGCTGCAGTTGCAAAATATAGACTAATGAAATCTATAATTGCAAGCAAAAGGTTCAGAGGAAGCAGTTTATCAAACGGATCCAAACCATGATCAAAGTCTCTGTATGGAATTCTCACATAATTCATGAATTGATCTGGGTTTACGACATTATAACTACTAGCAATAGCAAAAGTTGTACAAGTAGTACTAACAGAACAAGCAGGAGCATGAAATGAAACCCTAACACAAAAGGGGAGACAACGAGTTAGAACATACACAGATCTGGTGGGAAAAGATGCACACACATTTCTCCGCATCATAGGCTGCCGCCGCTTCCTTTCTCTCAACAAAAATTTAAAAACACTTTAACCTAAAATGCTGCTTATATAATGGAATATGGACTCATTTTCTATCATGGGCTCAAAAACAGGCCCAAACTATTAAGCAAACTTGGAAACGTGAGTCAATGGGTGTGTCCCTACCGCACCGCACGGGACACACGCATTGGGTGTCAAAGAGCTGCGAAGGGGTGTGTACAGACTTTGGGCGTAATATGTTTGATTTTGTGTCTATGTAGCAAGTAAAGCTGTCTGGATTTTAAATGAAAATTGGATTTGAACCTGATTGTTTAGGAGGCATGAGCGTGGCCCAGGTAGATATGAGTAATTTTATGGTTGTGTAAAAAAGAACAACTGATATGAAAGATGTTGAAAGATATAGGCAATACAATCTGTTCCTCTGGTTAAAGATATTATTATTATTTAAAAAAAAAAAATTGCAATCCCAAAGTTGATGGCAGTGTTAAACTTAAAACCCTAGATATATAGGTTTTGGATACAGTTTTTTTTTTTTTTTTAATTAAAAATTTATAGAAATCTTTAAATAGTATTAAAAAGTGTAATAAAATCTATAAATAATAACAAAAATAAATTAAATAATAAAATAATTTATAATTTTCACTGCTGCATAAATAATACTGTAAACTAATTTTTTTTCTTTTTTAAATATAATTTTTTTATTTTGAAGAAATGCACCTAAAAAATTAAGAATAAATAATAAGAATACTTTAACAATAAAAGTTCCAACCATGTTTTTAATTCTTCCCTGAAGAAAGGATGTATTTCATGGCATGAAATGAAAAGCACAAACCTTTTCTTCTTTTTCCTCATCTGCGTTTTTCTTCTTCCTCTTTACCGTTTTGCTCCTTTCTTCTTCTATCACCAGACACCAGTCACTAGTACCCAAAACCAGAAGCCAAGTTTTTTTCTTTTTGAATGAGTTGTCTATCACTATAGCATTGGCTGGTAGGCACTACGCTTCCCCCATGTGAAGAGTTGGACATGTGGCTACCTCTCCACCTTTCTTTTGGTTTGTAATTTTTTTTTTAATTTATTTAATTTGATTGCTTCATTTTTTTTCCATGGGATTCAGTCATTTCTTATACAGCATACATACGGTAAAATCCAACCAATACCCACAAATTTATTTACTGCCTCTGTACTATCAATGTAAATGTAATTGTAGATTAAAAAATGCACAAAACATTGTATATATTTATAAAAAGTGTACAATATTATACATATTTATATGAAAGTGTACAATGTTGTAAGTATTTATTTAATTTATAATGTAAATCTTTCTTTGATAGTATATTATAAATAAATAATTTTCTTTTATCATTATTATTATTATTATTTTGTTTAACAATTGATAATATTGCGTTAATTTTTGAAACACTATAATGAAAGTTGTGACATGAAAAATACATTTGAAAGATGGTCGTTATATTTATTTGGTTTATTTTAATCAAATTTTCACTTATACTAAATTAATATATTTATTTATATTTTAAATAATTATTAAATTAATTATGACGTCATAACAGTTGAACCTCGCTCTAACTTCAAAAATCTTGAATTTCTTCTTTTAACGGTTCAATGAAAGGTTCGAGTTTGGAAAACTTAGCAGAAGAGCTGGAAACTATAAATACAAACAACAAGGAAGTAGAGATTCTCCCAAAAGACCTCCGAATCCAAAAGAGAATGTTTCAAAGTCTACAAATCAAAGTTGCTCCTGAACCTATATTCCAAGAAGTCCATCAATTGGCGAAGATGGCAACCCAATCCTTTGTGCACACTCTTTTGCACTAATTTTTCATTGTTACCAAAAAAAAAAAAAAAAAAAAATTTCTTCCCCTAATTCTTGAGACTAATTTTGTTTTTATTTTTGTTTTAAATACTTTGTTTTGCTTATGTCAATTCTTACCATTTATTAAAAAGTATCTAACCCAAGTCTAAGTTTTCCTTTATTCTATATATCAAGAATGGAGTACATCTAAATTTGCTTTCATATTTGATATGGTTAGTTCTTTATTATGCAACCTTTTACTTAAGTCAGGTCAATTACTACAACTCAAAACAAAGTCAATCCAACAAAACGTCCAACAATAAATTTAGTAGTGACCATAGTTTGAGGATACAAAAATGAAAGAGCAAAGTCTTTTGCTTTCAATTTTATTATTTTAAGTAAATTTAGTAATAATTGTATTTGTATATTCTTAATTGAATACAGGGCCAACCTAAGGTATTTTGAGGCCTTAAGAGAAACTTTTAAAAGGGGTCTTTTTTACTGTTTAAATATCTACTTTATATTATTATTTTTATATAAAATTTATTTTTCTTGCTTGTTAGGATGCAAAATTATTAATTAAGTTTTTGTATTCAACTTTTTTTAGAATATTCTTTTTAATTGATAATAAGTGCAATTATTTCATTATTATCTTCTAACTCTATTTTATAAATTTATTGTTCATTTGTAAGATTTTTAACTGAATTTTTAGTTATAATTTTTTATTGAAAGTGACAAATTAATCTAGAGATCTGTTTTTAGATTTGGTTTTAAAAAAAAAAAATTAAAATTTTTTTTACACCAAATTCACATATTTATTTAATAAAATCAAATAGAATAAATACTTTCAAAAAATAAAGATTAAATAACGCCTAATTGGACCAAGAAACAACGAATTATATAGTTAGTGTTAGACTTCTCTTTATATTTTAAAATAAGAATCTATGAATTAAAAAAATAAAAAAGAACAAAACAATAAATCTAGAGGAGTCTTTACTCTTTACCAAACTTTTGCCTCAAAAACCTAGAGAACCTCTACCGTGTTCTTTAAAAAAGAAAAAAAAATATTGTCTTCTTTTCCCATTCTTTTCTAAATAACCTAAAGAAAGTAAAATAAGAAAGCTATATCACAAAAAGGTAGAAATTTTTTTATAAAAGAAGAGGCTTTGTTTTACCTCTTCAAGGGACTATTGATTGCCGAGGGAGCTGCTTGTAACTGACTACCATTTTTGGTAGAGATGGATGTTCTAGCGGCAATTTTTAATTATCTGGGAGAATATTTCAACCTCTTCAGATTACAATGCAATGAAAAATATTTACTAGTAATTCTTTTTGAGCAAGAAACAATTGACATTGAGCTCAATGAACATAATTACAAGGATTTGATCAGATTATATATAGTACTCAAACGTGATAGTTGAAATATCATGCACTTTGGGCCTTATATAAAGCCTTGCGCTTTTACAATTAGTCAATTAATGTAATTCTTTTTGGGAAGGTCAAGAATATTCCTAGCATGCAAAGAATTAAATTGAAACAACTAGACAATCAGATTTTCTTTGTCTTGATTTTCATGTGATCTTACATGCGGTTTGCTATGCTTTATTGATTCCTTCAAAAAATAATATGATTTTCAAGCTCTATACTTATGGACTCTATTATTAATTGCTAAGAGTATGAGCATTCACATCAGTTTGTGCAATTTTTTTTGTTTATTTTAATATAAGAACACACTTGTTTTATTTTACATACTCACTTTTCAAAACACCCTACATCAGATTATCTATTTTACACTTCGTTTCTTTTTTTCTTTTTCTTTTTTTTTTTGAAAAAGTTTTAACCTATAGCGTCCGCTTCTTATGATAGCTCTTTATCATTATACCAAAACATCAATCGGTTTTTAATGTAGGCGGGGATTGAATCTCAGATCTCTTATTCAACCATCAGAGACTTTATCAGTTGAGCTAACTGGAACCCACTTACACTACATTTCATTATAATATAAAAAATTTATTATTATTTTTTAAATTTTTTTCTCTTTCTTCACATATAACAGTCACCATCCACTTTCTTCTGTTGTCTTTGAGATACATAAAGAAATAATTAAAAACTAAATGCAAAATGAATTGTATTAGTGCAAAATGAATTGAATAAAATGTGATATCTTTCTATTATACAAGCACTAATGCGAGTGCTATAATACTACAAAATAAAATTTGAGATAAAGCTCCATTACAAGAAACTTTTGTTTTTGTTATTTCAGCAAGGCAACTTCGTGATCACATATAGCAACAATTTTGTTAAAATTGTCTTTAATTCCTATCATATTGAAAAATAACTATATATCAAGTATTATAGCCATGAACGAGATTTTAGATAACTCAACTAATAAAAAATTGTTGTCGTCAAATAAGAGATTTGATACACAAAAAATTAATTGGCATCTTAATTTAATAATAAAGAATAATTACCATTGTAAAGACTAATTTTTGCTTGGACCCAAAATAGGATTGAGTTTTAGCCCAATAAGCCCAAATAATAAATTTGTAGAGCGTAGGAGAAAGAACTAGCCTGATTGTAGAAAAAAGATAACGATAGTTGGTGATTTAGAAGAATGAAATGCATATAAGATAAAAAGATTATCCTCGGCATAGTCTGAGTAGCTCCATTGTAATATCTTATTAACAAGCAAAGTTACAAGTGTTCAGTAATTTGTTCCCAAGGCTTTTTTTGGTGTTTTTCCGATCCCCCTTCTTTAGGCCACATTTTCATGTTATATACCACGATCTGGGTATTATCTTTATCATACACGTGTAGGTTGGATTCTGGGAATTTCTTCCTATCCCATTCAACACCTCCCAAAACTCTCAACTGTTTAGGTATTACCTCCACATTAATGCGGCTAAAAAGTTAGTTGGGAAGTATTTAATGTGGAGATAGCAGCTTTTGAATATATTTGTTATCTTCCTCCCTTATCCCTTGCCCCATGCCCATTTCCTAGTTGTGATGCAACCTTGAAATATGGCCAGGGCGATAAGACAGTTTTCACTGACCTCAGACCTACGTTTCCGAGATGGACCATTCTTGGACGTATTTTGGGACTATCATATATAACCTTTATTTTTTCTTCCTATATCAGAATGGTTAGTGTCCTCAGATTGGGCCATTAGGCCATAGGCCCTATTCATACAGTTTCAACAATACCTTCTAGACAACTGGCCCCCATAACCATGAATTGAAATTCTTTCTTATTTATTTTGGAGTCTATCAAAATTGATCTAATTAATTCATTACATGACTTTTATAACATAATTTGCCAGTGCATCACATGGCTTAGTGATTTATTAACTAAATAAATATGATGTGAAGTAAGAACTACACTTTTTTTGGAACCCACCACATATAGACTTTGCTAATATGGCATGAGAATTGAAAAAGTATGTTCACAATATTTTCACAACAAATCCTAAGTGATTGGTTGTTATAGGTGGGCAAAAAAGTTATTTAAGTAGTAGATTTAAATTAGAAACAATAACAACTTATCACCTATGATTTATTTTGAAAATATTGCGAAAATGCTATGGAAGTAGAACTCCTAAAAATATAAATTACAGAACCTGGAGAAATTATACATTACTCATGGTGGACCACATTATTTGTCCACCATTATACTAAAAGACTCCCTCTTGTTGAAAATTGTTGAGTCATTAATCAGTTTATGTTTAAAAAAATTTTCTGACTTAGCAGTTTTGAACACGTGGGAGTTTTTTAATGGAATGGTGAACCACGTCACTTATCCACTATGAGGATTTTATAATTTCTCCAAAACCTGAGAGGTGTTGAACCTGGATGGGGCATCATTCATGGATCCGAAAGCTTAGGTTGGAAGTTGAAACCTGAAAAGTTAAATTATTATTATTATTATTATTTTTCCTACCAATGTTTTCTTACAATCACAGTTTTTTCTCATACAAATCCGCTTGTTTTTTGGGTTTTAATCTTAATAGTTACCAGGCATCTCTCTCTCTCTCTTATTGGTTGTTTAGAAAATGAAGTGAGAAAAAGAAAATATGAACTAGGAACTGATTTTTGTTTCTGTTTATTCTCTATGAATTGAAACCAAATCAAACTGAACTCAGCAATAATGTTTTAGTAGATTTTTTTTTCTGCGTCAGAAAAGAGTACTGGGTTTTCGTTAAAATTTTTAGTTAGTTCTATCAAAGTTAATCACTTTATGTGCCAATTATATGTGGGTTATGAGTATGAGTTATTTAATCAAATGGGGTGTTTCATTTTTTTGTAATTTTGAGGATTTCATTGTACCTAAAAAAATTAAGCCTGAGTGGCTTTTATTTTGGATGATTTTGGGTCACATTCTGTGTGACCAGGATTGATTTGAAAATGTTGCTAATAATGGCTTGGTATGTTTTTCGGGATAAAGTTTTAAATTTTCGATAATAATATTCCTTTCTTTTCTTTTTTGTTATTACAGATTGCTTGCTTGGGATTTTTAAGTTCAGGGTACGTGGTCTTCTTTTTTTAAATTTTAGCTAGTTCTATTAAAGTTGATCACTTTATATGGCAATTGTATGCATGTTAATGAGTTTGATTTATTTGATCAAATGGGGTATTTTATTTTGTTGTAATTTTGAGTTTTCATTGTACGTAAGAAGATTAAGGCATTGATTACTTCCACTTTTGGATGATTCTGAGTCACATTATGTGACTAAGATTGGTTTGAAACTGTTGCTGATAAAACGTTGGTATGTTATTGGGGATAAAGTAAAATTTCATTGATGGTATTTTCCCTCCCTAAAATTGAGTCCATTTTTTGAGGCTATTGCTACTGGAATAAGCATTAAGTTATGTTTTTATATTAAGGTATATTTTTATACTTTTTTGGTATCATTTTGTTATTTATCGTTGGAGCATTTTTTGTTAAGGTAGAAGTGGAAATGTGGAATTAATTTATCATTGTGTATGAAATTTGTGAGGACTTTCTTAGTGACTTCTCCACTATAGAGTTATGTACATTTTTTGTAGGTACTCTTTGTTTGCCTTTTATTCTAGTTTTTCTTGGGTTTAAAAGGTGGTTTGGTATGGTAACAGACACATTGTTACTTGGCTTATAGTATGCATCTTAGAGTTTGATTGTCTTCGTATTTTGGATGATGTATGTCATATTGTTGGACTCTTCTACTTTAATAGTTTAACGAAGATTTGGAAATTATTTTGGGGAAAATACTAAGGGTGTGTTTGGATTACATGATTTAGGCATTTGGATTTAGATTTGGGGGATTAAAATCCAAATAATTTATTTGGGAAGTTCAAAAAAGATTAAGAATTTTGATTTTACAAATTCACCAAGGATTTTAAACCTTTAAAATGCTTGGATTTGAAATAACTGCTAAAATTAATGGATTTGAAATCTCTTGATTTCAAATCTATCAATTTAAAATCAAAATCCAAATCCAAATCTAAATCGAAGTTCCCAAATGCAACCTAAAAAATTCAAGTGAACTGCTGGACCCTTAGTGTAAACCAAGCAACATTGGGCATAAAATTTTAGATGGAGTGGGTTCGAAAAGTGATACATTTAATGTAAATAAGACATAAATTAGTCAATTTTAAAATATTGAATACTGTGATATTCAACAAAAGATTGCCGAAAATAAGGACCTAGTAAAGCCTCAACGCCATGTGAGTTTTCTGCAAGGAGGATGGACAGTTGAGCACATGCGCTTGGTGAGGAGAGTAGGGAACCATTGATTTGAGCTGGAGGAGTTAGACGTGGGCCAGAATAGGCATTGTTGGGCCTTCTACAAAGAGTCAATGGGCCTTCTGCATAGTTTTCCAGATTTTGCTTAGAGGATCAAAAAGAGTTTTTAAGTTATAAAGATTTTGCTGAGACGCTGGTTACGCATCCACATATTGAGGATTTAGCTATATAAAAGGTGGTTGGAGTTTGGGCTTGGGACATTTGTGTTAAGATATTCCAAATTAGGGGTGGCCCACTCACTCTATACTTGGGCTGGCTCACTAAGTTTTTGTTCACTTTAGTCATTATCCCTTTCATATTTCTCATTCTTTGGGCTAAAAAATCATAACTTCCTTTCAATTTTTTTTTCCCCTTTTTTTTTAAAAAAGTGGGATTGGGGGGAGGGGGGGGAGGGTTTTACTAATCCTAGTTTCTTCTTTCCAGAGCTTCAGCAACCAAGTTGACATTTGTTGGAAAAATGACACATCTGTTACACTTCCCACCGGATATTGACCCACATGAAATTTACTATATCAAGAATTTTCCTTGCTACTGTAAGCATATCTTTTCCTTGGATGTCAAACTAATTTGACATTCTTTGTCTGAAGCTTCACTTGTTGTATATTTCTTGTTGCTCAAACAAACCTGCACATACATATATATAAACAGATTGATAGGATTTATTCTTAATATGTAAAATCAGGCATGTGATAGACGTAGGCACCGTGTTGGCCTTCTCACTGAGATTGTGTATTGTGTAATATTAGGTTTGAAGTGGTTGTCATTAAGAAGGTCTTCTTCCTTTGCCATCTCCTGGCACAAAAAAATGTAGGTGAAATGCCTGGATAGAAGGAAGCCAACACCTTGATATTATATATGTTTTACATAGCATCCAATTATAGAGAGATACTAAACTACCTTTATCCATTAGTGTTACCCTATTCTTGCATTAGAGAAAATCACCCAATCAACATGGAAAAATCCCTCATTAAAAAAAAAAAAAATATATATATATATATATATAAAAAAAAAACCAAAGATAGTTGTATTGGCCATTCGATAGTTTCGTCTTTTGTTCTTCTTCTGTGAATAAATGATAAGAACCAACCATCATGGGGGCGGCATGATTTCCTTTTGTAAATTGCATATAATCTATTGTACCAAGTTTGAAAAACCAAAAGAGCTTAGAATATGTTTAGGACCAAAGAAGCATTGACCTTGGTTTAATCTTATCACTCACAAGAAACATTAAAGACACTTGACTGGTAAAAGACAGACAACCATTAAGCAAGTATTTGTATCAATAATTCATTAATTCTTAAGTTTAGGAGAGAGGATTGCTAACATGTTTAAAAATTAAAACAATCCCAGCAAAATCCTACGTTGGAATTACCACTATTTATACTACTAGCCACACAAGCAGACAAGCCTTGCCAAGTGATTACTGCTGTAATTAACTTCTGTAACAGAATTAGTTACAATTGTAACTAACACATTCTTAGTTTTTTTCCTAAGTAATTAATAAATCACCTAATACATGCATGTGCACTAATTATTACAAACAACTAAACTACAATGAAAACACTGACATGAAACTAAAAACATCACCCAATTCAGCTGCAACTTTCATTCGCTACTGCCTTGAAGAATATTCAATGCCGCAGCTGCATTTTCTGCCCAGCTGCTGCATACATGAAATTACTGCTAACCGCAAATTTTGATTGTAATTCAAGCTTCATGACGCAGATGCCCTTTAAAAATTGCATATAATCTACTACACCAAGTTTGAAAAACCAAGAGAGCTTAGAATACATTTATGTCCAACGAAGCATCGACCTTGTTTTAATCTTATTACTCACATCAAACATTAAAGACACTTGACTAGAAAAGACAGACAACCGTTAAGCAAGAATTTATATGAATAATTCATCAATTCTTAAGTTTGATAGGAGAAAGGATTGCTAACATATTTAGAACAGTCCTAGAAAAATCCCATGTTGCACCCTTCAAAAGAGTACAAGTCCTAACCAATACACCAAGATGCGATTCTCTAGTTATCATTAGCAAATAAGAACTTCTCTTAGCAGGAGGCAGTCTAAATTCTAGCTGATCAAACAACCACCATTTTATATCAACAAAAGAGTATAATTCCCAATGTAAATACTCACTTTGTGAGATCCCCTTAAAGAACCCAATAATCATCTCTCACATGCTCCAATTTAATACCTCAATTTCCATAGCCAATGGACATAAAACGTCTTATGGTGTCAATTTCAACACAAATTAGCATGCACCCTCTTCTAATGTAATATTAAGTAGAAAAAGAGACATTCATATGATCTCGTCCTAATTCACTTATTAGTGTAGAAAAAGGTTACCAACAAAACACTTCCATCAAACTGATCTTTTATATGTGAATACTTTGACAAGTTGACAAAAAAAGCTATCACCCACCACTAAAGAGCCTAAAGGAGGACATTTCCTCAAACACCTTGTGTCCAATGGGTAACCTAAATTAAATGGCCATTTTTGATATTATGCATTGATAATTAAATGGCCCACATGATAGTCCGCATACTATTTCACAAAAGGGAGGAAACAGGTTCCAATATAAATAAGTATAGCATCTTATAACATGTGTGTGTGATTATGAGATGATCTACATACTAAGTCAATATAGAATGAGCTAACAAGAGAAGATTTTCAACTCACCTCTATTATAGACTTTGAGTAATGTAAGAAAAACTTATTGTAGTTTATGAATTCAAGGAAATGAGATCTTTGTTTTAATTTTCAATGGTCTAAAGGTTTGATGTGAAAAACAAGTGTACAGCAAAGTGTGCAAATAGCATTCTTTTGCTAACATTAGTGAATAGTATAAAATTTCAAGAATCATGTGTCAAAAAACCATAGTATCACTTTTGAAAGTGCTTACTAATAATGTAAATATATATTCTCTTCATTCAATTTGACATTTTTACTAGATACCAAGCCAATCAATACTAGTAAGCTCAGTAACTTCATTTTGGTTGCCCCACAAATCACATAAAGCAGGAAAGGAACATACCTCTTATCAAGTTCACCTCCATCATCTTCAAAATGATTCTCCATTTTCTTTCCTTCCTTTGTTAGTATTTACCATTTACAAACTTGAGTTGAGCCGCCATTCTTAAGCCGTCTCTATAATTTATGATCTCATACCAGTCCACCTTTTTGGGCTATCATTGTTATAATTTCAGATCTCATGCCCTTGGTTTCTATTGGCATTCAAGGAGCATGCCATTCACTTTATTCACTAGCATTGTGAAATTTGGTCCCAATAAGATTGATTTTGACATTGTGGGGATTCCATAAGACGATGTCCACGCCAACTGTAGGAAAATGATGACCAATCAAGATGTCATGGAAGTATTTCTGAATGAAGAATAGGCTTGGAACTCGTTTGTACAGAATGCAAGAGATATGTTTTGAGCCAGAATTTATTACTTTTGTTACAAGAGAAATTTCTAGGAAATGTTGTGGTCTGCAATTTGCGGTCAAGTCCATGGTTTAGTACATGAGAAGCAAAATGATAAGTGAGCTGTGGATGAAGTGCTCAGCCAACTGCTGGGTCCTGTGCCTTATTTTGGGAGCATCAAGAAGGACATCTACTTGCCACTAAAATTAAGCTATAACTCAGATTTTTTAACATTGTTTTTATTTTTTATTTTATTATTGCTATCCAACTTCTCTATCTTTGAGGTTTCCATCAAACCACTACCCATCTTTGCCACTCTCTCCCACAAAGCTGGCTTTGATGTATCTAAGCTATTATAGCATCCAAACTTGAAGGACTATACCAAGCAGAAATACTTAAGACAAGTATAGCTCTTGTTCATCATTATTCTTATGCTAATCAACCGCATTACTTGGATCCAGTATAAGCCTTTTCTATTCTCTCTTCAAAGCTTTCCACTTCAAGTGATAATGATCATATTGTTTCCCCTGCTTCTTCTATTGTTTATCCAATTCCTCTATCTTAGACTTTTCAATCAAAGACAAACCCACCTTAATAGTGTGATCAGCATAGATAGATAATGGACAATGTATGACTATGACCCATAATTGTTATTTACAAACATCAAACTTGAAGAACTGGGATTGTGTTAATTGAAGAACTCACTAATTTCAGCCTGGACTATTGCAACATAACTGGTTTATAAAATGAATCCAAGAGCTGCACAACTATTTCAATTTTAATTAGTATTGGCACCTTGGGAGCTCACAAATCAGACATATAATTGAAATCTAAAAGATTACACAATAGTATGCTATCATCATTTGAAAAAAATTAAAGAAATGCTGAATTCCAAAATGTTTTTCAACTGATAGACTTCTTTGTTTTCATTATGAGTAAACATAACACGAAATCTTAGTTGAATTCCACTTGTTATGTCTAATTATAAAAATACTTTATAGACACAATAAATGTATGAAACAGTACATCATATCACTATACATAACTTTCCATTTCATTTGAACTTATTGTAAGATCTTAACTGAATTGGATTGGTTAATTCTTGAATGCAAATAAATAAGAGAGCAGGTCACTTCAAAGGGACCTGGACTTCCTGAAGAAAAGAGAGAGGGGAAGAGTTTTGAGCTTGAATTAGTTGATACTTTCTGCACAATGAATCATACAATCCTACTACAACAGCTTATAAGCACTCAACTCATAGCATAATTATTTAACTAAGTTGTTTAACCAACCTGTAATTAGGCATGTGCTTAATTCCAATTGGTCACAAGATTAATTCAAGTTGTTACAAGTATTACAACTAAAAATCTGTGACATCCACCAAACTATCCCTGCTGCACTATTACATGCTTATTTCAACAACTACAATGAATGCTACTAGTTATATCTCTACTAACTAGGATCTCCAAAAACTAGCAAAATACGCTAGATCAACTTTCAAATCTTCTTAGCGATGACAGAAACTCTACAACAACTCCTTACAAAAGACATCACTACAATGCACTCAATCTAGCTCAATGGTCTTAACGCTTATGATATCTTCTTCATTTCAGGAGCTATCTTGATGACCACAATTGCACCTCCATTCAAGAGGATTTCTCCATACTTAGGATGCATGAATGTTACTATTTTTGGTATATTGGGTATTATTTAAGCAAAATAGGAGATGTCTTTTAGAAAAAAAGTCCAGCTTCTCATTTTTACTAACAACTAGTCGCATACCCGCGCGTTGTGCGATATAGTTTTTTTAGGATGGTCTTATTAAATATTTTATTAATACTATAATTTTAGTTATTAACCATTGGTTTTTCATTAGTTTTTAAGTTAATAAAAACCCTAAATATACATTTTTTTTTACCTTTACACACACACACACATATAAAGTGAATCTTTACACATACCTTTAAGAAAACTCTATATATTACACTTTTTTGGATGCGTAAAATTTTAAACTACTACTCCATAATGATAGTAGCTAATTAATTATGTATATATTTTTAGTGATCTCATTTGTAACGCTTCTTACCATTATCATATATTTACTAACTGATGATTTGCATAACAAAGACGATAAATGAGAGGTAGCATTGTTCATTAGATTTTCGAAAGTAATAGTGTATGAAAATTATATATATATATATATATATATGATTGTATTTAATTGTTGATTGTTAATTGTTAATTTAATTTTTTAAGTGAATTTAACGTTTATGTTACTACACTGTAAGGTTTTTAATGTTCTCTACACAGTAATCTCTATTTTATTTTTTACTTCTCCTTACAACCTCTTCGTTTTCCAATCAACGATTACTAATTGATGTTTGGTTTTTATTTTATTTTATTTTATTATTTTATTTTTTTATCTACTCTTTATTACTTTATATTGGTTTTTTTTTTTTAATACCATCTCTCTCTCTCTCTCTCTCTCCATTGACAACCTATCGTTTTCCAAAATTTGATGATGATTCTATGTTATTAAATATGCATTATTAGTTTATTTATTTATTTATTTAAATTTTGTGTTTCTAACTTGATTAGTTTTGTATTTCATTCTTCCTTTGATGCATTGGGTGTGAGAATGAGTATTTTCTTAGCATTACTCCACTTAATGTGGACAATTTTATTTATGTAATTTGGGCAAAATATTATATTTAAAAAATTTTAAAATAAAAAAAGAGTGGAAATATAAATAATACAATGATATATATGTCGGATGTGGTTGCATTTAAATGTTAAATAAAATGATATGAGAAAAATAAAATAAAATACATAACAATAAACACTAACTTATCCAAATAATTCTATGTAATATAATAATAGTACATTCTTTTATACTATTTTTAATTATTTATAATGCAGTATGATAACATTTAACAATCAAAATCATAAAAAAAATAAAAAATAAAAAACTTAAAACACAAAACTAAATCCCATCAACCAAAATAGAGTTCTAAAGAATACAAAACTTTATCAAGCTAAAATAGAGATGCCAAGAAAATAAAAATAAAAATCCACCAAAAAATTGAGGGAGAAAGAGTGGAAAATAACCACTTTTTTTGTGAGAGAAGATTATGTAAAGAATAGAAAAGTGAATGACAAATTTATACTAAGAGGATGATAATAAAAAGAAACAAACTAAAGGAAGATAAAAGGAAAGAGGAAGAGTGATATCAAGGTAAAATGTTTGGGGAGATGAAAAGGTAAAGAGAAGAAGAAAGGTTGAAGAAAGTGTAAATGTTAAAAAAA
Source organism: Quercus rubra (assembly GCA_035136125.1). Taxonomy (NCBI): domain Eukaryota; kingdom Viridiplantae; phylum Streptophyta; class Magnoliopsida; order Fagales; family Fagaceae; genus Quercus; species Quercus rubra. The sequence continues at coordinate 5,971,443 of CM068732.1, forward strand.
AGAGAGTACAATTTGATGAGCACAATTTTCTTTTATTTGAATTTAAGTGAAATATTACATTTTTTATTTTTTAAAACATAAAGAGAGAGAAAATATAAATAATTTAATGATAAGGAGGATGAGGTTGAATTTCAATATTGAGTAAAATAGAACTGAAGAAAAAAAAATTAAAAGATATAACAATAAAAACTAAATTATCCAAATTATGCTATGTAATGGAATACAATTTATTTTGATCTACTATCTTTAATTTTTTATAATGTAATCGGATAAAATTTAACAATCAAAGAGAAAAATAATAATAATAACTTAAAACACCAAACTAAATTGTATCAACCTAAATTAGAGTTCCTAAAAACACAAAAATTTATCAACCTAAAGCAGAGATGCAATAAAAAATAAAAATCCACCAAAACATTGAGAGAGAGAGAGAGAGAGAGAGAGAGAGAGAGAGAGAGAGAGAGAGAGAGAACCTTTTTGTTAGAGAAAACTATGCAAACAATGGAAAAAAGTGACAAATTTATGGTAAGAGGGAAGGGATAAGAAGAGATAGATAAAGTAAGATGAAGGGAAAGATGAATAGCAATATTAAAGTAGAGGGTAGTAGGGAGATGAAAATGTAAGAGAAGAAGAAAGGTTGAAGAAAGTGTAAATATTTAAAAAATAAGTGAATGTAAAAAAAATTATAGGAAAATTGGAAATAAAAAAGAAATATATATATAGATGTTAAAATTGACAAAGATAAATATGTAATGTCAATAATATATATATATATATATATATATATATATTTGTAAAAAAAAAAGGAATAAATAATAAATAATAATTATGTGGCAAACGACATGGCGATGAGATGGCACAATAGGAGCTTAGTAGCAATAAATGCCACGCTTCTGCTTTTAGTAATATATAGATTAGTTCTAAGAAATTTCATATAACTTCAGAGAATTTGTTAGTTATGTACAACTAATAATTGTGATTGCAACAAAATTTTAGGTAAATTACCTTTTAAAAAAAGGATTATAAAAGCTATGAGCTTTACCTGGTTGTATATTATGTATATTCGAATTCGATGCAACTTTAGACTTGAGGCTTATAACTGAAATACCAACCACTACCCCACAATGGTCACATCTCGGCAGCCGGTAAATGTTCCAACTCCCAATCACTCTTTCACCTATAGCCCATTCAAATGTTGTTCAAAACACCTAAACGCACCCACCCAAAGTTGTTTAGCCAAAGACCATCACAAATCGACCAAAAAAAAAAAAAAACAAAAACAAAGGAAATTAGAAACAAATATATATATATAGAGAGAGAGAGAGAGAGAGAGAGAGAGAGAGAGAGAGAGAGAGAGAGAGAGAGAGAGAGAGAGAGATCTCGGGTTGCTGAATTTGAAGATTGTTTATTAATTTCACTAATGAGGACATCAACTCGTCTGTCCATTATTGAACTAAACTAGTGGATAGCCCTAATAGCACATTCAAGTCAACAATAAAAAACAAAGGTTGAACTTGAAAGAAAAATATAAAAATTAAAATTAAAACCACATTTGTCCTTTCTATAGTCTAGCTTAAAGGGGAAACATTGGTCATATTGCTTAAAATCATATATATGCTTATGAAGGTATTCAAATCCAATGTATGTGTACAATAAATTTTATAGAATGGGGTAAATGCTTTCAGGGTTAATGTTTATAGAAGTGGATATGTATGTGGATTTGTGCAAATGTGTATGGCAAATACCTCCACACTGCATATATCAAAGTGGTCACAAATGAAGGATGACACCTAACAAGTAGATATTCTTCTGAAGGGTTAGTAGTGCATATAAAATTGGAGTTCCTTTGAGATGAATTTATAAAATAGAGGTAATCTCATTGAGTTCTAACATGGACCAAACTTAATTGATGTAACTTTTCCAACTCAAATAAAGAAACAATCTTGAAACATTACATGTTTTCTAGTTTCTACAGGACAAATTTGAAATATAATGATTGAAATGACAATTAATTAAGAGCTTTAGTGTAACATTGCCTAGCATCTCATTAACAAGACACCAATAACAGTACCATCAGGCCATACATGCCAAGGATTACCAAACACAACATAATAGATGCTAGAAAACTCTCATATAGCATGGTAGCATGTCACTTTACATATATCTTGGGAAGAAATGCCAGAATGCCAGTGCCACCAATAAAGAGTTCCTGACCTTGATATGTTGCCAATATAATCGAAGGGTTCAATTTACAAGTATGGCTTCTAAAATCAACCGATCTCTAATATGCTGCAACAACAAACTGCTCCAAATCAAACAATCACTTGGAACAACACTTAGTCAAACTTCTTATATAAAAAAAAAGAGTCAAATTATGAACTCCATCAATAAAACATGAGAAGGACACATCATAGGAGAAGCTTCAATCTATATATGATCTTTTAAAAGAAAAAATATAGAAGCAAATAAGGAAATTCTAATTAAAGAATCATGTGTAAAATAAAACGTAAAATGGCATACATTGATACCTGTGGATGTGGAAATTACATGACATACATTGATAGATCAACTTTTCGCAAGGACGATTACATATGTGACATGGAGGGTCATCTTTAGTTTCCTCAATGAAAGTAAGGGGGTGTTGGTGACAATCAAATGTGTAAGTGCCTTCAAACTTCAAATTTGGATGTTTTCCAAGAATACATTCAGGACATGCAGGATAAGTGTAATCTGCACAATAGTAGAACCAATGGTTTGAGTTTCGTTCTTTTTCACAGATATCACAATAATATTTATTAGAGTCATCTTTAGCTGTATAATTGAGAGTGAAAGGACGCTCATGTTGTTTGTACCTTGTGGTTTGTGGTAGTCTTGCACATTTAAAGTCAAGTGCAAATTCACAAGTAGTACAATAGAATACTAGATTTCTTCTATCACCATAACTATTGCAACTTTGTCCAAAGCTTGTAGAGGAGAGGATAAGTCGGTGGTTATGACCTTTATTAGTAAGGATTTTTGGGACCAAACTACATTGAACATCAAGTTTAAACCAGCATGACCCACAAGTGTAGAAGAAGCCATTACAGACCTGGTAACAGGCATGACACCAAGAGGGCGCCTTCTGGAGGGTGAGTGGGTGTCTATGAAGTGGGTTTCACTTTTTCATTGATATTTTTGACTTTGTAAGCTGCTGTAGACTCAACAAATTGATTGAGCTCTGCATCTTCGTTCTCTTCATCTTTAAGTTCCAGCAAATTTATGTACTCCCTGTTTCCCTAGTCTAAAGCACAATTGAGGTGGGCAACGAAATCGCATTTGGAGCAATAGTAAAGCCTGTAATGTGTGTCCACCTTTTGAACACAGAGTTGATAAAATCAAGAGTTGGATTCACGAAGTTCAAAAGAAGAATGGGTGACGTGAAGGGGATGCTTGTGACGTATAGCCTTGGGTCTGCGTGGGAAAGAAGCACAGCTTCTATGATTCCAAAAACAGTTTGTGGCACATAGATTGGGCATACCCTTGCCTTCTTTGCTGCAAATGTCGCAAGTGAATGTGATTGACTTGCCAAAGGGAGTCAATGGGTGATTGTGGAATTTGGCTTCCAGTTGTGCAACGACACATTTGATGTGAAGGTTGAAGTCACAACGATAACAACAATAAGTGTATTCCTTACGAGATTCATTATAGACTTGGCATCTGCTCTTTTCTTTCTCAAGATAACCCGTTTCCTTGTAAAAAAGAATAAGATGATGTAATGGATGCAAGGGATGGTGCAACCCAAGGATTACTTCCACACATGATTTATGATGAAGGTAGGTTGGGCATCACTACAAAAAACATGGGCTATAGCTGCATTTTTTCTAGTGCGTTTACAAAAAATATGGCTATAGCTTACTTATAGCTGCATTTTTAAAACATGGCTATAGGTTAAGTCTATAGCTACATTTATAAGTGTTTTTAGCTGCGTTTTTTTGGATAGGGCTTAGAGCCGCGTTTTTTAGATCCAGCCAAATAATAAATATTTTTTTTAAAGGCTAACCTATAGCCACATTTAAAAAACGTGGCTATAGCTAACCTATAGCCGTGTTTAAAAAACGTGGCTATAGGTCTAGCTAAATAGTTTTTTTATTTTATTTTATTTTATTATTTTTAAAAGAAGATCAATAGCCGTGTTTAAAAAATGTGGCTATAGCTTACCTATAGCCTCGAATTCATGCTAGGTTCCCACCTACCCCCACTTTCATCTTTTCTTTCTTTGCACATCCTTTTTTTGCTCATTTCTTCTGCAAGTCACGCCAAGTTCTTCTTTCTTTCTCTATTTTTTTTTCTTCATCACTCCAGCACAACTCTTTTTTTTTTTTTTTTGCAGCTATTTTTTTTTCTTTCTTTTTTTCTTCATCTCAAGCACACTGATTTGTTTATAGATTGTTTTTTTTTCCCTTCTTCACTCCAGCACAACTCTTTTTTTTTTCTTCATCTCAAGCACACTGATTTGTCTGTAAATCTTTTTTTTTTTTGTTATTTTATGTTTAGTTAGTAAGAAAATGGAGGAAATACTAAAATTTTTGAATGAAGTGGATATTCTAGTAATATTTGTGTCTGTCTTGATTTGGATTTGAGTTTTGATTTTGAATTTTTTGGATCTGTGCTTGAATTTATGCTATTGTGTTGCTGATATTGTGCTTATGTTTAAATGGGTTTGTGTTCCTGAGCTTATTCTTTTGTGTTTCAGAGCTTGTGCTTTTGTGTTCCTTGAATGGATTTAGTTTTAGATTTGGGTTGGTTTTGTTGAATGAGAGGAGATTCATGGGTTTGTGATCTTGTATTTTGGAGCACGTTGTGTTTGATTTTGAATTTTCTGGGTGTGTGTTCGATTTTCATTTAGCTGGAAAAAAAAAAAAACCTATAGCTACATCTCAAAAATGTAGCCAAAACTGTATCTATAGCTGCGGTTTTAAAACGCAGCCCAAACATGGTCTATAGCTGTGTTTTTAAAAACACAGTTATAGGTCTTAGTGATTAGGCCGCGCATGTAAATGTGGCTATAGAAAACGCAGCTATAGACCAAAAGGGGCTATAGCTGTGTTTTTAGGGTCTATAGCCATGTTTTAGAACGCGGCTATAGCCCTCATTTTTTGTAGTGCATCCACCTCTTGGACACTAGTAGCTAGGACCAAAAACTAATTCTTGGCACCCACAACATGTAGCTCCACCTCTGTGGTCTTGCTAGTAGTCCAAGGAATGCTTTGAATCGAAAAAATGTAGAAGCTATTGTTGCTCCATCTTCTTGTATCACATGCATAGAGTCACAAACAAAATAACATCCAATTTGTTTAGAGAAAAAGAAAAGCATGACTCAATACAATAATGCTGGTAAGCTGAATCCAAATCTATATATCATATATAGATGAAAAGAAACAAAGAAAGAGAAATGGGTGTGAGAATTGCTGTTTTTTCAGTTTTGCGACTTTTTTTTTTAATGGCTCGATTTTGATGTGAAACCCCAATTTTTTTCAATTTAAGAAAAGATTGAAGGCTTCTTTTGGGTGGGATCAAACGTTTACGAAGGGCTTGAGTGAGAGCAGCACTTGCACATGAGGTGTTTGATTTTGTGTCTAAGAAGAAAGTGAAGAAGTTTAGATTTTGAATGAAAATTGGATTTTGGCTTGATTGTTTAAGAGGCCCAGGTGGGGACAAAAATTTTTTATGGTTGTGGCAAAAAACTGTTATGATAGATGATTTTTTAATCTGTAACTTCCTCTAATTAAAGATTTTAAGCAAGCATAGCAACTTATCATTTATGATTAATAATAGAAAACACGTGTATATATGAACAAATTTGCAAAAAGCAACTATTAATACTTATAGTAAGAAGAATTCAATTTTGACTTTAAAACACACCTAGGAAAGTCTTCAAGTTAGTCTCAATTTCAATATTGTTAGAACTAAGGTCATGAGGAACTCATTAATGACTCCTACTATATATAGTGTATCCTAGCACATCAAAAAGTAAATTCCTTCTCCAACTCAAAGGAAAAGGAAACAAAAAAAAAAAAAAAAAAAAAAGAACAAAAACACAAGCAAGCAAGAAATGTATTCTTGCTTGCCAACAATTTAGAGTTATATACTTTCCTTTCTCTTATATCTAATATTTTATATTTTTTAATACCATTTCCTTTTTCTATTTTTATTTTTTCTAAAAATGTCCATGCTAAATCAACATGATACTGCATTATATATATGTTTATAGTGACTTCTTCGTGCAATAAAATCATAGGATATAGCAAACAAGATATGAGCAAGGGCCCCATTAACAAACTATGCTATTTGCACAAGCTAACATGCTCCAAAAAATAGAGGCACATCAGATTGCATTACGTAAAATACATACCAATGCTCTAGCAATTTCGTAATAATCCATAAACAAAAAAAAAAAGGAAAAGACTTGTACCTTTGAGTGATTGGGTCCCTAAAATTATGAAGCTCTTCAAAAAATCTAACAGACCCGCACAAACTTGCTACATCATGCGCAAGAAAAGAAAAAAAAGAAAAGAAAAGGAGAGTGAGATAATGAATAGAAAATGAATAGTAGAATCTGATGAAAAATAAAAGGCAGTCATGAAGGACAATTCAGTGAAGACCAATCACTTACCTTACAAGTAGTTCTCTTAATCAAGGTTTTCTCTGTGAGGAAGATGGAGGTGTAGAGGTAGATATAAGGGTTCATTAGATATGATTTAGGTGCTAAATATCGAGTAAAAAAAAGTGGAAGTACGGAAAAAGTTTTTATCAGTAATGTGGATTGAACCAGTGTGTTGGTTCATTAATAGGATGTTTAACTAGCATGTTTTAGTGTGTTTTCTAAGGAGAGTGAAAACTGAAAAATAAAAAACAGCTCAAGACTTATTTTCAGTTTCCTTCAGAATATAAAAATTGAAAACAGTTTTTGATTTTTGCCTAAAATAAGTTACCAAATAATTTTTTTTTTCATAGGAAACAGAAAATTGTTTTTGAAAAAAAAAAAAAAAAAAAGGGAAAAAATGGTTATCAAACATAGTTTAAGCTTTCCGTTTAAGCTATCCATTGGTTCTTCTTGAATCTGTCTTGGGGAAAAAGTGGGACCGATCGGACCCATGTAGCTTAATTTTTTTTTTTCTACACCGACACGGAATTATTTATCTATTACCGTTAATCTCAATATTTTACCATGATCAAATCAACCCCAAACTATATACAAACAACCCTACTCTACCACTTCAAGTCCATCACACAAAAACCATTCCAATATTTTACATACTTTTCTTCTCAAGCAAACACAAATTTCCTCTACCACTTTCTTCCATACTAAAAGAATTTGAAAGCACTTTTCTTTTTCAACCCCACAAACCTTAATCTCAACATCCTTCTTTTCATCTTCCTAGAGAGACATTTTTCTCTCTAGCTAAACACTCTAAATCCTTCTCATCAAACCCAATCCCAAAGCCTCAAACCTTTGTTCAATTCTCATTTTCTTCAAAAACCAACTTCAAATGGCTCCTAACATCACCGCCACCGCCACCGCCACCACCACTGTTGTCACCACCAAACCCGTTAGCATGCCAAGCAAGGCCTATGTCACCTTTTTGGTTGGTAACGGGATTATGTGAAAGGTGTGGTTAGCTTAGCCAAGGGCCTGAGAAAGGTCAAGACCAAGTACCCTCTAGTGATTGCAATATTGCCTGATGTCACTGAGAACCACCGTGAAATATTGGTTTCACAAGGGTGCATAGTTAGGAAGATTGAGCCAGTTTACCCACCTGAGAACCAAACCCAGTTCGCCATGGCCAACTATATGTCATCGACTACTCCAACCTACGTATTTGGGAGGTATGTATGTTACCATTTATTGCATGTGTTACACGTAGCTTGCTTTTTGTGAGTGACTTTTTTTTTTGTTTTTGTTTTTGTTTTGGAAACTGTGTTTGTGGGCTTCTGACACGTGTTATCTCAAAAACGCTTTCAAATGTTTAGCACTTAAATTCCAATACTTTTGTGTGCAGTTTGTGGAGTACAGCAAGATGATTTACCTAGACGGAGACATCCAAGTGTTTGAAAACATTGACCACCTCTTTGACTTACCAGACAACCACTTTTATGTTGTTATGGACTGCTTTTGTGAGAAAACATGAAGCAACACCCCATAACACAAGATTGGCTTTTGCCAGCAGTTCCCTGACAAAGTCCAATGGCCAACTGAGCTTGGCCCCAAGCCTCCCCCATACTTCAATGCTGGCTTCTTTGTGTATGAGCCTAATCTATCCACATACCATGATCTCCTTGAGACCCTTCAAGTTACGTACCTCTCCTACCACTTTTGCTGAGCAGGTAAGTCTTAGTACTAGTTGAGGTTGTAAAACTACCATGTATTTCATGCAATTCACATTAATTGCAGGATGCATCACATTAATTGTTTGTTTATATATGACCCATTTCGGAGGTCATGTGGCTTGATTTGATACATATGAAGCTACTTTCTAGCCATTGGTTGGGAATGTGCTTCACTAGCTTTGAAGCACATAAATCTATGACATTAATTCATTTTTTTTTATGGTGAATATTAGTAAATTATAGTATCTTACCGAAGAAATTTAATTCTTTCAGGACTTTTTGAATTTGTTCTTCAAAGATATTTACAAGTCAATCTTTCCGGTTTACAATCTTGTATTTGTCATGTTATGATGCTACCTTGAGAATATTGAGTTTAATAAAGTCAAAGTTGTTTATTATTGTGTTGTTGTGAGTATCTACTTTGTTCATAGTAACAATCTCAAATTTTAATAAATTTCAATTTTTTTCTTGATATGAAATACTAATGAAGTATGTTTTTGATTGGTTTACAGGGCTCTAAGCCATGGAGGTACACTAGTGAGAAAGAGAACATGGACAGGGAAGACATCAAGTTGCTAGTGAAGAAATGGTGGGACATATACAATGACGAATCATTGGACTACAAGAACACATTAGCTTCTGTTGAGGTTGAAGCTGGTGCTGAGAAAAATGGCTTGAAACGATTCTTGACAACAGTGTCAGAGGCTGTTGTTCACTGCATTAATGCCCCATCTGCTGCTTAGTGCATGTTATAAGTTCAATGCAAATGAAACTTGTGTAGGACTAGACTAATGGGAATGGTTTGGTATGGTCTTTTATTCTAAGATGAAGACTCTCCAATTACTCGAAGACTTCACTCCTATTATTGTGTCAGGAGTTCAAAGCCATTTTTCCTGCTTTTTCTTTGTTTTCTTTATTAATATTTTCAATTTATAAGAACAAATATTTGGTGTATATAAATTTCTCTCTCTCTCTCTCTCTCTCCCCTATTCTTAATTGCTATGTTGGTAAATGTCCAACCTTGGTTTCTATTCTTGAGACTGGATTAACACCATGACCTTTCTTCCAAAAGCAAACTTGGTGTTTGTGCTTATAAGCACAAATTAGTGCTTGTTATAAGTCCAAAAAAAAAAAAAAAAAAATGCAAAACGTCGTAGTTCAACATCTAAACTGATCAGTATCGACAGCATTAACAAAAATAAAGTAAAATAACTTACCAACCAACAACTTCTGATTCAAGCCTTCTGAGAGAGAGAGACTAACAATTAGATAGCAAAGTCACACCCAAAAAATTGTTGCCTTCAGGTACTTCTTAGTAGAAACAGAATTTACAAAAAAACCAAAGCCATGTCTACAGCATTTGGTGAAAAAATTAACTAACAAATAATAGGAAAAAAAATATGTAAATTACTTTATAGCATCCTCTTTGTTAAAGATTTTAAGTGCATGAAATTTTAGCTTTGATCTTACATTAGGACTTTATAATTTATAATTTATAGTGGCACTCTCTTCTACTCAGAGAGAGAGAGAGAGAGAGAGAGAGAGAGAGAGAGAGAGAGAGAGAGAGAGAGAGAGAGAGAGAGAGAGAGAGAGAGAGAGAGAGAGAGAGGACCAAAATGAATAGCTTAGTAACAATAAATGTTACCTTTTAGCTTTTAGATGTTATATAGATTTTATACGTTTGAATTTAAGCTCAGTCCATGAAATTTTCTAATTTCAAAGATAAATTTAGCCGATTCATTGTTTTTACAACAAACTTTTGACATCTTGACTTGTGGATATGGTTTGTTTTACTTTTATATTTTAGTAGCCCCTTGAACGGTAGAACCTATTAGAATAATAATTGAGTTATCAAATTCACTATTTTTCTAATAGCTTAAATTTTTAGGATAAGTTTATTATGGTAGCGAGGAGGTGATTCTAAATTTGAACCCTATTTTATTCTACCTACAATTTACAAAAGTTATCCTAAATGATAGTGAAAAAAATATGCCATCATCATTACATGACACAGTTTGATTAGTCTTAGTCCAAATGTAATAATTTTATTCCAAATTACCTGAATCTATGGCAGTGTTGTTAAAAACGTGCTTAAGTGCAAAGTGCAGAGTGCATAGGCCTTGAGATTTTTTTCCCTCTAAAGTGAGGCACCCTCACAATTGCGCGCCATAGAGAGCTTTTTTATTAAGCACAAAGTGTGCTTTTTTGAGCTTTTTGTAATTTAAAAAAAAAAAAAAATTGATTTCATGTTTAGACATTAGGTCTAAATATGTTTGATATAAGCCATTGATTCAATATATAAAAAACTAATAGTGTGGTGTGCTACAATAAACCTAAGCCTACCTCTTTAGATATTTTAGAATTTTCGGACCTTTAGAACCACGACCACACAAACAAACACTCAAGTCAAACAATTACGATGGTCCCTTGGTTAATGAGGGTGATGATTATGGATTAGCATTGCATATTTGCATTGATTTTGTTAGGCAAAGATATTTTGTTAGTCAAAGATAACATTACTTAACATTCTAGTAGTTTTTAGCCTTTATTTATTTATTTATTTTTTGTTCTATACTTCTATTTTGATTCTATGATTTTTTGTAATCATGGCCATTAAATTTCATGTTTGCATATACTTTGTAAAGCACAAGAGAATTATATAAATTATATAAAACGTTTTATTGTAATTTATATGATTAGCTGATCATTTGATTGTTGTATTGATCATTAATAATTTTTCAAAAATTTTATTAAATCTTTTAAAAAAAATATGCGCTTCACATTGACAGGCGCACAAGCTTTGCACCTAGATTCTGGGAGGCCTTTGTGCTTAAATGCGCTCAGCACTTTTAACAACACTTGTCTATGGTCTACTTTGCGTTTGTCCACACAATCAAGTTCCAAAATTGATACCTAGACAATCTAAAAATTGTATAATAATGGCACAAATTGACATTTGATAGGTACTGGTTTATCTAAAAGTTTAAATGTGCTATTGGGTTTTGCCAAACAATATTGTTAACCTTGCAGAACAATTATCAGTTTAAATTTTGTTCTCTTTAGCTTGAAGTTCCCTTTTTTTTCACAAAGAATGTTGATTTAAGCGCTTTGGGATGTAGAATGCTAAATGGAAGAGCCAATTTAATTCGAAGGATGTGAGACTATTTTGATTTTCATACAATTGGTATGCCCTATAGTGACACATGAATTCTTGTTCTTCCTATTCATATTCTTTCATTAAATTATTTGTTAGGACATATGTGATTCACTTGTTAAGAACATATGTCACTATTTTATGTAATTGACTTATCCTTTGACAAAACGCACTTTATTTGTATTTGGGTAGATTTAGGATGTGTTTAAATACTTCAAGAAACCATGGTTCAAGATTAAGTGTTGAAGTCTTCAAGTCTGTACAAGAAAACAAGTTGAAAGTGCAGAGTTACTAAAGCTCGACAGCTAGAATGTGTCGAGGTTTAAGAAGTTGTTCAGCCCGTGTGCTCGACAGCTGCTCGACACCTCTTATCTATTGAGGTTTAAGAATTTCAGAATTCTGATATGATTTTCTTGGAATCCATGAATGTGTCTTTAGGCCTTCTCTTCTCCTAACCCTAGACATATAAAATGATTGTTTTAAGGGCTGTCAAGAAGTTCGCAAGTTGTACAAGCATTGACCAAATTCTGTTTAAGCAAATTGTGACCAGAGACGAAGTTCTTGCCTTAGTTCATCTATTTCTCTTGAAGAAGTTGTTGTATACGTGCACCGTAGGGTTTTGTGACCAAGCATCTTATTGATCTTCATCGTGTGGATGAACTGAAGAACTTTGCAGTCAACAACTTTCTTAGTTGGTGATTGAAGTCGCATACTGGGATCTGCGCAATTGGTTAGTTACGTACTTGGGAGTCGTGCATCAAAAGAGGAACTGTCACTATAGAACAAGTCCAATTGGGTATTAGGGTAAGGGTTCAACTGTAGGTTAGTAAGGTACTTGAGATTCTTTTACTTGTAATCGCTTGTTGTGATAATAGTGGAGTTTCGGGAGTGGTGACTTGAAAATCACCCAATGGGGTTTTTTCCATTAGGTTTTCTCCATTCGTAAACAAATCACCGTGTTATTTATTTTCCGCTGCATACTTTAGTTAATTGGTGATTTGTTTGTACTACCACGCGTTTGCATGTTAATTAACTTAATTAATTCACTTGGTTAAATTAATTGGTTAAATTATCACAATGGGTCAATTCATTTTTGGCCTATCACTATTGCAATTGATTGAGTATAACTAGGTGATGTACTTAGATGGTGAGTGTGATGCCCCAAATTTGATTGAAAATTGAAGTGTTCACTACATTAAAAAATGTCTATTACATCAAGTGTTAATACAACAAAATATGTATATGGTAGTTTTAGACAAAATATCACATCTACAAGTTAAAATTGTTGCAATAGTAACTTAAAAGTGTTAAATTATTGCATCAACAATAATAAATTGCAACAACTTATAATTTTCAGCTGCAATAGAAGTTTTAATATATTAGGAAATTTTTTTGCAATAACTTAAAATGAAAGAGTCGTTGCAATAAATTGATACCAATTGTTTTTGCATTCTATTGCAACAAAAATTTTGAATTAATAGCTTATTGCAACGAAGTTACCATTGCAATAATTTGATATTAATTTTTTTACAATTTATTACAATGACAAACACATAACTACAATGAATATGTTGTTACAATAACTTGGTATCAATTATTTCATAGTCCATTGCAGTGACAAAATGAATTAATTATCTAAGCCCTAATTTTATCCTCCCCAAACTAAAATAATCAATCACTCCTTGTCTAAATAAGGACTCAAGGTTTCCAGACTTCAAACAAAGTTTTAAAAAGAATGATGCTTTCTTACTCAAACAAAAAGGATTTGTTGGAATTTTCTTGAGTGATGCTTATTGAAGGATATAAAAATCCTCTACCAACTTTGAAAAATATTTGCAGCTCAATTTGATATTGAATAAGTCAACCAATGATGCTGAGGCAACATAACCATGAACTTCTATTCACAAATCATTTGGAAGAGAAGATTTAATGGAAGAAGAATAAGACTTTCTCTTGTAACTTGTTGTTCTCACTATATCAAAAAATGTCTATTACATCAAGTGTTAATACAACAAAATATGTATATAGTAGTTTTAGACAAAATATCGCATCTACAAGTTGAAATTGTTGCAATAGTAACTTAAAAGTGTTAAATTATTTTATCAACAATAATAAATTACAATAACTTATAATTTTCATGTGCAATAGAAACTTTAATATATTAAGAAATGTTTTGCAATAACTTAAAATGGAAGAATCGTTGCAATAAATTGATACCAATTGTTTTTGTAATCTATTGCAACGAAAATTTCGATAAATAGCTTATTATAACGAAGTTACCAGTGCAATAATTTGATATTAATTCTTTTGCAATCTATTGCAAGGACAAACACATAATTGCAACAAATATATCGTTACAATAACTTGATATCAATTATTTTCATAGTCAATCGTAGTGACAAAATGAATTAATTATCTAAGCCCTAATTTTATCCTCCCCAAACTAAAATAATCATTCACTCCTTGTCTAAATAAGGACTCAGGGTTTCCAGACTTCAAACAAAGTTTTAAAAAGGATGATGCTTTCTTACTCAAACGAAAAGGATTTGATGGAATTTTCTTGAGTGATGCTTGTTGAAGGATATAAAAATCCTCTGCCAACTTCGAAAAATATTTGCAGCTCATTTTGACATTGAATAAATCAGTCAACGATGTTAAGGCAACATAACCAAGAACTTCTGTCCATAAATCCTCTAAGAGTGAATTATAGCAAGAGGGTTTAAGGATTCTATCTTCTTTGAAAAGGTCTAACTCAGGTGGCTTGAAAGAATGCAGAAAGAGAATGAAGACTGTGATGCAAAGTGGTTTTTGGGTTAGAAATTTCATTGGAATCAGACAACGAGTATTGTGTTGCCATGAAGAACCATGCCAATTTCTGAAAAGGATAGTGGATGAGAACCAAATGACTTTGAATTAGATACAGATGATGATGCTCTTTGCGATGCTTGTAGCTACAATTGTGAAGTTACCAATTGACTGAATTAGATGCAGATGACCATGTTCTTGTTAAATTACCAATTGTTCCAAAAGCTTAAATTGTTAGAAAATTATGAATTTAATCACTTAACCATAAGTCTAATAGTTCTTGCATCTTTTTCTTTTATTATTTATTTACTTATTTTTTGGTACTATTGCGTTTTATGTTCTTTAGTTTTTTAATTACCAGTTTTTTTAAAAAAAAAGTTTGTGGTAAATGGTAATAAGCATTTTTTTCACTCTTTTGCCCTCTTTTTCTTGTATGTGAAAAATGCTGGTTCCCTATATGTCATTATCTTTTTTAGTTTTTAGCAATTGCAAAAAGCTCAATGTGAAGATTCGTCAAAAGAACTCCAAAGAACCACCAAACGTTGCATGGTTATTTTTTTTGTCCAAATGATGCAGTTTATAGTCCACATCTTATTTTCTACATCATAAGTCTTTTATGCATGCTCTAAATGTAAATGGTAGATTGTTATCTATTACTTAAGGTGTTTTTTTTTTTTGGTTGGAGTTTTCCATGTGCATACTCATGCCCTCTCTGACTTTGATGGGCCCCTGGCTGTTATTTGGTTTGAAACTGTTAAAATCTTCACCCGTGCTTCTTCTGAACTTGTGGAGGTGGCTTTTTCTATTGCAACGACAATTGATACCAATTGTTTTTGCAATCTATTACAATGAAAATTTTAAATCAATAGCTTATTGCAACGAAGTTACCATTGCAATAATTTGATATTAATTCTTTTATAATTTATTGCAATGACAAACACGTAACTACCACAAATATATCGTTGCAATAACTTGGTATCAATTATTTCATAGTCAATCACAGTGACAAAATGAATTAATTATCTAAGCCCTGATTTTATTCTCCCTAAACTAAAATAATCAATCACTCCTTGTCTAAATAAGGACTTGGGGTTTCCATACTTCAAACAAAGTTTTAAAAAGGATGATGCTTTCTTACTCAAACAAAAAGGATTTGATGGAATTTTCTTGAGTGATGCTTGTTGAAGGATATAAAAATCCTTTGCCAACTTTGAAAAATATTTACAGCTCAATTTGACATTGAATAAGTCAATCAACGATGTTGAGGCAACATAACCAAGAACTTCTGTCCATAAATCATTTGCATGGTTCTTTTTGTCCACATGATATAGTTTATAGTCCACATATTAGTTTCTACATCATAAGGCTTTTATGCATGCTCTAAATGTAAATGGTAGATTGTTATCTATTACTTAGGGTGTTTTTTTTTTTTTTTTGGGAGTTTTCTATGTGCATACACATGCTCTCTCTGACTTTGATGGGCCTTTGGTTGTTATTTGGTTTGAAACTATTAAAATCTTCACCTGTGATTCTTCTGAACTTGTGGAGGTGGCTTTTTCTACCTATTGCTAAAGCTCATCAAAAGGTCTATGAAAGTAGAGATTAATTAGCAGAAAGAACCACCAATAAACTATGCAAACCAACAAATGCCCCTAGCTTCTCCTCTGCTAGTTGATTTTAATTTGTAGCTATGGTTAAATTAATTCTGCATTAATCAATGCCATCCCAAGGGTCAAAGGATATCATATAATGTAATTTTACTCTGTAGTGATTCCTAAGGGTAATAGTAATCGTCGGTTTGGTGGGTCTGAATTATAGAACAGGTACAAAATAAACCAACAAATGATCAATAACTCAAATCTATGACTAAACAAATCAAATCAATAACTATATATCTTTTTTTAAGATAAAAGATAGAAATATTATTAAAAGATAAAAAGAGTTTACAAGGAGAGGCCCAATTGCAAAAACAATACAACCCACCTAAAAAAATCCCCATGCCAGCAAAATAGTCCGGTCATTTAAGATGATGTTTTTATGGTAGTTTGGTCACCAAAGCCACCGTTCGGCTACCGGTTTTGGCAATTTGGTTGTTGGACCTTTGGCATTAGTGGCTTTGGTGGTTGAGTCCCTAGTTTTAAAGGTTTGTTTGAGAATTTTTACATGTTACACTAAACACATGAAAATATTCACTACAAAAAACGCGGCTATAGCTAATCTATAGCTGTGTTTCTAACAAATGTGGCTAAAGCCTCAAGCTATAGCTGCGTTTTTTTAAAATGCCGCTATAACTAACCTTAAAACGCAACTAAAGGTTTGCTATAGCCGCATTTTTTAAAACACGGCTATAGGTCCAGTAGAATAATTTTTTAAAAACCTTCAGCTGTGTTTTTGCTTTTTAAAAACGCAGCTATGGGTAACACTCCAAAAAAGGCTTTTTTTGAATCTTCCCACGTACTATCGTTTTTTAAATGGGACCTATAGCCGTGTTTTAAAACACAAAAAATGCAGCGACAGGTTAGCTGTAGCCGCATTTTTAAAAAACGTGGCTATAGGTCAACCTTAAAAAATTTATACGGCTGGACCTATAACCGCGTTTTTTAAAAACGCGACTATAGCTAACATGTAGCTGCGTTTTACTTTTTAAAAACACAACTATAGGTAACACCAAAAAAAAAAAAAAATTTCAAAAGCTTCCCACATACGCCCCCTTTTTTAAATTTGTACGCCTGGACCTATAGCTGCGTTTTTCCTGTAGCTGCGTTTTTGCTTTTTATAAACGCGGCTATAGGTAACACCAAAAAAAAAAACAAAAAATCTAAAGCTTCCCATGTACACCCCCTTTCCCACCTACATCCCCACTTTCCCACCTACCCCCACATACTCATCTTTTCTTTCTTTTTTCTTTCTTCATTCTTCAAGTTCTTCTTTCTTTCTTTCTTTTTTCTTTCTTCCTTCTTCATCTGGGTAACTTTTTTTCCTTTTTCTTTCTTCCTTCTTCACATCTAGGTAACTCTTTTCTCTTTTACTTTTTTTCTTTTTTTTTCCTTTTATCTTTCTTCCTTCTTCACATCTGGGTAACTTTTTTTTTTTTTTTTCCTTTTTCTTTCTTCCTTCTTCACAGGTTTGTGTTTCTGAGCTTGTGCATTGTTTTCCTTGAATGGAATTAGTGTTAGATTTGGGTTGGTTTTGTTGAATGAGAGGAGATTCATGGGTTTGTGTTCTTATATTTTTGAGCACACTGAGTTTGATTTTGAAATTTCTTGGTGTGTTTGTATTGTGAGTATGTTGTGTTTGATTTTGAATTTTCTGGGTTTGAGTTTGATTTTGAATTTTCTGGGTGTGTTTGTATTGTGAGTATGTTGTGTTTGATTTAGAATTTTCTGGGTTTGTGTTTGATTTTGAATTTTTTGGGTGTGTTTGTATTGTGAGTATGTTGTGTTTGATTTAGAATTTTCTGGATGTGTTTGTATTGTGAGTATGTTGTATTTGATTTTGAATTTTTTTGATTTGTGTTTAATTTTTTGATAATTTTTTTTATTTGAATTTTGAATTTTCTGGGGGGAAAATAACCCAGAATTAAAAAAAAAAAAAAAAAAAAAAAAAAAAAAAACTATAGCCGCATTTTAAATGTGACTTAAAGTTGGTCTGTAGCCGCATTTCTTAAAAAACGCTATAGGTCTCAGCCTATAGCCACAGTTACAAAAACGCGGCTATAGGTCAAACCTTTAGCCGTGGTTACAAAAATGCGGCAATAGGCCTATTGCTGTGTTTAGCCACATTTCAAATTATTTCAATTCAAAACACCATGGAGAGTGTAAGTATTAAATAACTTAAATAGTAAGGGTTTTTTTTTTTTAAATATTAAATTTCTTGTTAAATACTTTGGTTTATACTATTAAGTTTCTTACAAAAAAATAAATATGATTTTGTATGATGAATTTAATTGTAATATATAATAATAATAATAATAATAATAATAGGTAAAACTGAGAGAAACTCAAATTATAATTTTAAATTAGAGTTCCAATTTTGCGTCATGTGTCCTAAATTATTTATTCTTAAAAAATTTTATTTCTTAATTTAAGAGGGAAATTATTGTGTACTCCTAGAATGCCATAAATACGTACTCCATCCTCTCACATAAATTGTGAGTCCTACTAATTAAATTCGTGGTGGGACCTACCATTTAGGTGAAAATGGGGACTATGCATTTATAGTACTTTGAGAATACCTATCAATTTTCCAATTTTAGAATTAAATGTAGGACCATATTATAAATATTCATCCAAATGAGTTATTAAATACAAAAACTAAAGAGTCTAGAATAAATGAATCATTAAAAAAAAAATTGTTTCACATTAAATAAAAAAAACATGGACAATTTACATTTTATACTTAATAATATCCTTACAAATTTTTTAAAGAGTTAACAAAATATAAAAATGACTATTAATAGTATTTAAATTATATATATAGGAATTATATTATGCACTATATTGTATATCTTTAAGTATATCCATACATATACATAAGGTTACAAGCTAATTTTAAGTAACAGAACATTCTGAGTATGCCGTACTTTGGTAAAGTGGATCAATTAATTTTCCACCCAAAAAACTTCAAAAACCCGACAAAACCCCTACAAAATATGACAATTTTACCCCTACTTTGAATTACAGGTGTCACGTAAATAATTAATCTCAAACTGCATGGGGTGCATGGTAATTAACCAAAAAAATAGCCCCACAAATCTGATCTGTCCGCTTCAATTCAAAGAGTCCCTAACGATGTTTCCATCGCCCACTCCAACACTTTCTCCAGAGCTTCCAAAGAAAAAACCAACATTTTCTTCTATTTATAAATACAAAGCAAAAGCTTTTTTTCTTCTGATTTGATTTATTTTGTTTTCCTTTGAAAATTCGAAGTTGTCAACGGAGGGATGAAATTTATACTTTTGTATGAAGTTATAAATTTTGAAATTTGAGGGGGAAGAAAATTGAATTTCAATGAAAAGTATATGTGCGAGAGAGAGAAATCAAGTTTTGATTTGTTAACGTGTAATAGGCTGTGTGGGCTTTAATGGGCTGAACCCCAATTCATATTTCTCATTCATGAATGTGTTATAAGATGTCATTTTGAGGTGGGATATGTTTTCCGATTCATCTTTTGATCCCACCACCAGTAACGATTACGGTTTTTGTTGTGCTACACAGGCCCTTGTTATTTATCCTAGGTCATCAAAGGAAGCTGAGGAAGTCTCCAAAGAGGTAGATGGTTGCACCTCATTGGTACTTTATACTGTACTATAGATTTCACTGGTGATAGTTTATTTGGCTATTTGCAGATTGAGGCAATTGGTGGACAAGCCTTGACTTTTGGAGGAGATGTTTCGAAAGAAGAAGATGTTGAAGCAATGATTAAAACTGTAAGCAAATGTAACCTCTGCTAACTGATGAGTTAGTTTGATGCTATTTTCTTCTTGTGGTAAGCTTAATGAATTTTCACATCTGCAGGCAGTTGATGCATGGGGAAATGTCGATGTTTTGATAAACAATGCAGGTGAGTAAATGTGCCCTGCCTTTCATAATATCATTTTTTTTTTTTGCTCTCGCAAACTTATTGATTCCTCTTGCAGGAATTACTCGGGATACTTTTTGATGAGAATGAAGAAATCTTAGTGGCAAGAGGTTATATTGATCTGAATCTCACAGGTGTATTTCTCTGTACACAGATATGTATGTCAGAAGTTTTGTTTTCTACAGAAGTCCAAAATTTCAAACATTCTTTGAACCAAGATAGCATTTCTAGAATATTTTGGAAGGCTGTAACATATAAAAATAAAATTAACTACTTAGAAATTTGGGCTAAACTTGTTAGGCATGATTGGTAACAATTCAAGCAACCAAAAATGCAAGTATTTTACCTCATTACCAATCAAGAGCCATAGGTTATATCTTTAAAATGAACTACAGGAAACAAAATATATTATCCACCAACAAAATACCTATCTGCATAGTCAATCCAAATTTAGAAAAGGAATAGATACCTAAAAAACAATTAGGAAAAAAAAGAGAAATTTCATAATGATTTTTTGGCATATATCATGAGTTCATGACCAAGCAACATAATATTTGGACTGATGTCTAAGACAACACCACACAACAACTACAAGCAAATACTCAATCAAAACACATTCGGCCGTACACAAAAGCCCCAATTTTTCAAACCCAAGCAAATCATCAAGCTAGGAAACCTAGTCACTAAACAAAACTCTAAGGGATTCAGTCACTTCTAAAAGGCAAATTTAAAGAGAAACAAAAAGGAAAATAAAAGAGAAAAGACAATTGGGTGTGGGACATGGAGGTGTGGGACGTGGTGGTCACCAGTGGTGGTGGTGGTGCTTATCGGCTGAAGGAGAGAGACAAGAACTTGTCAGAACTACCACTGACAGTGGAGGTGTGGGACGTAGTGGCTGCTAGTTGTAGCCATGGAGATTTAGCAACGACTTAAGACCTGATGGAAGAGAGTTTTTTTTATTTTTTTTATTTATAATTTTGGATAGCTTATGGGGTATTTGGTAGGGTTATTTAAACAACAGTTTTTGTTATTTAAATAACACAACACGTATTTCTATAACACTTTTTTACCTACATGTATTTCTAAAAAACATAAACAACTTTACTAGAAGTTCTTAGTATTAATTATTGTATTTATAATTATTTCACATTCTTAGCGCGTTCCCCCCCCCCCCCCCCTTCTTTTTCTAAGAATAGGTAATGGTTGTCTTAAGGCCATTGATATTTGAACTATTTTTAGAAATATTTTATAGAAAAATAATGTACCAATCAATTTTGATGGTTTTTATATTTCATTTGAAAGTAATGTCAAAACTTTCTTAAAATGATTTATTAACAATTCTTTCATAAAATGAATTCATAAAAAACCTACTACAATTTTCTTATATTAATTATTTCATTAATATAATTTGTGATATCCACGACTGCACTTTTTTGTCTTGTTTTTATGATCAACAATTACAATTTGTCATAAATTAAAAAAAAAAAAAAAAAAAAAAACTTCTATACAAGCTTTCAAGATGCTAGTTGAGTCCAACTTTTTTAGAGCGATGGCCTTATAATCCACTTAAGAAGTCTATGCCACTAATTGTTTTGATTTAAGGATGATATTAATTATAAATTAAGAGAAGAAAACCCACTTAAATTATTATGTATTATAACTAGATATATTATTAATTATAAACTTATTATATATTTGTATAACTTTAAAATTATTAATTCTTTATTTATGATGTTACAGGTTTGATAATTGGTCGGAGTAAATTCCATTTTTTGGTTCTTTAACAGTATCTATTATTAAAACCATGCAATTTTATATTTTTTGGTTCTTTTATTTATTTTTTTCCTAGTGGGGCGTCAACAATATGATTCAGGGGATTGTATGTTGCCAGATGTTGCTTCATCCAGCAGCCCTTCGTTTCAAGAGTGATTTATTTAAAAACTTAAAAAAGATTGAACTTTTTTACATAATTGGTTAAAAATAATCTGTACTAGATGAACTTAATTAACGAGGCTTTCCTCAGTGCACCAGAACGACCTCCTCTGTAAGCTACCAAAAGGCAAGCTAGGCAATCCACAAAATAAAAGGATTAGTCTTAAAGCTATCAATCATGCTTCACATGTAAATCTCCATAGAATGAAGATAGTTCAAACTGAGAATAAATTATTCTTGGGTGTGCTACAACAACTTTAGTATGATTGGCACACTTTTCCTTTGATTCCAAGGTCGGGCCAAATTGGGCACCAACGCAGACATACTCTCTGGCTTCTATACCATTAATCCAAGTTGGGACTTTGACCTATGGAACAAATTGGATCAAGCCTGTTATGTCGTAGTCTTAGTAATTATTTATACTTAATGAAAGAGAATACCATTTAAGCACTATGTGCTTGACAAGCTTAGGCTTGGTTTCACAGCCAAGAAACTGAGTAATAAGAAGAAAGTTCAAGTTTTTCACACTTGTGTTTATTTACAAAAGGAAAACTGGAAACTCAATACAAGTCAATCAAAAAGCTGTAAACCCATGAAGAGTTAGTTGAGTTGATTTTTTGCTTGGGAACCAACACCACACCCCCCCCCCCCCCCCCCCCCCTTCCCCTTCTTCTTCTTCTCTCTTTCACCAAAAAAAAAAAGGAAATAAGGTTCTTCTTTTTCTTTTCTTTATCATTAATTTTCTAGCAACCAATCAAACTTTGAAGAAAATGAGCTCTAAATTTGAACTTCACACACTGCAGTGAAAGAAGCATTTGACTTTTTTTATGCAATATAACTTTATTAGAACAAAGGAGATACCACATACAAGAATGAAAAATTACAATCGGAAAGAAAGAAAATCCATAAAATTTACAACATAATATGTATATCACTTGTGCAGCATATAGGACCACTCAAACAAAAAGCTAATTTCAACTCGATAACAGAGCTCCATACCATTAAGAATTCAGTTATTTATTTCCTCCATATTGTCTAATAGTAATAGAGTAGTTAGCAGCTCACAGAGCTGGGGAGGTCAGGACGTCACCACTGGCGCCGCTTGGGTTTGGGTTTGGGTTCAAACATGAAATCAGAGCTAGGGAGGTTTGGGTCTAGTTTCACCACCGCTGGAGCCTTTGCTGCCGGAATGAAAGGTTTGGGTTTGTGAGGTTTTAGTTTGTGGAAACTCGTTAAGTTTTTTATCATATGAGGTTTTGTTTTTAGATTTTAGGATTTTGGCTGAAATTGTGTCATTCAGGGGTGGTTTTTATTTTAAGTTTAG
The DNA here is from genome assembly GCA_035136125.1 of Quercus rubra. Taxonomy (NCBI): domain Eukaryota; kingdom Viridiplantae; phylum Streptophyta; class Magnoliopsida; order Fagales; family Fagaceae; genus Quercus; species Quercus rubra. Next base: position 5,994,605 of record CM068732.1, read on the forward strand.
CCTTGAAACAAAATAGTTTTGATGCATACCAGCTCTTTGCTTGGTCATCAATAAATCAATGTAATTTTGAGGCTGATTTGTTAAAAATAAAATATATCTGTATAATGATATGTCACTTAACAGCAGAAATTAACGGTGGAGGACGAATTGCACACGAAACCAAACTTCAAGATGTAAAATCAAGTTTTCGAAACTTTAGAATATAAAATCTAGTCAACCCAAATTTTAGGGATGTAATTTAGGGAGGTAATTTACGATTTAAAATCCTGTCATTCTAAAAAAAAAAAAACTCTCTATTCTTTTAAAATTGCACGCGTGCTTTAAAATTGATGCATGGAAATTATTAGCCTTTACCAAACGTGGCCATAGGGCAGAAAAACGCGGCCTAAGGCCAAATGGTGTTTAGGCCGCGTTTTATAAAGCGGCCTAAAACGTGCGACTATAGGCCTGGTCGGTCTAAGGCCGCACTTTTTAACCGCGGCCCAAGACCAGGTCCTATAGCCACGTGTAAAACGGGGCCTAAGGCAAGTACTTTAGCCGTGTTTTAAACGCGGCCGAAGACGTATATCTTAGGCCGCGTTTTAAACGCAGCCTTACATGTCCGCCCAGGGCCACGTTTAAAATGCGGCCTAATATATCGGGATATAACCTCACTTATTAAACGCGGCTACAGTTCAAACCTTAGGCCGCGTTTAAAATGAGGCCAAAGACCATAAGAAAATTTTCATAAGAAAAATTGTAACTATTCTATCTTTGAATTAAAATAAATAGTTAGCTAAAAAAAAGTGTATTATTTTCTTTTATCAAGGTTAGAGAAAGACGGAGTTGGAAAAAAAGAAGAATTTTTTTTTTATTTATTAAAAAAAAAGTTTTAGTATAATCAAATAGCTGTTATTTCTTGAAAAAAACTACTCATCCTCATCCAAATCCACTTTAAAGCCCACTATTAACCAACACAAACTTCTCCACTAATAAATGGTTACAACAATTACTACTACGAAAAGGCAAGCACGCCGCCTCCTCGTTGTATCATACTATCATGATACTACTGCACACAGTGTGTTGCACTGCAAAAATACACTGAAAAATGTGACTTACGTTTCTAGTGTGTACGATAAACACCGCCTTTGGTGCTATTCTTGCTAAACCCTACGAAAGTTTACAGAGTTTCTTGAGCTTGGCTTTTTGTTAGCTCAATAGATATTAGTGAGCGTTTAGGGAGGTCTGCTGAACTAGTACGCAGATCACTCTGTATAAAAAATAAACATTTGCTACAATCAGAAACAATTGCAAGTTACAATTTAGGCTTAATGAATCAAATGCAAATTCAAAATAGTTTACAGAGTTCACAATTGAACTTTGTTCTTCCATTGCAGCGTTTGGTGTATGTCGCATGACCTTCTTCCCAGCAGCACTGCTTGTGCCAAGAAGTTGCAGGCACTGGAGAATCAAACACAAGTGAGGATTTTATTATAGGCTGATAAATTTGTTATTAAGCAAATACTTCAGGGTATTTTAGGTATTGAGTGCCCTAATACATCCATGTTGCGAAACTGCAATGAGTTTTAGCCTCTGTTTGGATTCACGTTTCATAAACCACGTTTGCGTTTTGTTCTTTTTTTTTTTTTTTTTTTTTTTTTTTGTTTTCACGCGTTTTTGGAGGAGTGCGACTACTGTTCAATGAACAGTAGCCGCAAATGTTGGCTTTTTTCAGTGAACAGTGCATCTGTGCACTATTCACGGACCCACAAATTTCATTTTTTATCAATTTTTTCATTAAAAATGGGTCCCACGGCACTATTTACACATTTAAAAATTATTTTGCTACAGTGATTTCAGCAATAAGTTTTCAGTTCAGCAAAATAAGTCCTATCCAAACAGACCCTTAAACTAGTATTTTCATAAAAAGCTAATCGTAGGTACTATTTTAAAACATGACTTCTTGGCATTTTGAAAAATGTATTTTCCTAAAAATCACGAGGCCAAACGCATATTGTTTCGTGTTTTCTTCTAAAAACACGTGTTTACTCTGTGCAAATGCTTATCCACACAAGCTCATAGTCTTAATAAAAAAAATTGAACACCAACCAATCAGAAGTGGATTTTGATGGAGTCGCTGAAGAAGAGCCTTACTCATTTAAGGGTGCTAGCACCTAGTGAGCTACAACTAGCAGACTAGCAGCCCCATCCTTATTATTAATAAGATAGGTTCGGAATCCTTATTATTAGAGAAAGGGGAGTGTAGCTAATTTCAATTTCAATTCAGATTGAAATCATATGCAATAACTCTTAATGACTGAGATTGAGATTTGAAAAAAAAAATTTTTAGTCTCAACCATTTCAATCTTAACTATTGAATAAATAAAGTGAAAAAGAAGAAGGTAAAAGTGAAAGTTAACAAAGTGAAAGTAGTAAAAAAAGAACGATGAAACCAGTCTTACACACATGACAGTTAATCAAAAACAAATACAAAACCCTTATCTATTTAATTAGGGATCAAATTAACTAGAATGCTAGCAATAGCTGTTGTCGGATCGCCAATAAGAATACTAACAATAATTTGGAGAATTACTTTCATCACCGTCAACAACTTTTTACGCATCCCACTATTTCTCGTCAATTGTTGACACTGAATGGGCAGCTCCAAATTCTCCAAAGACAAACCGTCAATACTAATAGACTTTCCCTCCTTCAATTTTTTTGATAAGCGCTTTCCCTACCTCCTTATTAACTCATACAACATTTCCCATGTGCAATAAACGTGAAAACTAAAATTGCCACACTCCGACACATAAGACCACCCTTTAATTTGATTGCACTTTGCGCACTTTGACTCAGTCTTACGAAGGTGAAATTTCATACCATCACATTCGAGTTCATTCTTGAGGTTGCAACAGCAAGGGTGCAAAACCAAGTCTTTTTCATGGCAATGGTAGACAAAACCTTCAACTTGCTTCCCACAAGCCTCACAATCCCTCTTGCATTCGTTGCAGTTCCTAGGGAGCTGATCGTAGAATTTGAAAATGGAGTCTTTGAAGAGCTTGGGAGTTGTGGTGGGTGTGCTATGCATGCAAGCTCTGTGAAGATCATAGTTACACTCGTCACATCTGTATCTCTTTCCAAAGCCAACTACCTTGCATCCATCACATGTGTACTCATCTAACTCGCATTTCTTGCAGTTGTTCTTTAGGATGAGCTCATGGTTCTTGGAGCAAGTACGATTTTTCTCCATACTACTGCTTATTTGCAGATTCTGCACCCAAAAAAATGTCATATATATTGAAAGACACAACATTTTTCACAATTTTTTTCAAGAAACAGAAATTGAGTTTGAAAAAAGCAAACAAATACAGAGAATAGAAGCGTGAAAGTTCCTTTAACAACTTCTATTCTTTATCAAAATAGGGATTTTACATAATTCAATGCTGATAGATGGTGTTTCATGCTATATGAAAATTAAAGTACCTGGTTTTTGTTATTGATAGTGATCTTCATGTTGTATGTTTGGTTCCCCAAAGCATTGTTGGCCATAATCTTCTTCTTGTGCTCCTCATCCTTAGCCTTGTACTTCTCCGCCTCCTGAACCATCATCATAATTTCTTTCCCAGAGTCTCTTCCCCTGTCGATGGTGATTGTGATATTTTTCTCCTCACCATTGTTCTTGACCTTAGCAGAAACAACATTAAAGATACCATTGGCATCAATTTTAAAGCAGACAGTGATCTGAACTTCACCCTTGAGAGTTGTAGGAATGCCAGAAAGGTCAAACTTGCCTAGCAAGTTGTTGTACCTGGTACTTGTTCTCTCTCCCTCATAAACCAGGATGAAGATGTTAGAATGGTTGTCAGAATAGGTGGACACCCACTCCACCTCCTTAGTGGGGATGGTGGTATTTCTTCGAATCAAAACAGTCGTCTCACCGTTGGTAGTCTCTATCCTAAGTGACCGAGGGATGACATCCAATAACACCAGATCCTGAACCTTCTTGTTACGCTCATCAGTCAAGATAGCAGCCTGAATAGCAGCGCCATAGGCAACAACTTCATCTAGGTCGACGATGCTGTTGCAAAGCTTCTTTCCTTCGAAGAAGTCCTGCAACAGCTGCTGCACCTTGGGAATCCTAGTAGAACCTCCAACAAGGATAACATCATTGACAGTTCTCTTGTCCATATTAGCATCCGACAAACACTTTTCAACAGGTTTCATACACTTTTTAAAGAGTTCCATATTTAGCTCCTCAAAACAAGCACGAGTAATTTTTGAATGAAAGTCAACACCCTCATACAATGAGTCAATGTAAATGGTGGCATTTTTAGCGGATGATAGTGTCTTCTTTGCCCCCTCACAAGTAGTCCTCAACCTACTAAGGGCTCTGGGGTTCCCACTAATATCCATCTTGTTCATACTCTTAAACTTCTTAACAAGAGAGTTCACCATTATGTTAACAAAGTCCTCCCCTCCAAGGTGAGCGTCACCAGCTGTGGCCTTCACTTTAAATTTACCATTTTCAATTGTAAGAAGTGAGACATCAAGAGTCCCGCCACCAAGATCAAAAATCAAAACATTCTTGCCAACACTGGCCTTCTTCTTGTCAAGACCATAAGCAATGGCTGCAGTAGTGGGCTCACTGATGATACGCATAACATTGAGACCAGCAATGGCCCCGGCAACCTTAGTTGCCTGGCGCTGAGAGTCATTAAAGTAAGCTGGAACGGTCACAACCGCATTCTTGACTGTCGTACCAAGATAGGCCTCAACAGTCTTACACATCTTTCTAAGGACCATGGACGATATTTTCTCAGCTGTGTACTGCTCCTTCCTGCCTTTGTAGTTGACCACAATCTTGGGTCTATCATCAGAATCAGAAATGACCTTGAATGGCCAAAGCTTCATATCACTCTGAACAGAGGCATCACTGAATCTCCTACCAATCAGACGCTTAACATCTGTGAACGCCAGAGGATAGAACATAAGCATCCAATAGACAAAAATATCACATAATGTCATAATCATTCAAATCTAATAAAGCCAATAAGTATTGATGACTACCCAAAAAAAAAGGACCAAAAACCAACTCCAAATAAAACTACGACACTATATTTGTATTTCTCATTGACCGAAAATGCAATTTTATTTATGTTTAAGTACAGTAAGACTTTCCCGTCGGGAAAAAAAAAAAAAAAAAAAGTACAGTAAGACTTCCAACTTCATAAATAATTTAAGGAATAAAGTCACTTTTAGTCCCTACATTTTCACGAGATTTTCATTTTAGTCCCTAAGTTTTATTTTTACCGCTTTTAATCCCTATCCTGGAAAACGCCTCCATTTTAGTCCCTACCGTTACATCAGAAACGGAGGAAGCTGACGTGGCAAACGGCAGGAATAAAAAAATATTAAACTTATATTAAAATATTCAACATATTCTATCAGTTAACTCCCCGCCCTTTAAAAGTCACGTGGCCCTCACGTGACTGTCCCTAACCTAAATAAATCCCTAAATCCCATTACCACACCTGACCACACACGACGGCAGAATCCCTAATCTCTTACCTTACTCGTTGCCCAGCACATTACCATAGATTTGCAGAAAAAAAACCACAAATCGGCAAGCACAATCATATCATAGATAGCTTCAGAGTCTTTGTGCTAAGCAGATTGCAAAGGTTGGCTTTCGCTCCAACTCACTCTCTTTCTCTCTCGGTATGTCTCACTCTTTCTCTGTGTTATAAATGCCATTTTTAAGCCTTGGGTAATCGTTCTGGGTGAATCTCAGCTATTGGGTTTTGGAAATTTTGGGATGTGGTGTTTTGTTATTGCTCTGGAATTTCAATCTATCTCTATTTATAGCTTTTGGGATGTGGTGTTTTGTTATTCCTCTCTCTCTTTATAGCTTTTGTAGTGGACATAATACTGACGAGTATAGTGGAATATTTTTGGGATTTGCATTGTTTGGCTGTTGTGTGTTGCTTTCAGCTCTGTTTGTTTTACTTTTCTTTATCAGGGACCACAATACTGACTGTATTTTTGTTGGTAATTGCATTGTTTGTCTGTACTGTGTCTTACTTTTCAATAAGTTGCTGGGTCCATGTGTTCCTTTTGTCTGTATTGTATGCTTTTTTATTTGTTTATTAGCCTAGCAAAGTATTATTAATTTGAACAAGACTTTATCTGTTTTCATTTCGTTTTCTTCCCGTGACTTGCATGCAGGATGGATGAGTTTTTTACTCTGCATGTCCACCATGGTGGGCATTTCATGTGGAACCCTCAAGTGTATGTGGGAGGGACAGTTGATATAGTGGATAATTGTGACCCAGATAAGTGGTCAAAAGTTGAGATTGAGAGCATCTGTAGGGACTTTGGCTACACTCAAGTGGATAGACTATGGTTTAAAATGCCTGGTGTGAACTTCGAGAAGTCAAATTTCCATCAGGTGGTTGATGATGATGCTGCTATGTTCATGACTGACTTGGTGAAGGGATATGAGGAGATTCATGTCTATGTGGAGCATCCAGTGCATGAGCCACTTGAGATACCATTGGAGGATTTTGAACCCTTAGCTGCTAAACTACCTGGTAGTGAAGTAGAAGGTGTAGATGCAGTGGGCTTAGATGTTTTTGTTAGTGACAGAGAGTATGCTGAGTATGGTGATGAAGAGTACAGACCAGATTTTTCACAATTTGGAGGCCATGATAATGCTGAATTTAGTAATGTTGACCATGGTGAGCCACATGAGGTAGATGCTGAGCAGGTTTCTGCTAGGAGGGCTGGCAAAGCACCAGTTGTTGGTGAGCAAGTTGAGGAGAGTAGTGAGGGTAGTGAGGATGAGAGGAGTGACTTAGAAGAAGAGCCAGAAATGCAAACAATGAACATTGGTGATGATAGTACTGATAGTTGGGACAATCAAACTGAAGATGAGGTTCGACCAGAACAAATGGGTGGTGGTGTCATGAATTCTGACTATGAGAGTGAGGAGCTGGTTAGCCTTGATGAATCTGAATCAAGCAATGAGGATGGTGATGATTCAAGTGATGATGACATCCCTATTGCTGAGGTTGACAATTCTATGAGGAGGAGCAAATACCCAATCTTTAGGCCAGTAGCCAAACCTGAGCATCTAAGGTTTGAGAAGGATATGTTGTTCATCTCAACCAAACAATTTAAAGATGCTATAACTGATTATGCAGTCCATGGTGGGTGGGGTATAAAATTTGTCAAAAATGACTTGGTGAGAGTGAGAGCCCGATGCCAGCCAGGGTGCAAGTTTGTTGCCTACCTTGGAAAGGTGCCAAGGGAGAAGAGTTTTAGATTGAAAACATTGAACATGGAACACACATGCAGTAGAAGTTATAAAAATCCAAGGTGCACAGCATCATACATTGGGAAGAAGTTAGTGAAGAGGGTTAGGAGACAGCCTGACATAAAGCTCAAGGACATTCAGAATGCTGTGCATGAGAAGTATGTGGTTAACATAAGTGCAGGCAAGGCAAGTAGGGCTAGAGGGAAAGCTCAAGATGCTGTTGATGGGGCCCACACTGCACAGTTCAACCAACTATGGGAGTATTGTGATGAGTTGAGAAGGTGCAGTCCTGGGAGCACAGTATTGATGAAGGTGCATACGTATAATGATGGTGATTTGGCAGCTGAGCATGCATTGGCAACTGGGCTGCCATATTTTGAAAGAATTTACATCTGCCTGGAAGGTTGCAAGAAGGGCTTCTTGGCAGGGTGCAGGCCAATCATTGGTCTAGATGCATGCCATTTAAAGACCAAGACTGGGGGTCAGCTGATGTGTGCTGTGGGCAGAGATCCCAATGATGAATACTTCCCCTTCGCATATGCAGTAGTCGAGGCTGAAACGAAGGACACTTGGACCTGGTTTCTGAACTTATTGCTTGCTGACATAGGAGATGGCAAAAATTGGGTGTTCATATCTGATCAGCAAAAGGTATGATGGTAGTTTCATTGCTTGCTGAATTAAATTAGTACTTACTGAATTAATTGAATTAATTGCTTGCTCAATTAAATCATTGCTTGCTGACAATTGCTTGCTGAATTAATTTGAATTAATTTGAACACCTTGCTTGCAGGGGCTGGTGAACACCTTTGTTGACAATTGGCCACAGTACGAGCACAGGATTTGCTGCAGACATTTATACAATAATTTGAAGAAGAATCATCCTGGTGTCCTTATTAGAGACCTTTTTTGGAAAGCAGCCAAGGCTACCTATCAGCAAGCATATGAGAGAGCAATGAATGAGCTCAAGGAGGTGGATGCAAATGCATTCAAATGGCTGCAGTCTCACTCAACAACTATCTGGGCTAGGCACATGTTCAAAAGCGATGGCCAAAGTGACATAGTAACGAACAACATGTGTGAAAGCTTCAACAGCGTGATAGTTAAGTTCAGGAGCAAACCAATAATTACCATGGTATGTATAAATGTGCATTATGATCCATAGACTTGTTTAATTCATTAATGATTAATTCTCCATTTCTCTCTATGTGCTTGCAGCTTGAGTGTATTAGGCTATATCTGATGACTAGATTTCAAGCAAACAGAGAAATGATTATGAAGGTGGACTCTGAGTTCTGTCCAAAGATAAGGAAGAGACTGTACAAGGAGAAGTTGGCATGCAGCAAGTGGCTAGCATGTTGGGCTGGTCGTGGCAAGTTTGAAGTGAAGAGTGGGCTGGAGAGTTTCATTGTGGACTTAGAAGAGAAGAAGTGCAGCTGTAGGAAGTGGGACATAATTGGCATACCATGTTGCCATGCCATTTCCTGTATCTTTTTCAACAGAGAAGATGCTGAAAAGTATGTGAATGCAAGCTACAAAAGGACTACTTACATTGATTGCTATGAGCCCATTATAGAGCCCATCAATGGCCAGAATATGTGGAAAGCTAGTGGACTGCCACCTGTGCAACCCCCTATCAAGAGGAGACCTCCTGGCAGGCCTAAGAAGAAGAGGGCACTGGAGCCTGATGAACCCAGAAGTCACAGAAAAAACAGAGGTCTAGGCATTTCAAAACAATGCAAGTTATGTGGGAAATTAGGACACAACAAGAGGAGTTGCAAGGGAGAAGTAGGAGGGAACTCCTCCTTGCCTGGGAGTGCATCCCAAGCCAATAGGACCACTAGGATGGTAAATATACTACTTTAACTTAGATATCCCCATTGTTTTGTTTTTCAATTGGCAAACTATTAATTGTTATTGTGCTTGTGCTTGCAGGCAGCCAAGGATGGTCATGCAAACAGCCCAACTGTAGGCAGTGCACAACCAAGCTCAAATGATAATGTGACCACAAGTGCACCTCCACCCCCCACTGATAACCAGTCCAATCCAAGACCAAAAATACAGAGGAAGAGATATATGGCAGCAATGAGATCTGCTGGAAGATAGCAAGTTGAAGTAGGACATTTTTTTGTTGTTGTGCTATATGTTGAAAGCACTCCTCATATGTTAATATAACTGTTAGAACAATTGGCATTTTGGTATACTTATATAATGTGTTGGGTCGACTTTGTCCTATATTTTGTAATTATTGTGGTACACCAAAAACTGTCATTGGTGTTAATTAGTGTTATTAGTATTTACAAGTTGGTGATTATGCAGGTTTGGTGAATGTACTGGCAGTTTAATATTTAATGCAGTGGGAATTATGTTAAATTTAATGATGTTACTATGTAAATTACTGAATGTGCTTGTGCTTGGCAGGTTTAGTGAATGTGCTTGGCAGGTTTCGTAAATTACTGTGTAATGTGTAATGATGTATTCCTAAAATTGCTGGGCAGTTTTACATGGTGATTATGCAGTTTAATATGTAATGATGTAATGATGCATGAATTAATGTGTAATGATATATGAATAAATGTAAATTATGCAGGTTTGGTAAATTACTGTGTACTGATGTATGAAAACTTTGTTAATGTTTTGTGTTTGTATTAAGTGTTTGAGTGATAAATGTGCTTTGAATATTAGGCTGCATATTTCTATTCATGCTGATAGAGGTACCTATTTTTATGCTGATAGAGGTAGCATATTTCTATTTATGCCTTTTACTCTCATTATTGCATGATGTAATGCAGTGGGAATCAGGGGGAATAAATTGATAGATTTGCAGCCAGAGATGCAATAAATTAGAACACAAGTCATAGATTAATTGAAGTCATATATTACAGAGAGATTACAGAGAGATTACAGAGAGAATTACACCTAATGACCCATTCCCCCTTATCAAAATTCAGGCCTATTACAGAGAGAATTACACCAAAATTACACCTAATGACCCATTCCCCCACCTATTTAGCCAACCAAAACAAACATCAAACAGAGTAGCATCCCACATATCACCAGAGACAGCCCCAAGCAAATGAGCAGCCTCTTCTCCCTCTTCCTGTAGCCTACAATGGCAGCTTCAAGGGTCAAAATCCGTTTCCTTTGCTCCGGAATCAGCACCTTGCCACGCTCGCAGATTTCATCATCATGCCACTGAAAAAATTTACACTTGCGTCCAACCTGAAAAATCATGAAAAACAACAACAAATAGTATTAGCAAAATACTACCTTACACTTGTATTAGCACAATGTATTACACTTGTATTAGCAAAATTCAAGAAAACCAATTTAGGCAGAAAGAAACAAGCTGAGGTATTTTTTTTTATTTTATTTTTTACATTTTCTTTAAGAAAATAAATTCTGGTTCCCAAGACAAGAAAATCAACTTGGGTTTTCTCTACAAATTAGAAAATAAATTGGTTGTCAAATATTATGAAGCTCTGTTGGTTTAAGATCAAAATGACGGTAATGAAAACTAAAAGAAATAATGAAAACTAAGAGAAATAAAACTTTACAAAGAGAGATATACTTACCCAATAATTTGGACACCCGTAGAACCTTCTTCCAGGGTTGTCAGGTGTCCAAGAAACGACCAAAACTGGTTTCTCAGAGCAGAAGCATTAGGTTGGGCCCTTTTTCCTTAAGCTTCCACTTGATGACATCGAGCTTGAATCCATGGATGCACAGCTGATTTGAAGACGATTTTGGGCTATGTGGTGAGCGAGGAGCAATTGATTGAGTTCGTGACTGGTGAGGACTTCAATCTGTGTGGTGACTGGTGAGCGAGGAGTTGACGAAATTTGGGGGTTAGGGATTTCAGGTGTGGTAATGGGATTTAGGGATTTATTTAGGTTAGGGACAGTCACGTGAGGGCCACGTGACTTTTAAAGGGCGGGGAGTTAACTGATAGAATATGTTGAATATTTTAATATAAGTTTAATATTTTTTTATTCCTGCCGTTTGTCCCGTCAGTTTCCTCCGTTTCTGATGTAACGGTAGGGACTAAAATGGAGGCGTTTTCCAGGATAGGGATTAAAAGCGGTAAAAATAAAACTTAGGGACTAAAATGGAAATCGCGTGAAAATGTAGGGACTAAAAGTGACTTTATTCCTAATTTAAATTATTAGATTACAAAACAACATAAATCTAGCAATTTTTTTTCTCTAATTAATCTAAAATTGTCGCATCTAATTCTAAAAAATAATATAATAATAATAATAAACCCAAAAATGAAAGAACTTTTGTTACATAACTTCTACAGACTCGTAGAAATAGTCAAATAGCTAAAAAGGGGGAAAAAAACCAGAGAATAAAACCTACGTAACCGTTCTAAAATCACATTTTCCTTGACATGACAACCCTCTACAAATCGAATCTCACTACATCAAAACGACGACCGTCGTCGTTTTCTAATAAATAATTTTTTTTTAAAAGGTCATATTAGATACTTTACCGTAGACGGTGTTGCTGGGATTCATGGCGACCTGGTTCATGGCCACATCACCGACCAAATGCTCCTCATCAGTGAAAGTCACATAAGACGGCGTCGTCCTGTTCCCTTGGTCGTTGGGTATGATCTTCACACGGTCATTTTCCCACACAGCCACGCACGAGTAGGTCGTGCCAAGATCGATTCCAATAGCAGGACCAACTTCTTCACCGCCCATTGTTGCAAGCAAAAAAATATCAAATTCTTCGAAAATAGAGAGATAGTTTCAGCTTGAAAGAAAGAGATGCTAGGATTGTTGCGAGCAAAGAAAAAAGAATTTTCGAAAATAGAGAGAGTTCAGCTTGAAACAAAAAGATGAGAGAGAGAATGAAAGGTGTTATAACACAAAGAGATGGAAGTGAATCGATATTTACACGTGGCAGCTAATAGCAGCTATCACATGCGTAGCGTATGGCATACTAAAGTACTCGTGCAATTTTAAAAGAATAGAGTTTTTCAACTTAGAGACACCTATACGTGTGCAATTACGTAATCCTTCTCCCAAAAAAAAAAAACGCGTCCAAATTTAAAAGGATTGAGAGTTTTCCTTGAGGTGGATGCGGATTGACATCCTAAATTACATTCTTAAAATTTGGAATTGATTAAATATTATATTCTAAAATTTCAAAATTTTGATTTTATACATTGAAATTTGGTTTCGTTAGCTCATATTTTGCAATCATTTCAATTAAACTTAAAAATTTTCCATTATTTTTTTAACAGATCTTTTCATTTTTTCCATGAATTGCCAAATAATTTTTTGCAAAATTTTTTACTACAGCAATAATTCATAACAATACTTTTTTCCAATGATCTTTCTCCTTGTTAATTGGGTGCAAAGGGATTTTTATTTATTTATAATTTTATATATATATCATAAGTTTACACACCAAGTTGGTAAGAGTGCCTAATTCCATTACACATCCCATAATAGTGCTCTAATATGGTAGAAACTTCGCTTTGCAACTCTTATTTAATCTTGTTTGTATCTCATGTGCAATGTGCATATCATCAATTCATCATCACACCACATCACGGGTATTTCAAATTATAACTCAAATATCATGGAGAAAATGGGCAAATGTCCTTTTTAAAAAAAAAAAAAATCTAGCATTTTGCCCAATTTTCCAAACTAATTAGGGAAACGCCCCTCTTTTGAAACTTGATTTACTCAAAATCGAGTTAAAGCCTATAATAGCGTTTTTAAAGTGCCTATAATGACGTTTTAAAGACCTATAGTGGCGTTTTTTAACTTGAGCTCTATGAACTCGAGTTATAGGTAAAAAAAGAAAAAAAATTGCATGTAACTCAAGTTCATGGAGCTCGAGTTACAAAACACCACTATAGGTTCTTAAAAGATCACTATAAGCTCCTTAAAATGCCACTATAGGGAGTAAAATGCTAGATTGTTTTTTTTTAAAAAGAAAAGGCCAATTTTGATCCAAATATCATAGTCAAACAAAATCTAATTCAATATTTCAAATAACTAAATGATAATATTTATTTCAAATTTAGTTTTATATTTGAGATACCATTTTGTGAGTCACTTCTTTCATCGGCAACAGAGAAATAATTGTAAGCCATCTCTCTCTCTCTCTCTCTCTCTCTCTCTCTTTTTTCCTCTGCCCCTCTCTTTATTTTGTGTTAATCAAAGCTAGGCCATATTTTTTTCAATGATTTCTCACAAAGTTTTAAATTATTTTAGTTTCTTAATTATGGAGACTTGGGTTGCATAATGTGTAAGGAATCTTCAAGGAATGGATAAGATAGAGGGGTGTTAATTATTAACAAATTTTCGTAACATTTGGTCTAATTTTCTAAAAGCAAAGGTGTTTTTTTTTTTTTTTTTTTTTTTTTTACCTTGACAGCCGATCATTGGGCTTGAGGCTAATATTCTTTGTTTAATCATTGATTGTATAAATGATCTTATACTAAATAATAATAAATAGTAGAAATGGTAGTTACAAAATTCTTAGACACCTTATACAGGGCCCCTTTATCCAAGAGGTTTCCAACTGGGCAATCAAAGATACCATGGTGGACTCGGGGCTGGATTGGAACTGAGTGCCTTTTGAGTTTCCCTCAGACATAAAGCACTTGCTTCAAGCCACTCCATTGTCACTAACAGGTAGAAGTGGTGATAAGCTTGCATGGGCTGAGAATCTGAAGGGTAGCTTGGATTTAAAGAGTGCCTATAAACTTGATACGGGAAGTGAGGAAATTGCACCATTTACAACAAGTTGGATTTGGAAAGCTCCGACTCTTCCTCGCATCAAAACTTTCTTATGCCAATGTGCTCACAATAGCATTGCTGTCAAAGAATGTCTCACAAGAAGAGGAGTGGTAGAAGATGAAAATTGTCCCATTTGCAATAGGGAACTTGAATCTACTTTGCATGCCTTAAGGGACTGCCCTCGGGTTCAGTTGGTGTGGAGACAGCTTGGTATGTAGATGAGCGATTACAGGTTTTGGACTTCCAACCTGACAAATTGTTTAAACTTAAATGGTAGATTGAACACCAACCAACCTGCTGGAAAACCCCCTTGGAAAATTCTTTTTCCTTTCGCTATTTGGAACATATGGAAGTATAGGAATGATTTTGTCTTCAAAAGGAAAATGCAAAACCTTAACTTGGTGACTGATATCCAAAATCAAGTTGTGGAGTTTATGTGTTGTGTCTCACCTCCGAGAAAACTGTCATGCCGCATTATCAAGAGGGTGTGTTGGGAGAAACCATCACCTGGATGGGCTAACCTTAACACAGATGGGGCTGCTATAGGAAATCCGGGTCTAGCAGGGTGTGGGGGTCTGACCAAGGATGAAAATGGCGCATGGCTTGCTGGTTTTTAAAGGAATATTAGGTCAACTACTAGTTATGCAACTGAACTGTGGGGCCTTAAGGATGGACTGGCACTATGCTGCAATTTGAATATACCCTCTCTTGTTGTTGAACTTGATGCCAAATCAATTGTTGATGTATTTCGGATCCCAAACTATGAAAATAATATTATATCTTCCATTTTGGATGATTGCAGGTAGCTAATGATGCAATTCCAACAAATTCAGGTTAAACACTGCTACAGGGAGGCAAACCGTTGTGCGGGTATGTTGGATAAGTTGGGGTTGGACCAGAATTTATGTTTGGTGCATTTTGATTGTCCACTTGAGAACATTAGGACTATTTTGGATGAGGATTGTAATGGAATGTTTTTTGGTAGAACCTGTGCTGATCTTGATGTATTTTCTTAATCTTTAATGAATCGTCTGTTTACCAAAAAAGAAAAAAAGACCTATAAGAAGCAAAAAGTACTTTTCATTTTTAGAAAAACCATAATGTGAGACCTGTTAGATTAAATAAATGAATACATTTATTATCTCCTAAGAGCATTAGCATTACAACCCCCTAAATTGCTATTTTAGCAATTGAGACACTAAAAATGTTCTTTAACATGGTATTTATATCTAAAACATTTAGTATCCACGAACAATAGGTACTTATATTTACAACCTACAGTTCATGAGTTTGTAAACACAAAAAAAATATAATTTATTCACCTTTTCTCTCTCTCTCTCTCTCTCTCTCATTTTTTCTCTGACTCTCTTCTCGGCACTTCTTCGTCCTTTCTTCTCCCTTAGTCCTTCTCAATCTCCGAATCTCTCTTCTCTCTCAGCTTTCCCTCATGATTTTGGGTAAGATCTCCGAATCTCTCTTCTCTCTTAGTTCTCCCTCGCAATTTTAGGTACGGATTTGGGTTAGTGGTACAAATCAGAGTTTGGGTCGATGGCTGTGGTTGGAGTTTGGGTCGGTCATTTGGGTCCGCGTTTGGGTGGTTTTTGGGTCGAATGTAGGCGGTGTTTGGGTTGGCATTTGGGTCAAAGTTTGGGTGGTGTTTGGGTCAGATTTAGGTGGTGTTTAGGTCTTCGTTTGGATTGGCGTTTTGGTGGCAATTGGGTTGACATTTGGGTCGGTGGGTGTTTCGATGGTAGCGATGGGTTGTTTTGGTGCTTGCTAGTTTTGGTGGTGGGTTTCAATGATGGTTGTTTTGGTGGTGGCTAGGTTTCACTAGTTGGTCGTTTTGGTGATTTTATTTTACCATTGAACATAAAAAAATAATATAAACAATACAATAAAATAACATATCTACTATATTAAACAACTACCACCACCTCCAACACAATAAAATAATGTAACTTTTAATAAAATATTTCTTTTTTACCATCTTGGCTATCATGCATAGCCATCTTTGGCTATACACTGTAGCTCAACAACCAATTTTTTTAGCTTTTCCGTCATAATTGCAACATGCTTTTAGTATTGGTGGTGCTAAAAAAATAACAAATGCTAGTGCTAATACAATGAAATTTTTGGAGGAAGATGGTAAAAATCTTACGATTCTTATCCTCAAATGCTGACAGTACGTGAACGATATTCTTATCTTCAAGTTTGGTGTCAGCTGAATTGTTTTCTTCCCTAGCTAGAAAGTGCCAAAGTAAGGAAGGTAGAACGAAATTTCTCCGCACACTACAAGTGGGTAAAGCATTAAAGTTTCTGGGTGCATATATATGGATATATTTGCCACTCCTTAACTCCTAAGTCCTAATTGCGTGCATTGTGGATATGAATGCCAGCAGCAAAAGTCACTTCCTGAAGGTTGGCGGTGGGTACGTACAGTAGGGGTTAGGATGTGTTTTGGTGTCATATTTTGCTTTTAAGTGGCCATGCGAAAGCACCCACATGGATATTGAATTATTGCATATGTCTTTTAGGATTTTTAATACATGAATTAGCCATTTTCTTTTATTTTTTTGTCAAAGTTTCGTTTACCATTCACTTGAAAATATTTTTAGTACTTAATAACAACTCTTAAAGTACACCTAATGTGAAGTATGATATTTTGGTTAATACTCATTAAATGGTCAGACTGTAAAATTTTTAAAATTATGAACATATATATACCTAAACTTCAAAGTTTAACTTAAAAACAATAAAAAATTTGGAGTTGATAATTTAATTGCCCATATGTTATATTATCTATACACAAATTTCGGGAAGAAGAATAGATTATTCCATCAAGAATTTGAGCCTTTTTTTTTTTTTTTCTTTAAACTCTTAAAAAGTTATAAAAGTGTTTTTTTTTCCCCTTTTTTTTTTTAGTTATTAAAACTATTGCTTCTTTTTTCTTTTTTCCTTCAACTTTCTACATGTATATATTATATAGGTTTTGAACTAATTAATAGGAAAGATTTTCTTTTCCTTTTTCAATTGAAGTTTGTCATAAAAAAATGATCTATTACTCTTTTAGTTATGGTACAAAGAAAAAAATAATTACGTAAATTAAATTCGTAAGAAGGAATTTTTTTTTTTTTTTTTTTTTTTTAATAATGAAGATTATGATGGATGAAGGGAAAAATTCCTTTTTTATTTTATTTTTTATAATAAGTATTATCGACAAAACTTCGTTGATAAGGTTCAATGTTCGTGCATGTGCTGACTCTTATTAATCATCGAGTATGAGCATCCACGTTGAAATCTCACGAAGTTTCTTTTTTTTTTTTTTTTTTTTTGGAGAAAAACACGAAGCTTCGTCTTTCCATTTCAAACTTATTCGGCCGGAACTGTGTGGAATATTGTCACATATCGTAAAACTTCCATAACTAACAAACGGACACGCAAAATATCTTTTTTGCTTGATTTGTGGGATTAAATAATATATATTTACATGGGATTGGGTTAAATTAGTAAATTTGAAAATATTACCATATTAAAAACAAATTGGGTGCAAAGGGAGTTTTATTTATTTATAATTTATAATTTTATATATAGATCATAAGTTTACACACCAAGTAGGTAAGAGTGCCTAATTCCATTACACATCCCATAATAGTGCTTTAATATGGTAGAAACTTCGCTTTGCAACTCTTATTTAATCTTGTTTGTATCTCATGTGCAATGTGCATATCATCAATTCATCATCGCACCGCATCACAGGTATTTCAAATTATAACTCAAATATCATGGAGAAAATGGGCAAATGTCCTTTTCAAAAAAAAAAAAAAAAAAAAATCTAGCATTTTGCCCAATTTTCCAAACTAATTAGGGAAAAACCCATCTTTTAAAACTCAATTTACTCAAAATCGAGTTAAACCCTATAGTAGCGTTTTTAAAGTGCCTATAATGACGTTTTAAAGACCTATAGTGGCGTTTTTTAACTTGAGCTCTATGAACTCGAGTTATAGGTAAAAAAAGAAAAAATATTGCATGTAACTCAAGTTCATAGAGCTCGAGTTACAAAACGCCACTATAGGTCCTTAAAACATCACTATAGGCTCCTTAAAACGCCACTATAGGGAGTAAAATGTTAGATTGTTTTTTTAAAAAAAGAAAAGGCCAATTTTGTCCCAAATATCATAGTCAAATCAAATCTAATTCAATATTTCAAATAACTAAATGATAATATTTCTTTCAAATTTAGTTTTATATTTGAGATACCATTTTGTGTGTCACTTCTTTCATCAGCAACAGAGAAATAATTGTGAGCCATCTCTCTCTCTCTCTCTCTCTCTCTCTCTCTGCACCTCTCTCTTTATTTTGTGTTAATCAGAATTAGGCCATATTTTTTTTAATGATTTCTCACAATTTTTAAATTATTTTAGTTTCTTAATTATGGAGACTTGGGTTGCATAATGTGTAAGGAATTTGAGTGATGGAGTTGATAAAATTCTATATGGTGAGTTTTACATTTTGTTTGTGTTTATGTGTGGAGTTCGTAAATTATGTGTTGAGCTTTGCATTTTGGTAAATTTCATTAGTAAGATAAGAATCATGTAATACTAAACACAAATCTTCAGAAGTGTTTCTCTTACAATATGCAAATATTTTGTTACAATTAATTCCAAATGTTATTGTGAAACAATCGGTATATTTTATTGGAATTATAAAAGTTAGCATCATATTGAAATTATAAAGTTATATAATTATGCTCTTTATTTTAGTTATATATCCCCAAATAAATTACATATTCTATAATTTCTTGACCTAATTTCATGATCAAAATCGTGCAAGTTTTACATCTTTGTTTATGATATTTAAAGTAAAATTTATGAACATATATTAATTATCTTGAATAATATTTAAAAATTTCTTTAGAAGAAAGTCAAATGAATATACAAAATTGAATCAGGTGAAATTATCCATTATCTTATCTATTATCAAGACTTGGAACAATCTTTTGGTCTTTTGATTATTTATTATTATTTATGTTTTTATATAGTAAAGTTTACAGATTACACATTTTGTATACCTTAGGTAATTCAATGTGTAATTAATATTTTCTTAAAACAAACAAAAACTCAAAAAGTTCCTACAATTTAATTAACAAACATAAAATCCCAAAGATTTATATAATTGATCTTTCATATAATTATTTTTATCAAATAAAATTAATATTTTATAAGTCTATGATTAAAACTGTGCAACTCATGGGTTTTTAACAAGTAAATAATATTCATAGAAATTAAATATTAAAATATCACTTTAAACAACCATGAATTAATAGAATTTAAATTCAACCAAATAGACTACTATGGTCAAATATAAATTTAAAATCACTTTGGCACCTCTTACCTAAATAGAAATTGAACTAAGGGCCAAATCAATGGTATCGATGTCACATTTTCTACATTGTGAGTCATCAATGTCATATGTTTGCATGTTCGTTCGTCGGATATTTGTCGAATTAATGTAGCAACTACAAGCTACAATGAAGAGGAATGAAACTCCAGTCATAGGAGACCAAAGTGATGCAATTTATCCTATCTGAACTCTAAATGGATGATCACCCTCGGCACCATTTCCTTGAAGCTTGCGTAGTGTTTCACAAGGACATAATGATCCACCTCTTCAACAAAAACTCTGCTGAACATTGCATCATCAAGGAGAAGGCCAACAAACAGCTAATGCATTTGGGGTAATGCATTAGATATGATACATCTGAGAACCATTGAGGGGCTAAAGTCCTACAAGCAAGTGCAAGTATTAACACGTTGTTGGTGCCATATAAAGCATACTCTCCCTACATTTGGAAAATACTTTTTTTTATCTGAAATTGCATGAAGGTCTCTAACCATTTGAGATATAACCAACTACAGATTAGTCTATTAAGGCAAGCTCACCAATATCTTGAGCATTCTTCAAAATCTTGATAGGTTTAGTACAAGAATGATTAAAGTAGAAGAGAAAGAGTAGCTCGCACAAAGCTTAAAAATTTATTGTCTTTATTGAACTAACATGGAAAGCTTTTCATTTATGCATAGAAAGATGATCCAAAATGGAAGAAAAGAGAAGAAATTAGATCAATTGCACCATAATCAAGCACTAAAAAAATGATCTACCACTATTACCATTCCAGCCAAAATTATTGGCTACTCATAAAAGATAAGCACCAATATATCTTCCAGTACTCAATAGCATTCAACACATAATCATGAAAGGAATTAAGAGAAGAGACAAGATATTTCAACCATATCCATTGAAAGTGAGCCAAATAAGGGGATCCTATAAACTGTGAATCATGAATTATTTAGAATCTGAAAGGCCAAATGTCAATTTCTATCATACAGTGACAATGATCTAAACAAGCAGATACATTCTCAGGATAGTATCAATATAAAAGGCATAATAACCAAACAACATTAGCATCCCCTTTGACAGAGATTGC
Organism: Quercus rubra; assembly: GCA_035136125.1. Taxonomy (NCBI): domain Eukaryota; kingdom Viridiplantae; phylum Streptophyta; class Magnoliopsida; order Fagales; family Fagaceae; genus Quercus; species Quercus rubra. The sequence goes on from CM068732.1 coordinate 6,015,147, forward strand.
ATCCCAAAAAGTTACAGAAGATTTACTGATCTCCCAAGCCTGCAAGAACCAAGAAATAGAGACAATATTTAATAACAAGCCCATAATTGTATAGAAGCTTATCAGGTTAGACATCGAACAGAGCCTAACCTAGTTAGCAATCTTGTTGGAAAGCCACTCTAGCATGTGTGCTCTTAATATACCTGAAATAAAACATACAAAAATACCTTAATTAGTGGATACTGAGTTAACTATTCATAGGGTAAAACATGTGATGCTCAGATACATATTTAAAATAACTGCCACAAACTGGAAATGTCTTTTCCTTAAATAGCCTGGTAAAAACTGAATCAGTAAGTAGCTAGTAGATGCAGCTTAAAAATTATTGTTGAGTGCTAATGTATCAACATTCAATAAGCACAAACACTCACTTAAATCATGCAAACACTTACAAGTAGGGGTGTGGGTGTGTGTGTGTGTGTGTGTAACGTATGAATGAAAAAAACATACAAGTGCACAGATAATTTTTTATTTAATTTTTATTTTTTTTATGGGTCAATAAACAATACTGTCCACAGTACTTACAAAGCATGCACCTGCAACTAAACCATCTAGGTGGGAGGGCACAATATCGAGTTGCTAAACAAGAAGGTTTAAACATTTCCACTGCAGATTTTGAAAATCTAGTACCTAGAGCTACCATGCTAATATGATAACAGTACAAAGTAAAATAAAAGAATTTCTCCACTATAGAGATAGCATTATCTAATTGGAGCAATGGAAAAATGAAGTAACCAAAAGTGCCAAATTAATTACCATTTGTTTCAATGTTATGAGCTATAAAATAAAATAAAGCGAATACTACTAATGGAATTCCTACTTAACAATTGCTATCCTTAAATGAATAAAGGTACACAACTACTCCCTAGTAGAAACCGCAGACAGGGCAAGAATCAGAAATTTGAAGGTAGACACAAAATTCATCCTTGGTTTTGATGGAAGACAACTAGAAGGTTTGAAGGTGAAACAGACAGTAACTTAGACTGCTTGATATTTCAGACGTCTAACAACACAATCTATTCTGGTCTTAAAACAATAGTTTTAACTTTCAAGCATTTATGACCTGCTTTAAAAATAAATTTGATCAGCAAACTACAACAGGATTACTTTTGTAGGAAATGAGGATAGCAAGCATAATGTAGGACAACAAGCTTCGAAACTGAAGCTCATTCAGGATCTAACTTGGTCCAGAACCTAATGGTCTTAATCACCAAGGTTTTATGGATTTTGAGGCTGGTTTAGGAAGTAGTGCAGATCTATATAAGGTCAGGTATTTAGGCTGTGTCTGAATTGGAAAACTCAACTTCTATGATTGGTAAACTTTAATGGTTGGAAGTTGGAACCTAGTCTGAGAAAGAAGATATATGAATCTAGTCTCACACTAGGATTCTTGAGTATCCACCTATGAGGGCTTTATAACACTCCCCAAGGCTAGTGTGGCTATAATTCTTCTCAAAAATTTCATTACCAGAAATAATAAAAAAGCTAGTAGTCTCCCTTAAATTTTAATATTACCAAATTTCCCATTTGTTACACAAAATAACAAACTAAGATTAGTAAATTTGATTCTATACACAGCCAATGTATTGGATTCCCCTCTTTTTTAAGGAATTTAGTTGCATATATTAAATATATATATAAAAAAAAAAATGATTCTAACACTAGTCAAGCTCCTCAGCCCTTCTTCTTCTATTCTGTTAGGAACCCTACAGGTATATAGATAATAATTGTTGTAATATTGCAATTAGTTAGTTAGTTGGTTAGTTAGTTACAATTCCAAGCATGTTAATCACATTTAATACATATTGGAATTATTAATGCACACGAGGAATAATAGAACCATTAGGATAAGGTCATACCTACTTATAATCACATTTCTATTTATTGAAAAATAAACCAATTGAAGCAAAATTTTCCTTGTACAATTCAAGATGTTCCACTTGCAAGTCATCTACAACAGCAAGAGGTAGTGTGATCCAATGGGATGACTGAATAATTTCTGCAGGGAGTGCTATCTCTCCGAATTTCTCTCCATTGGCATCAAATGACATCATTCTAGGCAAGTAAGTTGATTTTGTTGCTAAAGTAACTTAAACACCATCAACTAGACTAACGCACCACTCTATCAAGGGGATTACAAAAGGATAAAATGTCAAGAACAAATATTTTGAGTATCATATCATATCAAAGTACTTACTCAAAAATGCCTACATAGAACCTAGTTACTACTTCCCAGACACTATTTCATGCTTTGGCTTGCCATAAACAATTCAAAAAACAACCCACCTCTATTGTTTTTAATATCATGGTTGTCCAATTGATAATTGAAAATCAAAATAAATGGTGAGGATGGGATTAGTCAATTTTTTGAGAGAATAAGTTCATAAAAGTAGCATCCTGTGTTCAAGAACTCCACCGATTAGCACAATCTGCCACATTGTTATGGTGATTACAGAAAGTCCAATTTTAATCTAGTAGGAAATAAATATAACCAATAACATAAATAGGAGCCGATATAGAATTGTTCACTCAAAAGTACCCTTTTTTGCTTTAGTTGGCCATAAAGCAGACAATGTAAACTCAGTTTTGGTGAAATGCACATTTGAATAGATCCAGATATATATTCTATTGAAACAATTGAGAAAAGTGCAACAGTTGATAGCAGTATCCGATAGAGATTAGAGATGGAGAGTTTAAGAATCGGAAGTGCTGTATCAAGTTCAAAAAATCAAGATGGTGAAAGCAAGAACGTGTAGATAGAACCAATTTTAAAGTGTGTGCAAGAACAAGGATGACTATTGGATTTCCATGGAAGAGGTCAAATATATAACCATAAGCATTCTATTTCATGGATTGTTAACTTAAAACAAAGATGTTTGCATGCATCATTAAAAATACTTGTAAGTTAATTTAAACTCCCACTGATGCCTGTCTCAATGCCAATGTATTTGACAAGCTAACAACTGTACACACCCCTAAATTATTCTTGTCCAACCAAACGAAAGTTCAGGAAACACATTTGATGTAGCTCACAACCTAACAGCTATATATGCCTTTAAATTCTTCTGCTCCAACCAAACAAGTTTAGTGAAACCATAGCATATTTCTTTAGGAAAATGAACACAAAAGTACTAACAGAAACACAAAATTTAGGCAGCTAAACTAGTTGATCCACGTCCAATGATGTGATTGAACCCATCTAAGCATGAGATAATAGCATTCCTTATATATATAAATCTCTGAGACTCTAAAGATATAATAAAATAGTAGGATCACATATCTTGGGACAGATAGACTCTTTGTCATATAAATTAGCTTCTTAGTGTCAATATTAAGGGTAAATATACTGCAGAAACAAACAAAAGACAATGCCGCCTGAGCCAGGGAGGTAAGAACAAGACCTTGTAATAATATAGCGAGATCACATATCTAGGGACAAACTCTCTTTCATATAAATTAGCTTATTACTACCAATATTATGGTTAAATGTACTACTGAAACAAACAAAAGACCTTGTAGCTTGAAACAGGGAAGTAAGCACAAGACCTTGGAATGGTAACATGCTCACTATAAAAGCACTTGGCTACTTCTTTTCATAATTCTCAGTTTTAGAGCTGTCTTTATTCTCTCCTCTTGTTTTGGTCATTTCTTCTTTTAAAGTGTACTCAAGAGAGCCATAATCCAGATCTTTTTAACACTACCAAAGGGACATGTAAGCAAATAAGGATTATGTTGGCCAAGTATTGTTTTCTACTTACATTGCCAAATCTATATTTGTGCACGACAAACATCTGCAGAGAAATATCATATACTAATATATAATATGATAATAGGTTAATAGCCACAAAAGGATATTGTAAACCTGGGACAGAAATTAAGCTTTTCACAATACTATTGTGCCCACTACTAAAGGAAACTTCATCCATAGTCCATACCACTAGGGACTTCACTTATAACATGTATGCCACCATCCACTTAGTAAGACACCATGTTTGCTCCATCAAGTAAAGCAAGGCTCTCCATGAAGGTAGCTACACATAAAGGTTGTTGGATATCAAAATCCTTCCCGTGTAGAGTTTCGGTGTCAACTAAAACAAATTTCTGTTCTTGATTGTTGGTCTTGAGGCAGAGAGTCAAAAGTGAACCACACATAGTGAAGGCAATGCAAACAGCCAATCTCTCAAGTGGTACAACAAAAAGTTTATTCCAAGACTCAAGAACGCCATACTCCCTCATCACCCAGATGGAGTATTGGTAGCCACCACGTTGTTCACTTTGTCCAAATGTAAGGAAAGCCAGATTCCCCTTGAATAATGCAAGACAAGTCTGAAATCTCACTATTGACATAGCACCATCAGGCATTCTTAACATTCTAAATTCCTCACTATTGACATCAAATGACATAATCACTTCAACCTTACACTCCTCTTCTCCTTCTACGACACGTGAGATCCAGTGCAAAGCTCCACTAACCAATGGTGTTGGCAAAAGAAAACTATTATCAAATGCCTTAACATTGGCTCTCAATGACATTCCAACCCTTCTCCATGAATCCGAACTTAATGAGTACACCTCAATGTCATCAGGCACATTCGGTCTTATCCAAGGACAACACGAAATCCTCAAAACCTTGTAGTCATCGTTCTCCAAATGATAAGCAAATCCGAGCGTAACAACACCCAAATTTCCTAAGCAAGAATCGGGCAACCTCTTGAATTTTCTAGCGCTGGGGTTCCACAAATATATAACATCAATCGAAGTGGCGAGACACAACAACCCATTGCAGGAACCAACTATTTTGGAAAACCCAGAAGGTAAATCAAAGGGAATTTCAATCTCGAAAATCCTATCAAAGGTGCGGTCCAATGCGACCGTACAGACAGGTCTGTTAGAACTAGAAGAATTCATGACGCGTGTATGAAGCGGCATGTGTATGATATAACCATCACCATTATCATTATCAGTATCAGTATCATGAGCATGAGCGAAGTTATTAAGGTGAGTTGAGATGAAATAGGAGCTGGTGATTGAGGAGTTCCAGGGTTTGCAAACGCACCTGAATCTTATGACTGATTTGACAGGCAGCCTTGTTAGGATGTTGAGTACAATGTCGTCTGGGATGTCATTCTTCCTTCGTCGGAGGAGGATCGGTGGTTCTGTCGTTTGTGACATTTTTCAACGGAAGAGTTGAAAAACAGAGACAAGCTCAGAGAGATTCGGGGTTGCTGTTTTTTTATTTTTATTTTACTGCTGCGGGTTAGCTTTTGTTTCTTTTGAACACGTTCGTTTTGTGTTTACATTTGTTGGGCCCATTTTTGTGCTTAGAGGCCCAAAGCTTTATGCTCCGAGGTTGCTTGAGTGTGTTTTTGGCATATCGAGCACAAATAAAATACCCTACATATCTTAATCCAATTAGTATCTGTTTGGATTTCATGAATTTGGCTATGGATTTGGATTTGAGGAACACGAAATCCAAATTCTTTGTCTAGGTAAGTTACAAGTAATGGCTTTGGGCTTTAGGCATTAAATCTAAACTAGTGTTTAACCCGCGCAATGCGCGGGATCATTTTATGTAATAGAAAACAATCAACATAACATAAAATTCGTCAAGTGCATGTTTTATTGCCCCTCATTTGTCCTATACTTGCAAAAATTCTATCTATAAAATACAATACAAAATATCATTCCCTTCATATGTTACAATAGTTTTCATCTAGAAACAAAATATCAAGCACATGATATATATATCAAGCAAACTAACCACAAACTAAAGGTCTTTTATGTTGGTTTTTTTATTTATTTTAATAAGCCTTGGGTTTAAAGAGACAAAACATAATCTTAATTCACAGCACATACTTAGAAAACATTCCTATTTTTTTACTCTTCATTCTCCAATGACAATTGCTCTTTTGGTTTCCACGTTAATATGTGAAGCTTATCACACCAATACTTGTGTGATCCAAGCTCATTTAAGTAAAACAACTTCAAATTGTTAATTACAATGGACAGAGTTAGAATCAATAAATAAATAAATAAATAAACAAAACCAGTAATAAGATTTTAGATGAAAAATATGAAACAATTCTCACAAAATCTAGAGTTATATATTACAATGTCCTTAAAATAAAATTTTTTTAAAATAATAATAATTCCGGCAAACATACACAAAATAGAATAATAGATGCAAGAAACCAATTTTTGGGAATTTTCTTGCATTCAACTCTATATACCTGCAAATAAAAATATAGCCTAAATAAAATCACATATTTTCATGCAACAATAATTGCATAGTTCCAATGCTATTTATATATATATATATATATAAAATACACACACACACCAAATAGAAAGGAGGAAACCAAAAAATTAAAACAATAATAAATAAAAAACAAATAGACGTTCCCTCACTTCCCTACTCTGTCTGTATTGAATCTAATTTAAGGAGATGAAAGACATCATCACTAATTTGTCACCAACAACAACTGTTTCAAAGGGGAACCCAATCTAGAATTCTTTGAAATTATTTTTAGCATTGCCAGTAATTAGCTAATATCAGTCAGTTACTTTCAAACTAACTAAATTCATACATGCACAAAAGAATTAAAACCTAGTATGTAAACATTATAAACTCAAAAATCAATGTGTATATAAATAATCTCAAAGAAAATACTTGTAAACTAAAGTATCTCTTAATTAGGACATAGACACAATTCAAAGATCTCAAAATTCCATTTATACACTTCTCTGATTATGGGATTAAACCTAGGGCATGAATGAAAGGAAAAAAAAATGACAATTGAAATCTTATAAGTTATAACTAATGCAGATTTGGTTCAAGGTTTTTCTGAAGGTTTATGATTTGAGAGAATATAGTTATTGATCTTCTAGAAGCTTACATGATAGTAACGATAACATTGTCCTTATTAGCTTTAATATGAATATCAAGATCAACATACTCTTGTAAAAGCTCAAGTTCATCAACATTGAGAAACGACAGCTTGTCTGAAGGCATTGCTTGCATTGCTGTGAAATAATAAACCACATTTTGGAATAATCAAAATCATCTAACTCAAAATTAACTTTAACATTCTAGATTATTGATTTTTTCCCCTCAATTTATGACAAAGTTCAATGTTAGGGGATAACCATAAGCACCAGCCCATTTTAAACCCAAGCAGTTTTTAATAATGGCTGGCCTTTGCTCTACCAGTTGCACTAATTGGACTTAAACCACATTAGCCAAGTATCAAAATAATCTGGAAAAATACATCTAGGCAAATATCATTCATCCACCAATCTTAGAAAAAATTGACAGATATACACATGCCTGATAAGCTCCAGAAGGAACGGCTCGTCCTTTGTTTCTACACAAATAAATAACCCAATTTCAATTATATGAAGCAATAAATTCCGTTTTGCAATCAACCATTTTATAACCTTGGTCTATACTACATAAAAATTAGAGAAAGACAACTATAATATAAGCAGCATGTTTCAACAAATAGTAATATACTATAAGAGCTTGTGCCTTTTAAAATAGGCAAACAATGTCTCAAAAAAAAGGCAAACGAAATGCAATACTATAACCCTTTTTTTTTCATAGATATATGTTACATAATTAAGACAAAATAGGCTATATATTTACCATCTTAGGCATTGCAAAGCTGATCAGTGCTTTCAATATAAAATACTTAGCAATCTCAATTTTCAAAAAAACAAATACTAATCCCAATGAATTTCGTAAACAATCAGTCAAAACCAAATCTAACTCAAATAACTAAATCTGAATATAAACCAATCCAACCAATAAATTCAAATCTAAATCATATTCAATTCCCAGATTTGAAAACGAAAAAGAAAAAAAAGACAATAACAAAAACAATAACTCTACCAATTATGGGGTAATGGCTATGCAGCCCATCTCTCTGTGCCTTCCAAACTATATCTTTGTGTATGAAGATTTAAACAATTCTTTGCTTCTTTCTCTTTAATTGTACATTAGGATTTCAAGCTTAGGAATTCCCACCCTTCATAGGAAGCATTACTAAAATATCAATCAAATTAAATTTAAATTAAAATAGGATTCCAATCCTTAACATCTTAGATATCTAATAAATGTTAAAATATCAATTTCTAATAAATGAAAGACATCTACCTTTAGGTTCTCCATATATCAATATCTGATAGTTCTATGAAGAAGCATCCAACCTGATTAAACATCAAATCCTAACTTCAGTGACCATTCCAATAAAGAGAAGAAAGAAATTAATAAAATCAAGGATAGAAAAAATCATTAGAATGATAAGAAATGAAATGAAACATCATCCCAGTTCATCAACCACCTAAAAGAACAAAAGATACACCTAAGCCACTGCATATAACTACCTTTTCAAAAGACATAGGAAAGACATGGAGAATAACATCCCTTAACTGAAATAATTACTTTCTCAACCTCCGAATATTTGGAAAATGGGTTAATCTGCAAGGCTCACTATTTTGTAAAATAAAACCAAAGATAATCTTTTCTGTCATTGAGTTTTAGGTCCAGTTCAGGTTATGTCTAAGCAGAATTCCACCAAAGTACTTGAGTCATACCATCAAATTTTGCAAAACAGAGACATTATCAGCTGCAATAAGTTTTGCTACCTAATATGGACCATTAATTACAGGGGACCCACATGATGTAAGGTTCACTTACATGGAAGATCTAGGTTCATGCAATCTCCACAGTAATTGAAGAAAAATATGCACTCTGCAGAGCTAATGTTAAACTGAACTGTTGAACAAACTATACCTATATTTTACTTCAAACATTTTGAGTACAAATTTAGTTCTGCCGATGTTAAAGCAACTATACCTTTTGTAGGTACAGTCATGGTTGCACTTATATATGCATCATTATTCAGGAATAATAGTAAGATATTCACGAACTCATACATAATATAGTCAAAGAAAATCTTGTACGAAGAGACATTCATTTTCTGAAATTAGTACACATCCCATATTCACGTTAAGGTATTAGATTCACTTAACAACAACAACCAAGCTTGAGTCCTAAAATTTTGGCATCAACTATGGATCCTCAACATATTAGTTACGCTCAACCACATGTATTTTTTTTTCATTTCATTAGTGGTTTCCCACACATCCATTTAGATTACCATGTTACTTAGAAATAATTAATTGGTCAAGAAAAAAAAAATTTACAAAGTATAAAAATGACCCCAACTATCTAACAATACTTTAAAATTCAAAATTCGTCAAGGGCATGTTGTATAGCCCCTCATTTGTCCTACTTGCAGGAATGCTATCTATAAAATACAATATCACTCCATTTAAAATCAACTTCAATTATCTTTTATAGAATTTAAAAAATATATATCATATGTTACAATGGTGTCCATCTAGAAACAAAATATCAAGCACATAGCGAGCATCATAGCCTTAACTCACAACACATACTTTGAAAACAATTTGCTTTTTCACTCTTCACTCTTCAATTTCCAATGACAATTGCTCTATTGGTTTCCCATGTTAATATCTCAAGCTTACCACACCAATGAGCCAAGCTCATCTAAGTGAAACAACTTCAAATTGTTAACTGCATGCTAGATCCAAATGCAATGGACAGTTAGAGAACTTAGAATTAGTGGAGTCAATGCCAAAAGTGAACTCTAAAACAAATGTAAACTACCTATGCAAATCGAATCAAGATGTAACTAAGCAAATGAATTAATAGGTGGTTTGAAACTGAAGCAGTAGCAACAATTAACTTTAAAAACCAACCCCAAATAGCAAGCCCACCCAAAAACTGAATGCACAATTCAATATACTTGTATAAAATTTAAAATACAAAAATAAAAATCTATAAACTTACCTAACACCATCAATCACCAATAATATCAATTGGCATACCAATCAAAATGTGCATAACCAAGCATTCTAGCCATAACAACTGGGACAATGCACTTCATCTTCATTTTAGGCCTCATCATACACATCAACACCACACCAATACCATTATTGATTGTCCCATAAATAGCTCTCATACCTGAAAACCCAAAAATCTAACCCAAAAACAGACTAAAAAATAACACAATCCCTTCAAAAAACAAAGTAGCTACTTCTTTTTTTCCTCCCTAACTCTTGCATTTTTGTGGTTCTATTAGTCAAACTTAAACAACCTAAGATTGAAAATTGCATTAAGATTGAAAATACTATGTCACAAAACATCGAAATTAGCAGAGATCAAAATACTTGCAGCAAACTATTTAATAAAATTTGCAAATTACAAATTTCTCATATGAGCATTAAAACCAAATTATGCTCAAATAGAAATTGTCCATCAAAAGATTAATGCCTGCTACAAAAAAGCTTACCATAGAAATAGGATGGCAAGATGCAGAGAAATAAGTTTCAAAGAACAAAATGCCCATTGTTCCTAATTGACTTGTCCCTGCAATATAGGAAAATAAAAGAGATTATCAGCATAAGAAAGAAGTAGATTTCAATGATACTAAGCAAGGAGGTAAAGAAAAAAAAAATGGCAAGAAGATAGGTAAGCACCATGTCACTTGACCATTAAACTTGTTATATCAAGAACTTTCTGCTTTTTTCAGATTATATACAGGATGGGGGGATTAACAAAAATGACGACATACAATAAGTTGTGTAAAGAAGCATCAAATATAGGGGGGAAAAAGAACTAATTAAGCATATTGATAAAAATAAATAAATAAATAAATAAAATCAAATGGGGTCTACCAAGTACTCCAACCAACCACAAAATCAGTAACAGCTCTCTAGGTGTCTCTTATGAAAGAAGAATTTAATTCTGTTTTAGGGGAAAAAAATATACTGATCAAGCACCATAAAAGAAAAAAGAAAAAGAAACCTGAGGAATATTAAGAGGAACAAACTACTTTCTATTCTTCATAAATAGCATTTAAATTTACAAATCCATAAATTGGGTTTTATGAAAATACTCTAGAATATGTAAAAAATAAATAAATAAATACACAAAGTCAATAATTAATTATTTCACCCAAACAGCAAAATGCAACAATACCCATTTGGGAACATACTTATACCTGTGGGAAACCTAGTAAGCATTCCGTTTCTTTATAGTGAAATCCCAATTTTTTTTCTTTTTTTTCTTTTTTTATTTTAATTGTAGTAATCTATAAAACATAACAAAAGCAAATATAATTTAATAGGCTTATTGTAAATTAAATCGAGAAAGACAGATTTAGAGAGATGAAAAAAATCAAATCAAAACCTAATGTTTAACCCAAATACCTAAATGACAACCAATCCAACCAAATTACTCAAAATTAATTCATATTTCATACCTAGATCTAAGAAAGAAAGGGGAAAAAAAAAAAAAAAATTTACCTGTGGTAGCTTAGATTCACACTCCCTCTCACTTTGTCATCACACCACAAACCAATACTCACACCGAAATGAAAACAAAACAGCAATGTCAAATTCCAATGTTTAAAATGAAAGGTTTTTATAGAAACATACACTGATTCATAGCTCTAGGAACTATATTAAATCTTTCGCTCTATGACTAATTATGTATCTTTAATAAGAGAAAGAAAGAAGAGTAGAATTGATTTGTTTTATTTTTTGATATGCAAATCAAAGCCAATTCAAACACAAATGCACTAATGGACAAAATCTAATACAAAGTATGAGATAGACAAAGAGGAAATCAGGTTGTCCTTACCTATCAGTTTGTTCTAGGAACTCTTCTTGTAAATTACCCAAGAGTTGTGCTTGGCAGAGAACTAAGCAAACCTATATTTCAACAAAATGATAGGGTTAGAAGTTTTTTCAAATTACTGGAGAGAAAGATGAAAGAGTGACAACAGAAGAAGCTAAAGTAAATATTGTAAATGGTATGAATATTGTAAATATGTGAAAGTGTGTTTCCATATAAAAGGTAGTTCAACAATTCAACAAAATCTGAATCTACGAATTAAAGAGTAAACCATACGACCATATTTCGGAAATAATAATCCCTTAATATTCAATAACACAGTATTCTTGGTTATTTATTTGTTTATTTCTATTTAAAAAAACATAGCAAATAATCCGGGAAACCATAATTTCACTCTAAAAAAATTATAAATTATCCTTACACTGTAAGCTATGAAATTTAAAAGCAGCAAAGATGAAAGATGACTATTAAAATCAGGAATGAAAATCCCTAATGTTACCCAAACCAAAATACAGAGACCATAAACTATCAGATTTAAAAGCAGCAAAGGTGAAAGTTAACTGTTTAAATCAAGAGTGAAAATCCCTAATTCAAAAGCATAGCAAATAATCTAGGAAACCATACTTTCACTTAGAAAAAATTATAAATTATCCTACATTGTAAAGTGTCAAATTTAAAAGCAGCAAATGTGAAAATCCCTAAAGTTACCCAAGAGCGAAAATCCCTAATGTTACCCAAACCAAAATACATAGATGATAATTTGAGACAAAACATCCAAAGGCAGAGAATAAACCCATCTATCCTTCAATAGGGATCAAAGGAAAACCCTAGACAATTCAGCAGGAAGGAAAAATTTTAAATATAGAAATTCAAATAGGAAAAGCACCGGTGAGAATGAACTCAATTGACTCATGCCTATTCTTGGAATTCATCATCTTATTCTTTATAGGACCTAGATAAAGGAAATATCAAAGCCTGATCAAAATTTCAAACTGAAAAGCGAAGAGAAGAACTTAATTTGAATACCAAAATCGAAACCAATCCAAACAAAATATCAAAACCTAATCATAATTAATAAACAAACTTAAATCAAAGATAAGAACTCACCGATGGTGGTTTCGGCCTCTCTCTATCTTCCCCTGCGTGAGATTTTTTTTTTTTTTTTAAACAGTAGAAAAAAATGGCAGAATGACTGGTTTTGATTGTTTTTTGACAAATCGTAGGGTGTCTTTTGATAGTTGTTCTAAATGGTATATGACGGCGGTGGGATGCTGAAGGAATGAGAGAACGGCGATAGGCTATGGTTTAGGGGTTTTGAGAATTGAGAGAGGCGGAGAAAATGGCTTTGCAGAGGAAGCGACTAAGAAGAAGAAAAGGTTTATTGGGAGAGGGTAGGTTTTGGGTTTTATGTGTAAATCGGCCTTTTTTGGTTGGATTAAACTGTGAACGTTGCAGAATCGATGCAGAGTTCTTCGCCTTTCTCTGTTTCTTTCTCCGTGTCCCAAGTCTCATCCTCTATTTCATCGCCTCTTTTCTTCTTTCCCCGTTTCCTCGTCACCTCTCTCTGTCTTTCATTACCTCTGGGACGAACATCTGATCGCACGATTCTCCACTGGATTGCAAGGTTTTTTTTTTTCTCCTTCCCTTTCTCTGTATCGCAGTATCGCTTGTTTTTTTTTTTTTTTTTTTTTTTTAGAGAGAGCAAATGTTATGCAGTCTGATGAAAATCTCTCAGTAGGGTTTTTTAATTGCAACGTTTTTTTTAATTTTATTTTAACGGGTTTTTTTTTTAACCGGTTATTTGATCTATATTTTTTTAATTGTAAGCGTGGCAGAGTTATGAAAGGCAAAACGTTGTACCGTGCGAGTGTTTTAAATTAAAGTTGTGTACGTGTCAGTTTTTAAAGAGGTCTTTTTTCCTATTTGTCACTACCTCCTTAATTGTAGGAACTAACTTTCTCTCAGCTTCTGTTATTATATATAGTATATGATATGTTTGATATAAACCATTAATTTAATATATAAAAACTAATAGTGTGGTCAGTGATGTGCTACCATAAACCTAAGGCTACCTCTTTGGATATTTTAGACGTTTTGGACCACAATCACACAAATAAACACTCAAGTCAAACAATTACGATGGTCCCTTGCTTAATGAGGATGATGATTATGTAGATTAGCATTGCATATTTGCATTGCTTTTGTTAGGCAATGGTACTTTGTTAGGCAAAGATAACATTACTTAACTTCTAGTACTTTTTAGCCTTTTTCTTTTTAGTTCTATACTTCTAGGCAAAGATAACAATACTTAACTTCTAGTACTTATTAGCCTTTTTCTTTTTAGTTCTATTCTTCTATTTTGATTCTACGATTTTTTGTAATCATGGTCATCAAATATCCTATTTGCATATATTTTGTAAAGCACAAGAGGATTATATAAATTGTATAAAATGTTTTATTGTAATTTTATATGATTAATTGATCATTTAATTGTTATATTGACCATTAATAATTTTTTTAAAAATTTATTATTATTATTATTATTTTTTTTTTAAATATGCACATCACATGAACAAGCAAGCAAGCTTTGTGCCTAGGCTCCAAGAGACCTTTGCACTTAAGTGTGCTTAGCGCTTTTAATAACACTTGTCTATGGTCTACTTTGCATTTGTCCACACAATTAGGTTCCAAAATTGATACTTAAGACAATCTAAAAATCGTATAATAATGGTGCAAATTGACATCTCATAGGTACTGGTTTATCCAAAAGTTTAATTGTGTTATTGAGTTTTGCCAAACAATATTGTTAACCTTGCAGAACAATAATCAATTTAAATTTTGTTCTCTCTTATAGCCTGCTGTTCCTTTTTTTTTTTTTTTTCAATTTCTTTTTTACAGAGAATGTTGATTTAAGCGCTTTGGGATGTAGAATGCTAAATGGAAGAACCAATTTAATTCGAAGGACGTGAGACTATTTTGATTTTTATACAATTGGTATGCCCTATAGTGACACATGAATTCTTGTCCTATCTATTCACATTCTTTGATTAAACTATTACAGTTTATTGAGTATAACTAGGTGACGTACTTAGATGGTGACTGTGATATTGCAGTGGGCATTTGGGAACTTGGTGAGCCTTCATCGATCATTCCTAAGTTAGAGGATCATGAACACACTGATGGACAATGTACTACACAACAGTCCATTGAAGCTGCAATGGAGCAAGGGGTTATAATCAAAAGGATAAAAGAAAAGCAAACACAAGGAGACACTTCTAGTACAAGGAGAGGTAAAACTGTAGAAGAGGGAAAGAATGTTGGTACAGATTCCATATGAATTCCATTATATTGAATGTTAGGGGCCTTAATGATTCCTTAAACAGAAAGAGGTAAGATTGTACATTAGAAAGTTCCAACTATCAATTTTGTGTTTATGAAGGTGATTGCTCTGGCTCTATTGTAGCACAAGTTGTGCGCCATTTTATGTTATAAAATTTTGAAGTATCAGTTTTTCCAAAACAAGGAGAAAATCTTTATGTAGAAAACTTTTGTTTTTCAGTCCCTCACTCTTGCTTGATATCATGGATCTAATTCATACCTTGCTAGGAAAACATAAGTAATCCCAGCCACTATTGAACTAATTTAAAAGATCGAAGTCTTAAATTATTTTCTTTCATCTTTTCACAACCATACAAGGGCTATCTAACAAAGAACAAAAATACATAAAAATAAAATAAAAAACTTATTCAGACATTTTCACAAACACTGCGTATGCACTCGTTGATGTACCTCAATTTTCTTTGATTGATTCCCAAAAAGGCCCTCAATTTGCTTTCTTGGCCATAATCTACTTCTTCTTCTTGTGCTCCTCACCCTCAGCCTTGTACTTCTTCGCTCACCGAATCATCCTCTTAATTTCATTCCAACGGAGTCTTCCCCTGGCGGTGAATTCGATATTTATCTTGTGTTCAGTGGTCTTGACCTCAGCAGAGACAAATATTAAGATACCATTTGCATCAATTTCAAAGGAGGCAGTGAAATGAGCTTTACCCCCGGGAGTTGGACGACCGCCAGAAAGGTCAAACGTGCCTAGCAAGTTGTTCAGCTCGGTACATTCACTCTCACCCTCATAAACCTGGAAGAAGAAACTACGATTTTTGTCAGGATAGGTGAAGTCCCGCTTAACGGTGAACTTGGTGGGGATCTTGGTGTATATTAGAATCATGTCAGTCAGCCTAGCACCACTGGCAGTACTCTTCAATTTAAGTGACCGAGGGATGACATTCGATAACACCAGATCCGGAACTTTCTTGTTACCTCCACGTGTCAAGATATAAGCCTGATAAGCTGCACCATAAGCAACAGCTTTTTCTCGATAGAAGTTCCCACTAAACTCCTTCACGTTGAGGAAGCTCTGCAACAGCTTCTTTAACTTGGGAATCCTAGTAAAGCCTCCAACGAGGACAATATCATGGACAGTGCTCTTGTCCATCCTAGCATCCCTCAAACACTTCTCAACGAGCTCCACACACTTTTTAAAGAGATCCATATTCATCTCCTCAAACGTATCACGACTAATCTCTGAGACGAAGTCAACACGCTTATTCAATGACTCAATGCTAACGGTGGTTTTTTCTTCGAATGATAGTTTCACCGTCGCCCGCCTACAAGCAGTCCTCAACTTGCTAAGGGCTTGGAGGCTCCCTCTAATATCTTTCTTCTTCTTCTTCTTCTCAATAAAGTGGTTCACCATTCTATTAACGAAGTCCTCCCCTCCAAGGTGAGTGTCACCAGCTGTGGCCTTCACTACAAACTTTTTTTCTTCCGGTATAATTTTAATGAGTGAGACATCAAAAGTGCCACCACCAAGATCAAAAATCAAAACATTCTTGCCAACAGTACTGTTCTCTTTATGATTATAAGCAATGGCTGCAGCAGTGGGCTCACTGATGATACATATCACATCGAGACCAGCAAGGACCCCAGCATTCTTAGTTGCCTGGCGCTGAGAGTGGTTAAAGTAAGCTGGAACGGTCACAACCGCTTTCTTGACTGTCTTATCAAGACGTTTCTCAGCAGTCTCACGCAGATTACGAAGGACCATGGACGATATTTCTTCAACTGCAAACTGCTCCCTCCTACCTTTGTAGGAGACCTCAATCTTGGGTCTATCATGAGAATCAGAAATGACCTTGAAAGGCCAAAGCTTCATGTCACTCTTAACAGAGGCATCACTGAATGGCCTACCAATCAGACGCTTAACGTCTGTGAACGCCAGAGAATACAACATAAGCATCCAATAGACAAAAATATCACATAATCATACAAATCTAATAAAGCCAATAAAGTATTGATGACTACAAAAAAATAAAGACCAAACCAACTCCAAAGAAAACTACGACACTATATTTGAATTTCTCATTGACCGAAAACGCAATTTTATTTGTGTTTAAGTAGTTATCCAGTAAGACTTCCAACTTCATAAGTAATTTAAGCATAAATAGTTGACAAAAAAAATATACGTGCACATGATCATCGAATTACATCACGGCTAAATTATTAGATTACAAAACAACATAAATCTAGCAACCTTTTTCTGTAATTGTCGCATCTCTAATTCTAAAAAAAAATATAATAATAATAAACCCAAAAATGAAAGAACTTTTGTTACATAACTTCTACAGAGTACCGACTAAGAGAAATAGCTCTCTTCCATCTAATAAGAGCATTAATGCAAAAAAGTTCTGATTTTACGCACTTTAAATTTATTTTATGTATTATACAATTTTATTTTATAACTCATCTAACATCTCAGTTTCTATTCTTACATACAACTCATTAAAATAATATAAATTTTATTTTTTTTGTTTTTACCTACAACTCATTAAAATAATATAAATTTTATTTTTTCTCTCCCCTTTTTATCTTTTTTTTTTTTTTTTTTTCCCAATCTGCTACTACCTACCAGAGTCTTCCTCTCCTCTCAGTGCTTCTAGCAACCAACTCCATACCACAAGCCCAGCAACCAAATCCATCCCTTCCAAAATCCACTAAATCTATCTATACCAAAATCAACAAGAATCTAGACCCAAAACAAACATAGCAAAATCCCAACAAACCCATTCCAAAATCACATAAAACTAACTAAAAAAAAAAAAAAATTACAACAAACCCAAATCAAATCATCCAAAACCACAGAACTCGCTGCCGCCGCACTACCACAACAAACCCAGCACCGCTAACAACTACCTACAACTAAAACTCAGCCACCACTGAAACACTAAAATCAACCAACAAAACCAATTGCCGATCCACACCACTGAAACACAAAATCAACCAAAAACCCACACCATCAGAACCTAAGCCAAAATACCCTATCTCCACACCGATTCAACCCAAGCAAAAAATACACATGAAGCCCAAAAAAAAATAAAATAATAATAATAAATAAATCCTACATAACCATTATAAAATCACAATTTCCTTGACATGACAACCCTCTACAAACCGAATCTCACTAAATCAAAAAGACCGTCATCGTTTTCTAATAAATAAATAATAATAATAATAAAAAAGGGGTCGTATTAGAAACTTTACTGTAGACAGTGTTTTGGGTGTTCTCGTCGACCTGTTCCTTGGCCTCAAGACCCACCAAAAGCTTCTTTTCAGTGAAAGCGACATAAGACGGAATCGTCGATATGAAAGAAGCATCGTCCCCTTTCCACACAGCCACTGTCGAGTAGTTCGTGCCGAGATCGATTCCAATGACAACTTCGTCACTGGCCATTGTTTCGAGCAAAAAAAATACCAAATTCTTCGGAAATAGAGAGAGAAGTTTCAGTTTGAAAGAAAGAGATGCTAGGATTGTTGCAATAAAAAAATATCAAAAGCCTCGGGGGGGGAGGGGGGGAGAGAGAGAGAGAGAGAGAAAGAGAGAGAGAGAGAGAGAAGTTTCAGATTGGAAAGAAAGAGATGCTAGGATTGTTGCGAGCGAAAAATTTTCTTTCGGAAAAGCCTCGAAAATAGAGAGAGAGAGAGAGAGAGAGTTCAGCTAGAAAGAAAGAGATGCTAAAAAAAGTTTCAGCTTGAAAGAAAGAGATGCTAGGATTGTTGCGAGCAAAAAATATCAAAAGCTTTGAAAATAGAGAGAGAAGTTTCAGTTTGAAAAGAAAAAGATGCTAGGATTGTTGCGAGCAAAGAAAAAAAAAAATCGAAAAAGCTTCAAAAATAGAGAGGGAGTTCAGGTTGAAAGAAAGAGATGAGATAGAGAATGAAAGGTATTGTAATCCGAAGAGACGGAAGTGAATGAAGAAGTGCCTGAGCCCCAGGTATTAATTTATAGAGAGCGTTCTTCTTTTTCAATTCAGACGTCTACTATTTACATTATTATATAGTGTGTTACAGCGTTCGTTAGACTTCATTCAATGAAGGTGTGTATCTGGATTCAGTGTTTTCCGCTGAATCCAGAGTTACGTTTTTTATTTTTTTATTTTTTTACTTAAATAGTAATTTCATATGAATTTATTGTACATGAAACAAAAATTACTGTTTATATATTGCTTGTTACAATTTATAATACTGTTTATGTACTAAAAAATATTAAAAATAGATCCTATGATACTATTCGCACATTTTTTATATTCAATTTTTAATTTTCAATTTCAAAAACAATAAATTCAATCCAAACTAAGTCTATATATTTTTAGAGTCTTGCTAAGTCATTGTATGTATCTGTGCAAGTCTTTTATTACTATTTATTATCAATATGCATGTGCAAGTTAAACAAGGTACGATGATTTTTATTTTTTATTTCCCAGTGGGCGTGTGGATCGATGGCACCCACTCACATCTGTATTGCTCATTTGAGCCGCCTCCCCCTTTCCTTTCCCTCAGAAAAAACTTTAATTAAAATATATACTTTTTTATATATAATCTTATCTACTGCATGAATGTGCAGTGTGAATGGAATCTGGATGGCGGAGACCACGTTATACGTAGAAAAAAACCGGTTTACGGCTTACACATGAATTTTCTTTTCTTTCTTTTCTATTATCAATGTAAGTCATACTATCAAAATGCTAGTCTAAAATTCATCACTTTTTCGCAACATGGATGCATTAGGGCTCTCAAAACCTAAAATGCCCTGAAGTATTTGCTTAATAACAAATTTATTAGCCTATAATATATAATAAAGTCCTCACTTGTGTTTAACTTTCCAGCGCCTGCAACTTCTTGGCACAAGCTGTGCTGCTGGGAAGAAAGTCATGCGACACACACCAAACGCTGCAATGGAAGAACTAGTTCAATTGTGAACTGCAAACTATTTTGTTCAAAAGAGACACATGGCCCTCTCTCTCTCTCCGCATCTATTTTTAGTGGTTGATATTGATATTGACTAGACTTTTAGAAAAAGCTGCACCGGTGACAGGTATGGACCCATAAATAGTGTGAAAAATATTGAGTGATGAGAAGTAAGTGATGGTGCCAAACAAACATGGTATTTTAAGTGATGAGTCATGAGTGATGAGTGATAAAAATTAAGTGACCAAAAAAATTTGTCCAAACAGAGTTTAAGATTTTATCTTTTAGATTTTGAAATTCAAGATGTACTTCCAAAGATTTGACTTGTCGAAAAAAGAAAATAAGTCCTAGAATCTGAGTATAATAAGGTGACCTTGGTTTTATAATACAGCTAGGTGCACCTCTTGATGTAATTCATCGCTTTCCTTAGATTCTAGGCATGCCCTTCAAAGAGAGCATATTACTTTTCAAAGATGCATATTAATAAATAGTACTATTAACAAAAATTAATATTTTCTTAAACATATCTACTTACAATATTTACAATAAATTCAAATTTTAAAATTAAAAAAGAAAACCGTGCAAAGCACATGTTAATTGCTAGAATACATTTAAAAGTTAAAATGTAGTATTTATTATTACTATACTACTATTAAGTTGATCATATCATTGGTCATGTCATCATTTTTTTTCCATCATTTCTTAAATAAATATGTATATAAATATTAATGTATACAATGATGCATTATGTCTTTTCATATTCTCAAAACTAATTTTAACTTATCAATCATGATATGACTATCACTTTTCATTACCATAACTTTACACATTCTTAAACTTAAATGTAACTTATAATAGAAAATACATATAATACAAAATTGCAAACACCTTGGATGGAGACACCATTTACTTATTTTTAGTTTATACTCCCCAAAAAAAAACAAAAACAAAAAACAAAAAATCTTATTCTACTATTGTATTTATCTCTGTATGCTAATATAGTATTCAAGGCCAAGTTGAGGTCCAGTTCCGCTCTTACTTAGAGAACCATATGTTATTTTCATCAACTTCAAGAGATAGAGATAATAAAGGTCTTGACAAATGATTTTTTCTCCTTTCTATTTCTTTTTGTGTAAAATATTACAAGCAAGTGGTCTTCCTTTTTTTTTTTTTTTTTTTTGGTGTACCAACTTTCTCTATATAATACTGATTCAATAGGCACATAGAATCATCATAGACGCATGCATAATAATTTAGTTAAAAAATATTAATGTGGGCGTGTGGATCGATGGCACCTACTCACATCTGTATTGCTCATTTGAGCCGCCTCCCCCTTTCCTTTCCCTCAGAAAAAACTTTAATTAAAATATATACTTTTTTATATATAATCTTATCTACTGCATGCATGTGCAGTGTGAATGGAATCTGGATGGCGGAGACCACGTTATACGTAGAAAAAAACCGGTTTACGGCTTACACATGAATTTTCTTTTCTTTCTTTTCTATTATCAATGTAAGTCATACTATCAAAATGCTAGTCTAAAATTCATCACTTTTTCGCAACATGGATGCATTAGGGCTCTCAAAACCTAAAATGCCCTGAAGTATTTGCTTAATAACAAATTTATTAGCCTATAATATATAATAAAGTCCTCACTTGTGTTTAACTTTCCAGCGCCTGCAACTTCTTGGCACAAGCTGTGCTGCTGGGAAGAAAGTCGTGCGACACACACCAAACGCTGCAATGGAAGAACTAGTTCAATTGTGAACTGCAAACTATTTTGTTCAAAAGAGACACATGGCCCTCTCTCTCTCTCCGCATCTATTTTTTGTGGTTGATATTGATATTGACTAGACTTTTAGAAAAAGCTGCACCGGTGACAGGTATGAGACCCATGAATAGTGTGAAAAATAGTGATGTGTCAGAATTGGTCTATTTAGTTCACTTCGATCTAATTCGGTTTACATCGGTCCAATTCATTCCAATTCGGTCAATGTCAGTCCACTTTGGTCTAATTTGGTCTTCATTCCATTTCAGTTCGATATAGTCTTGTTCAGTCTAATTTGGTCTATTTGGTTCAATTCACTCCAATTCAGTCTAATTTGACCTTTTAGGTATATTTCAGTCTAATTTGGTATACTTTGGTCCATTTCGATCCATGTTGGTATACTTAAGAATAGGAAAAGACAAGTTTGAGTTGAGAATATTATCAATTGTAATTATGTGATAAGTTTTTATTATCATGATAATCTCCTTAAGAGATTGAAAATTTGAAACATAAAAATTTTAGTTTTACCAAAAGAAATTAGGAAAATATAATGCATAATAACATTAGTTAGAGGAAAATGGATCACTTCAAAAAATAATAATACCAATAAAAAAATTCCAAAAATGTTAAATCAACATAAGTAAAAATAGGGAGATGAAAATTACTTTTAGAAATTGCATAATCAAATTATCTACAATACAATTTTGAGAATTAATTATACATTATACCACATCTATAATATATTATAAAAGTTGGATACCAAAGCTGATGGATGCATGTTATGATGACACTTCTTTATTTTCAAAGCAATGATATGTGATTGCTTCCTATATTTTATTGGTATCTATAATCTATATTTATATACACCTAAAAGCTAAAACGTAGCACTTATTGTTACTACATTTTGATTAAGTCAAATCAGCATCCACCTCATTATCATTTTTCTTTCCAATTTTCTTATAATTATTTTTAACATTTACTTTAAAATAAATATATATATATATATATATATATTTATACCTTTTCAACATTTCTCTCTCCCTTACCTTTTCATCTCCCCACTACCCTCTACATTAATATTATTCTTCCTCTTTCTTTTCGTCTTCCTTTATTTTGTCTCTTCTTATTCACACCCCTTTACTATAAATTTGTAACTATTTCTTCCATTCTATGCATAATTTACTCTCACAATAAAGGTTCTCTCTCTCTCTCAATTTTTTGGTTGATTTATTTTATTTTTCTTGCATATTATAATTTTATTTTATTTGTAAATTTATATTTTATTTATCATAGAATATGATGTTTTATATTTTAAACACTTGCTTTAATATAGCACCAATGGATGACAATGTAGATGCAAGTCATGAGACTCATCAATTTTTTCCAATGAATTATTTTGACTTAAATGAATTGTCTCAAGAAGGTATTATTATTTTCATTTTATTTGTAATATATAATTCATACATCATATAATATGACTTTGATTTTTTTTTTTTAATTTTTGTTTTAATACAGCACAAATTGATGATGACTTCCAACTTCATAAATAATTTAAATTATTAGATTACAAAACAACATAAATCTAGCAATTTTTTTCTCTAATTATTCTAAAATTGTCGCATCTAATTCTAAAAAATAATAGTATAATAATAAACCCAACAATGAAAGAACTTTTGTTACATAATTTCTACAGACTCATAGAAATAGCTCTCTTTTCATCTAATAAGAAAGCAAAAAATATACACGAAGCAAAAAGGGGGAAAAAAACCAGAGAATAAGACCTACGTAACCGTTCTAAAATCACATTTTCCTTGACATGACAACTCTCTACAAATCGAATCTCACTGCATCAAAACGACCGTCGTCGTTTTCTAATAAATAAATTTTTTTTAAAAGGTCATATTAGATACTTTACCGTAGACAGTGTTGCTGGGATTCATGGAGACCTGGTTCATGGCCACATAACCGACCAAACGCTCCTCATCAGTGAAAGCGACATAAGACGGCGTCGTCCTCTTCCCTTGGTCGTTGGCTATGATCTTCACACGGTTTTTTTCCCACACAGCCACGCACGAGTGGGTCGTGCCAAGATCGATTCCAATAGCAGGGCCAACTTCTTCACCGCCCATTGTTGCGAGCAAAAAAATATCAAATTCTTCGAAAATAGAGAGAGAAGTTTCAGCTTGAAAGAAAGAGATGCTAGGATTGTTATGAGCAAAAAATATCAAAATCTTTGAAAATGGAGAGAGAAGTTTGAGCTTGAAAACAAAGAGATGCTAGGATTGTTGCGAGCAAAGAAAAAAGAATTTTCGAAAATAGAGAGAGAGTTCAGCTTGAAAGAAAGAGACGAGGGAGAGAATGAAAGGTATTGTAATAAATAGACAAGGAAGTGAATGAAGAAGTGCCTAAGTTTTGGTTGAATGAAATGGTTTTCAAATCAAAAAAAAAAAAAAAAAAAAGATACTCATTGTACAGTTGTGCCAAGTTTATCACAAGCGTATGGCCTACGCGTTTAAGAGAATAGGGTGTTCTTCTTGAGTTTTTCTACTATTTTATATTATTAGAGTGTTCTTCTTGAGTTTTTCAACTCAGAGACATCAATATTATTATCATTCAACGCGTTTAAGAGAAACCAAGCAAAAAAGTTAATCCAAAAGGTACATCTGGGGGAAGCCTCTTTAGACGTAAAGAAATCACACTCTTTAAAGCAAGGTCGGCTGACTCGGCTGGGTGAAGCAACAGCTAGCTAGCAAGATACAATCCCCAGAATCACATTGTGATGCCCCACTAGGAAAAAAAAAAAAAAAGAAGAAGAAGAAGAAGAAGAGTGAGAGAGAGGGCGTCGGCTGCTGTGCATTAAGGCATATTCGAATTTTATTAGATTGAGCTATAAATTGCATGGTTTTAATAATATATATGGTTAAAGAATCGAAAAATGAAATGAATACCAGTTCTTTAGTCCAATCAGTGATCGAACCAGTAATATCATAAATAAAGAATTAATAATTTTAAAGTTGTATAAATATATAATAAGTTTATAATTAATAATATAAATTATATTGATAATATAATTAATAATATATAATAAGTTTATAATTAATAATATAAAAAGGAGAGGGCATTGGCTGCAGTGCATAAAGGCATATTCGAATTTTATTAGATTGAGCTATAAATTGCATGGTTTTAATAATATATACTGTTAAAGAACCGAAAAATGGAATGAATACTGGTTCTTTAGTCCGACCAGTGACTGGTAACATCATAAATAAAAAAATAATTTTATTTTTTAAAATTATTAAGTATTTAACACATACGAGAAGAGATGAGAAAGTCTTGAAGAAATTGACAGTGGTGTATATCTAAAAGAACCTCACTTTTGGATACACAACGCATGCTTTAAATCTCTTTAACTCACTGTCAGTTTTGGAGATATATATATATATATATATATACCACTATTCGTTTCTTTAAGACATTTTTCTCTCTTTCCGTGTGAGTATGTTAAATACGTAATATTCTCAAAAGAAAAAACAATAGATTAATCCCATATTAGAAAAAATTAATAACTTTAAAGTTATACAAATATATTAATAATATATCTAGTTATCATACATAGTAATTGAAGTGGATTTTCTCCTCCTAATTTTTTTTTTAATTTAAAAATGTTACTAAATATATTAACATTATAACATCATCCTTAAATCAAAACAATTAGTGGCATAGCCTTCTTAAGTGGACTATAAGGCCATCACTATAAAAAAGTTGGACTCAACTAGCATCTTGAAAGCTTGTATAGAGCTATTTATTTTCTTTTATGACATATATTGTAATTGTTGATCATAAAAACAAGACAATAAAGTGCAGTTATGGATATCAAAAATTATATTAATGAAATAATTAATATAAGAAAATAGAAGTTGGTTTTTTATGAATTCATTTTAAAGAAAAGTTTAGTAGATTTTAAGTCATTTCATTTAATTAACTAAAAATAATCCTCTTTAAAAATAAAAATAAAAAGTTGTGACATACTCGTGCTACTTTACCAAAGTTTCGAAAGGGCCAAAACATTCCACTACAATGGTGATGACAATTTTGCCCCACACCACCTTAACTCATCCCGACCCACTTTCACCTCATGGATTTTTCCTACTCCACATAGATGGTGGGTCAGGGATGGGGTGAGATTTTAGCCCCTGCTATGGGATGGGGCGAGGATGAGTTAAGATACTTTAGCCCCACTCCGCCCCATGTTGATAAAAATTTTAATTGAAAATTTTTCATACCTTGAATCCCTACTATTTAAACAAACAAATCAATAATAGCTTATTTAAATGCATAGATATTAAGATTTTTGTTTTTATTGTGATATTGTCTTATTAAACACATGGTATTGTTCAGTTCTTGTTAAACCTAGAGACATAATCCTATCTCCCACACTCTTTAGTATAAATACCCCCCCCCCCACACTGTCAATTAAAAAAAAGAAAAGAAAAACTGAATCCCTCATTTTACTATAACCCTTGAGACATAGCCCCATCTCCCTTTTTTAAATACCCCCTCTTGAGGTACAATTTCTGCCTATAGTACTATTTGTGTTTGCTTATGACCAACAAGAAAGAAAGAAGCATCTTCTCACCCAAAAAATAAATGAAAAAAGAAAAGAAAAAGAGTTATATTAACAGATGTCTTTAGAGGAATTGTTAATAAATCATTTTAAGAAAGTTATGATATTACTTTCATAGGAAATGTAAAAACCATCATAAAAATTAGGCCTTGTTTGGATTTTTTTTTTCATCACTCATCACTTAAAATACCCTACCCGTTTGGCACCATCACTCAATATTTTTCACACTGTTTGTGGGCTCATACCTGTCACTCAGTGCAGCTTTTTTTTTTTTTTTTTTCCCAATACCCAAACTCATTGAACCCAGTGAAAAAAAAATGAAAGAAAGAAAGAACCCAACCAACAGAGACCAAAAATATTATGTGATGAAGAACCAAAAAAAGAAGAAGAATGAACTAATAAGAGCGAAAAGGAAGAAAGAAAAGAAGAAAGAACAATTGAATAACAGTGGAGAAGAAAGAAAAAAAAAATGGTCAAAAGGTGCGACTGACCTGACTAGTGAGTCCCTCCATGTGTGTTTAATTACAAAAATACCATTGAAAACAGAGTTATGGAAACTGAAAATAGCTAAAATGTGTTTTCAGTTTCCATAACTCATCACTCAAAAATTAGAGAATTGAGTAATGGAAACAAAAATTGGAAACAGAGTTATTGAAATTCAAACAAGCTTTTGAGTTATGGGTCTCACTATTTTTGAGTTATAAGTTATGGAAACAGAGTTATGAGTTATGGAAACTAGAAATCCAAACACCTCCTTAGTTGCTTCATCATTTCCTTATAAAATATTTCTAAAAATAATTTACAAACCAATGACCTTAGGACATCTGTTACCTTTTCTTATAAATAAAAAGAGGCAAACCCACTCAGAGTGTGAAACAATTATAAATATAGTAATTAATACTAAGAATATGACTCTTTTTCAACCAATAAGAAAGAATGAAGTCAATTTCTTTATCATTTTTCGGTAAAGTATTTTTAAAAATACTTTAAAAACCAATGAGCTAAAGATGAGTCCGGCTCCCCTCCTGTTTAAACCCTCCATTTTTCTCTAGTTTTTATTTTGATGAATGCCACCTGGCAAGCAAATGATCCAACGGCTAAAAAATAAAAGCAAGTCAATCCCATCCTCTTTACCTCTTTCCTTCTTCTTTTTTCTGTAACATCACCTACAGTATGAGAGAAGCCCCTCAAACCGCACCATTGTCACAAATTCTAATGAGCTTCTTTTCAACGAGCTAGTTCAAAACGTTTGAAATACCACTGAAACAGTATAGTATTGTACTCCTCTGTGGTCTGGGAGGCGGTGATAGCCTTGGCAAGAGCAACCTTCATCCTTTGAGCAGCAGTTGCAAGGAGTTCATCCTTCAGTTTCACTGATTACTTTTCAGATTCCAGCTGCTCCATCAAGACTTTGACCTGCTCCTTGGAAGTGTTGAGGGCATCCATAGTAGCAACCAGATCTTTCCTTAAACCCAAAGCCTCAGCCTCGAGCGCCTCTACCTTTAAGTTGGCCATGACGGCCTTCTCCTCATTTGCCAAATACTGAGTTGTGATATGCATGCTTTCGCCCAATACCTTACAATAAAAAGCCTTATCTAAGTAAGTAAATGCAACCAAATGATTAAGAATGAAGAAAAAAAGAGAATGGACGAGGATAAGAAGGATTACTTGCACGAGCTTATGGACGTGAAGAATCACCATCTTGTGGGAAGGTATACTAGAAATCTCTTTCATTTCCCCAAGAGTGAGGAGCTCATTAGTGCGGTCCATAGCCGTCTCAGCATCAGACTAAACACTGGAACCAATCTTCTCTTTCCCCTTACTTCCCACCCTCTGCATTTTTAAAGGACGGGCCACCTCCTCAACAGAAACGCCAGGCGAGGCTGCCTGACCCTCTTCCAAGCCCAAGGCAGGGGTGGACAAACCCCTCTCCACCGCTTCTTTCTCTTTCTCTTTCTCCTTGTCCGTGAACCTTAACTTTCTTTGGCCAATGTTGGAAAGGGGCTCTTCTTCTTCTCCTTAATTTTCTTGTACATCTCCTTGCTAAACTTGGACGTCATCTCTACACCAAAGAAGACAAGCAATTAAGACAAAAAAAAAAAAGGAAAGACAAAGGCAACTTACGTTTCTTCTCTTCCCAGTCGAGTATGCTGAGGACGTAAAAGGAAGGCTCCGGCCCTAAGCAATGGCGAGCTAGTGTACGTGGATCAATTAGTTCATCAAAATCATCAATTGTCCTTACATACTCAACTGTTGCCTGAACCCGCTCGTTAAATTTACTCTCGAGCTCAAGACGCTCTTTCGCTACAAAATACAAAAGCAAGAAAGGATCAGGAGTAATGACCAATATGAACAGGAGGTTAAAAATAATAAAAAAATAATATTAAAAAAAGGCATCTCATGAGGAGCAAACGCACCAAGCAAAGGGGTCTCCCACCGATGCAACAACCTAGGGACGACCCCCCAAAAGTCATCAGAAAGAGTCTCCCAACCATCACCCGACATAAAGAAATATCTAGATTTCCAGTAACGGAAGAACAACGGAAGATCAGCGGCAAGACGTGACTTTCTATCCCAAGGTATAAACTCATAATATCCAAACTCCTTGGATTCTTTCAAACGATAAAGATGGGTGAACTCATTTATCGTGAGCATATCTCCGTCGACAATGGTCGTCCAGATTACCATACAGCTTATGACGATTCTCCATAAATTAGGCATAAGTTGCCCTGGTGCAAGGTTTAGGTAGTGAAGAAGCTCCATGATGAATGGATGGACGGGGAATCTGAGGCCACATGGAAACGCAGCCTCATAAAAAAAAACTTCCCCGTGAGCAAAGACGCAAGCCTTCTCATGCTTTCTGGGAAGACGAGCCCTGGTCCCCTCGGGAAACTGAAATCTATCTTTGAACTTGCTAAAGACCTCAATTTTCAAAGAAAATTTTTCTTTAAGGGCATGAAATGGACGGGCAATGGATAGAGCAGGAGGATGAGAAGATGAGGGCGCAGAAGTGGCTGTATCTACCTCGGTCCCTTCCCCGCCGACATTAGAAGACGTGCCTCTCTCCAAGTCACCTGACCCCACCTCGAACCCCATAATTTCCCTCCTTAAGACCTCTCGAACAGATTTAAACCAAATCTGAGATTTGAGCAACAAAGGGTATAAATCACCCAACACTAAACCTAAACCACTGCCACTAAGAAAAAAACCCTCAATCAGCGGGTATGAACTGTTGGGTGAAAGCGCACCCAATAGGTTAGTAGAAGATTCTAATAAAGCCCTTAAGTGGGCGAAAAGAAATGCGACGGAAGGAGAAGTACGTTCAACTTCAGAGTAACCCACCATTAAAGGAAAAAACACCACTCGAAAGGGAAAGAGAAACACAGAAAGAAAAAAAGAACTCAAAAGACAGAAGTACAAGTAAAATTTAGAAAGGAAAAAAGCGTAAATAAAGGGCGTACCTGAAAATTAGGAGGAAACTGAGAAGACTAAGAGCAAAATGCGCAACTAAGGAAGTCAAAAAAGCCAATCATAGAGAGAAGGTGAAGAAGTAACCAAAATAAAAAAATAAAAAAAATAAAAAAAGAAAAGAGGAAAGCTAAAGATCAAAAGGTTTTTGCCTTGAAAAATGCGGGAAACCTGAAAAGGTTTTCATCGGAAACAAGACCCCCCAGCCAATCGAAATCAAACACGTGGCCACGATGTGTGCCACGCTGCCATTAAGCAATCAATGCAGAATAGAACCCCAAGCGCCACAACTGCCAATATATATATATATATATATATCTATTTATGTCCATAAACAAATAATTAAATATGTATATATATATATATATATAATAATAATAATAAGTAAACCCTTTCGTATCCCTGTGACTGTCCAAAGCATGGACAACCTCAGGAATAGGAGGGCAGCTGATAGGTCTAATCATGTCATCGTCGTTTGTAATTGTGGGCAGGGACGAAGGAAATTCCCAAACTCGTCCCACTAGTAATGGTCGCCAAACAAGGATGAGCAAACCCATCTTTACTCAGCAATAAACCGTTACAAAGCATTGATCAGCTTCCATACTGTTGGGAGGACAACTCACCATTAACACCCTACAGAGGTGTTACCAAGAGGGAATAAAGGTCGCCATCAAAGCCCCAACGGAAAGAAAGAAGCGCCTGTGTACACACATATATATAGACATAAGACCCAAGAAAGAGGTAAGATATACACAAAGAATATTCTAGTTCTTTCAGACAAAATTCTTTTACTTGCTTTTGCCAACTTTCTGACTTTGACATCGGAGGTTCTGTGGCAGGCACCACATCAGTGCACCACAATTCTTCTTCTCATCTTTCAGGGTCGGGCTAGTTGAGGACGATTCCAATCTAGACGATCACACTTGACTGACGATCCGAGCATCATCAAATAGCATTTACAGTTCGATTCTCGACTTACTTGCTATGAGGGAAAAACTTTCAAAGCCATAAAACAAATCAACATCCTCTAATATCTAGAATAAGAAAATCATAGAATAGATTTTGGCCAACTATTTTCTCCAACTACTGGTAAAAGAATGAGTTAATAACACAAAATCATTAGTGTTGCTTTTACCAAGCTCTTACTTAATGTTCAGTATGTGGTATAAACTAATGCTCAGATACATTGAGAGTAAAAATGGTTGAGAGCTAAACATGTTCATTCAACAGTTATTCAATCTAAAATTTCTTTAATCCAAAAGTATGAAATTAGACAATTTGCATTCGCACACACTAACCATCTATATTGTACTTATCACATATAGTATATCATAAAATAGACAACAAGGAATTTACTCTTCAATAAACAGAGTATGTCATATTTACTCTTGCTTGATATCACGGGTCTAATTCATACCTTGCTAGGAAAACATAGATAATCCAAGCCACTAATGAACTAATCTAGAAGATCGAAGCCTTAAAATATGTTTTTTTTACCTTTTCACAACCATATAAGGGCTATTTACTGTAAAAATGTTAATAAAATAAGGCGGAGAAATCACTAACAAAGAACAAAAATACATAAAATATAAAATAAAAAAAATTTGTCAAAAAAAATAAAATAAAATAAAAACTTATTCAGACATTTTCACAAACACTATGTATGCACTCGTTGATGTTGCTCAATTTTCTTTCATTGATTCCCAAAGAGGCCGTCTCAAAGCCTCTTGCAATCAACAAAGTAAGCAAAACCATATGCCAAGTTCTTGAGCGTGGCCTCGTGCAACTCCAAATCCGACGTGGCAGTCGCATCGGTGGAGAAGAAGACCTTAAACCCCCTGATGAAAGCCTCACGCGCTGTCGTCTCACAGCAAAGGTTAGTCATGACACCCGTGACAATCACCTCCTCCACACCCATCTCACGCTGCTGCTCCTCCAAGCACGTGTTCCTGAACGCGCTGTACGTGTTCTTCCCCACCACCATGTCCTCCAGCAGCTTCTCCAGCTCCGGCATGAGCGCCGCCTTCGCTGTCCTGTCCATGATGAGGTCGTCGTTCCACCACTCCGCAAGCATGTTGCCGTCGTTGTCAGTGTGGGAGTGGCGCGTGAAGATGATGGGGATGGAGGCGCGTCGGCGAGTTGAATGGTTTGGAGCAGGTTTGGGAGGATTATGTGGGAAAAGTAGTTTTGCACATCAATGACCCAGAGCGCTGAGGTTTTGGGGTTTGGGTTTCTCACTCTCTTCTCGTATTTCTTGTACAACCCCATTATTTATTTATTTATTTATTTCTCGAAATATTGGTTTTATTTGAGGTTTGAGCCTTTGAGTTTGAGGTTTTTTGTATGTTACTTCTATTTTACCGTCCAATTCATGAAGCCTCTTTATAATCGTCAGGTCAGAATGCTGCCACAGGTAAGAGCAATCACATTAGCTTGCGGAAAGTTTTGCAAAATAGAAAAAGTTACACTTTTTACACATTTTGGTCAAAAAAACACTCACATCAGTTGATGTAAAATTGTGCATTTATGCACAATTGCTATAACAATTGTGCATATATGCACAGTTACTATAGCATGTGCATTCATTATTTTATTAGTTTTTTCTCTCTCTTTATCTCTATTGCTCTCACTCTCACCTCACTCTCCCTCCCACCTCACTCTTCGTTAAGGTTGTCC
Source organism: Quercus rubra (assembly GCA_035136125.1). NCBI lineage: Eukaryota > Viridiplantae > Streptophyta > Magnoliopsida > Fagales > Fagaceae > Quercus > Quercus rubra. Next base: position 6,047,749 of record CM068732.1, read on the forward strand.
ACGAGTCGGGCCGGGTCGGGTTTGTGCCCAACCCGGACTTGACCTGAATGGATTTGGGTGGGGAAAGTTTAACCCGCAACCAACCCTGTTCGAGTTTCAGGTCTTGCGGTTCGGGTCGTATCAGTTTTGAGTCCATATCGGTCGGTTTCGAGTTCACCGGAATGAAGCAAAATCTGGCCGGATTTTGGCTGAAATATTGCTGGATCTCGTCAGATCTGGTCGGATCTAACAAGACCTAGCCGATATTTCCCTATATCTATAAATATTGGGCAGAGATCTTGGTGGATCTGCCCGAAATCTACCTATCCAACGGACTTAAGGGTTTGGACTTACTGGTTTTCGGCCGAGTTTGTGATTTCTGATGAGGGAAGACCAACTCATCGGGCGGGTCGTGTTTGTCAGTTTCTCAGATAGCTAACCTGCAACTCGAACCGATGGTCTCGGGTGCTTGCGCCGGCGACCCGCGTCCGACCGTGATCAAGCTTTGATCGGGCGATTTCGGGTGAAGATGATCGGGTTTTGGGCGGTTTGGTCGAGCCGAGCGGGTTCTGGACAACCCTACTCTCTGTGATCAACGTTAAACCACCACTGCACGAAGAACTCACCTGATCAACATTAACCGGCGACAGAGAATGATGATAATTGGAAAAACAAAACATTAAAGCAAGTGGGTTAGCTTCTTCCTTGGTCCTAGATTCTATTCTGGTTCTCAAATCTCAATCCTTCAAAGACCTTGCCAAAACGTCTTCACATCCTAGAACGATGGTGTGTCGAAAAGTTGAGTGGGTGGGTGGGTGATGATTTGGGTTTCAAATTGAGTGGGTTTCGGCTTGAATGGGTTTTTGATCTTGGGTTGGTTTGATCTTGAATGGTTCACCGATCGAGTAGTGATGTTGATGGTGGTTGGGTCTGAGAGGGAGAGAGAGGCGGTGAAGAAAATAAGCGAAGAAAATAACAAAAAATGTTAAAAGAATTAATATTTTGTTGAATAAATGTATAGAATAGATAGACTGATGTGGGTGTTTTGTAAAAATAGATGTGTAAAATAGAAAAAGTATGTTTTTTTTTTTTTTTGTACAAAATAGAAGGAAAAATTTGCACTGATATGGATGCTCTAAGAGTCTGATTTCTTTGGGATTGTCTTGGAAAAAAGTGGGACCAATCAGGCCCATCTAGCTTAAATTCTTAGGAGAAATGCGAGGACCATACCGTTTCACACAATCTTGAGTACAACTCACTATGTGTCAAGTTATGAGGTGTAGAGGTATGGTCCCATATGGACCCACTAGGCCACCACCACACATCTACCACTCACTACTCGTCATGTGGCGAGTTGTGACTAAAGTTGTTTGAAATGGTGTAGCCCTAGCATTGCTCAATTTTTATCCACACCAAGATGGAATTATCCAAAGTCTACAACCTTTGTTCAATTCACATTTTCTCCAAAAACCCACTTCAAAAAATTGCAAATGGCTCCTAACATCACCACTGGAAAGGCCTATGTCACTTTTTCAGCAGGTAACAGGGCCTATGTCATTGAATTGGCATACATGTTTTTGATAAACATATAATGCCTATAAATATATTGCCGCTCGGATCCTATCATTTCCAAGGCATGAGATAGGAACTAAAAGAGTTTAGAAACCAAAAGTAAATGAATCTCCCTTGATGAATGGTTCAGGGAGTTAATGTAATATATATAGAATGGTTTGTTACAACTGATAATTACAAACACATAAGGGATAGTTCACATAGCAGATTACAATTTGCCTTTATCTCTATCTAAGTGATGAGCCTTATCATTATCATGAGGCTTTGCTGCATTATCCTTATCAGGAACCTAGAGTAAAAATCTTCTTCTTTTTCTTCTTCTTCTTTATTTATTTATTTATTTATTTTTATAAATAGAACCTTTATGGCTTTATGTATTTTTATAAATAGAACATTTCCAAATTTCATTGCCCAAGAAATATACTCTTGTAACTTTCTTCTGTATTTTTCGTTCTTTTTATTGATGCAAGATGAGTGAGCGCTTTAAAGTTTAAACTCCTGTCGGAAAAGCAATGTTATTCTAGCAGTTATTTTTCGGCTTAAAATCCATTAAAAAATCCAGTTGCAAATTAACCAGTGAATACAAATTTATTATGAAAGTGATAAAAGAATAAAAAAGCGGGAAAAAAAGAAAAAAAAAAAAGCCCAATAAAATGACCTACTAAACACATAAGGAACCAACCACCTCATCTTCTTTGAAGGGACAACACCAATTTTTTTTGGTTGCCTGCTTGCCTTCTTGGTTTACTTATATTATTAAATTTTTGTAACCATTTATTTATTCCCTGTACTACTATTTAAGAGGCTTCTTTTGTTTGAAATGTTTATTTTTCTAGATCAAAAATACCCTACATCTTAAGTTTAAGCAAACACAAAATTAAAGGACAATCCCATAAAAATACTTCTCTAAAACATTCCTTTCAAACTAGGACCACTCTCTCACTATTAGCCACTACCTTATTGGTTATTAAAAAAGCCAATTACTATTCATCAAACAAGAAAAAGAAAAAGCCCACTACTATCAATTTTACAACTTTTAGGTAACTGGCAAACTTCATTCTATGAAACTTCTTCTCCCTCGTGAGAAAGAAATAAAAACAGTAAACACACTCTTCGGCTTCTCAAAATTATTCACATAAGATTAAATCATACTTTATTTCAAAAGGAATATTGTCGATTGGGATTTTAATTTGATTTTTTTGGGAGAAAATTACAGTAAACCCACCTGTAATTAGGCTCGTTTTCACTTTATCTATCCATGGTTCAGAACTAAATACTTTGTCCACTTGAGATTCGCTCTGTAAATTTGCTTTATTAGAACTTTGTTACCCTCCTCTGTTAAAAATGAGGATAAATAAGTATTTTTACTTCTCTTTTATGTCTCTCTTCTCTTAAAACAAAAAAATTCATAGAAAAACAAAAGAAAACAAGATAAAAAAATGTCGTTTTGTAAAAATGGTAATAACTCGCTAAAGAACTTCAAAAAAACACATGTGGATAGGCGTATGTTAAGATGTGATGTGAAATGCCATGATAAATGTATGCTAGAGTTTAGGATAAAATGTCATATTGTATGCTTAGATGTATGCTAGTGTGTGTGAGTTTTGAATGCAATATTGAACATATCTTTAATAAGATTAAGATGTAAGACACAATGAGTAAAAGTCGACTCATGGGTCAGGCGATCTTAGGTGCCTCACACCTTCCTAAGCCATACCTAAATTCCAACTTCATAAATAATTTAAGCACGAATAGTTGACATAAAAAAATATACGTGCACATGATCATCGAATTATCATCACGGCTAAATTATTAGATTCCAAAACAACGTAAATCTAGCAACTTTTTTCTGTAATTGTCGCATCTCTAATTCTAAAAAATAATATAATAATAATAATAATAAACCCAAAAATGAAAGAACTTTTGTTACATAACTTCTACATAGTACTGACTAAGAGAAATAGCTCCCTTTCATCTAATAAGAGCATTAGCATTTGAGATGCAAAAAAGTTCTTATTTTACACATTTAAAACCTATTTTATCTATTATATCATTTTATTTTACAACTTATCCAACAATTCAATTTATATTTTTATATACAACTCATTAAAATAATCACAACCAACTCCATACCACAAGCCGAACAACCAAATCCAACCCTTCCAAAATCCACTAAATCTATCTATACCAAAATCAACAAGAATCCAGACCCAAAACAAACATAGCAAAATCCCAACAAACCTATTCCAAAATCACACAAAACCAACCAAAAAAAAATTACAACAAATCCAAATCAAATCATCCAAAACCACAGAACCCACCGCTGCCGCACCACCGCAACAAACCCAATGCCACTAACAACTACCTATAACTAAAACTCAGCCACCACTGAAACACTACAATCAACCAACAAAATCAATTGCCAATCCACACCACCGAAACACAAAACCAACCAAAAACCCAACCACACCATCTGAACCCAAGCCAAAATACCCAATCACCACAACGATTCAAACCAAGCAAAAAAATACACGAAGCCAAATAAATAAATCCTACATAACCATTCTAAAATCACAGTTTTCTTGACGTGACAACCCTATACAAATCGAATCTCATTGAATCAAAAAGACCGTCGTCGTTTTCTAATAAATAAATAATAATAAAAAAGGGGTCGCATTAGAAACTTTATTGTAGACAGTGTTTTGGGGGTTCTCGTCGACCTGTTTCTTTGCCGCATGACCCACCAAACGCCCCGTATTAGTGAAAGCGACATAAGACGGAATCTTCGATATGAAAGGATCATCTTTCCCTTTCCACACAGCCACTCTCGAGTAGTTCGTGCCGAGATCGATTCCAATGACAACTTCGTCACTGGCCATTGTTTCGAGCAAAAAAAATACCAAATTCTTCGGAAATAGAGAGAGAAGTTTCAGTTTGAAAGAAAGAGATGCTAGGATTGTTGCGATAAAAAAATATCAAAAGCCTCAGGGGGAGAGAGAGAGAGAGAGTTCAGCTAGAAAGAAAGAGACGCTAAAAAAAGTTTCAGCTTGAAAGAAAGAGATGCTAGGATTGTTGCGAGCAAAAAATATCAAAAGCTTCGAAAATAGAGAGAGAAGTTTCAGTTTGAAAAGAAAAAGATGCTAGGATTGTTGCGAGCAAAGAAAAAAAAAATCGAAAAAGCTTCAAAAATAGAGAGGGAGTTCAGCTTGAAAGAAAGAGATCGTACCTAATCGGAGCTGTGCGATGGTACCTAATCGATGATCATCGAGCTCTATGAGATCTCCATGATCGTCGAGCACTATGGGATCTCCATCTGCTCTGGCTTTCAACGAAAGGGCTCTGTGAGATTTCTCAGTTTATGGCTTTCAACGAAAGAGTGAGCTGTGTGTTTGTTGGTTACGTTTAAGCTATGTTTTTAAATTTTGTTGGGCTTTTTCAAGGGATGAAAATTTTGTTGTGGGCTTTTTTCAAGGGCTGAAAATTTTGTAATTTTTTATCAAGGGTTGTGGGCTGAAAAAACTAACGTGTTTTTTTTTTTTTCACACCTATTTCAAGGGTATTTTAATTTATTTTGAGAGTCTAAAAAAACTTATGAAATAAAGTTAAGTAATATATCCTATCGCATTTGTATTTATAGGTTGTATCCACAGATTTTAGTAAACCCTCGATAAAAGAGGGTTGAAATAACTAAAGTTTGTTGTAGTGAGATGAGATAGAGAATGAAAGGTATTGTAACCCGAAGAGACGGAAGTGAATGAAGAAGTGCCTGAGCTCCAGGTATTAATTTATAGAGAGCGTTCTTCTTTTTCAATTCAGACGTCTACTATTTACATTATTATATAGTGAGTTACAGCGTTAGTTAGACTTCATTCAACGAAGGTGTGCGTTTGGATTCAGTGTTTTCCGCTGAATCCAGAGTTACGTTTTTTATTTTTTTATTTTTTTACTTAAATAGAAATTTTATATGAATTTATTGTACATGAAACAAAAATTACTGTTTATATATTGCTTGTTATAATTTATAGCACTATCTATGTACTAAAAAATATTAAAAATGGATTCTATGATACTATTCACACACTTTCTATTTTCAATTTCAAAAACAATAAATTCAACCCAAACTAAATCTATATATTTTTAGAGTCTTGCTAAGTCATTGTATGTATCTGTGCAAGTCTTTTATTACTATTTATTATCAATATGCATGTGCAAGTTAAACAAGGTACGATGATTTTTTTTTTTTTTTTCCCAGTGGGCGTGTGGATCGATGGCACCTACTCACATCTGTATTGCTCATTTGAGCCGCCTCCCCCTTTCCTTTTCCTCAGAAAAAATTTTAATTAAAATATATACTTTTTTATATATAATCTTATCTACTGCATGCATGTGCAGTGTGAATGGAATCTGGATGGCGGAGACCACGTTATACGTAGAAAAAAACCGGTTTACGGCTTACACATGAATTTTCTTTTCTTTCTTTTCTATTATCAATGTAAGTCATACGTCCAACTAGCTTTTTATCAAAATGCTAGTCTAAAATTCATCGCTTTTTCGCAACATGGATGCATTAGGGCTCTCAAAACCTAAAATGCCCTGAAGTATTTGCTTAATAACAAATTTATTAGCCTATAATATATAATAAAGTCCTCACTTGTGTTTAACTTTCCAGCGCCTGCAACTTCTTGGCACAAGCTGTGCTGCTGGGAAGAAAGTCATGCGACACACACCAAACGCTGCAATGGAAGAACTAGTTCAATTGTGAACTGCAAACTATTTTGTTCAAAAGAGACACATGGCCCTCTCTCTCTCTCCGCATCTATTTTTTGTGGTTGATATTGATATTGACTAGACTTTTAGAAAAAGCTGCACCGGTGACAGGTATAGGACCCATAAATAGTGTGAAAAATATTGAGTGATGAGAAGTAAGTGATGGTGCCAAACAAACATGGTATTTTAAGTGATGAGTTATGAATGATGAGTGATGAAAATTGAGTGACCAAAAAAATTTGTCCAAACAGACTTTAAGATTTTATCTTTTAGATTTTGAAATTCAAGATGTACTTTCAAGGATTTGACTTGTCAAAAAAAGAAAATAAGTCCTAGAATCTGAGTATAATAAGGTGACCTTGGTTTTATAATACAGCTAGGTGCAACTCTTGATGTAATTCATCGCTTTCCTTAGATTCTAGGCATGCCCTTCAAAGAGAGCATATTACTTTTCAAAGATGCATATTAATAAATAGTACTATTAACAAAAATTAATATTTTCTTAAACATATCTACTTACAATATTTACAATAAATTCAAATTTTAAAATTAAAAAAGAAAACCGTGCAAAGCACATGTTAATTGCTAGAATACATTTAAAAGTTAAAATGTAGTATTTATTATTACTATACTACTATTAAGTTGATCATATCATTGGTCATGTCATCATTTTTTTTCCATCATTTCTTAAATAAATATGTCTATAAATATTAATGTATACAATGATGCATTATGTCTTTTCATATTTTCAAAACTAATTTTAACTTATCAATTATGATATGACTATCACTTTTCATTGCCATAACTTTACACGTTCTTAAACTTAAATGTAACTTATAATAGAAAATACATATAATACAAAATTACAAACACCTTGGATGGAGACACCATTTATTTATTTTTAGTTTATACTCCCCAAAAAAAAAAACAAAAAACAAAAAACAAAAAATCTTATTCTACTATTGTATTTATATCTATATGCTAATATAGTATTCAAGGCCAGGATGAGGTCCAGTTCCGCTCTTACTTAGAGAACCATATGTTATTTTCATCAACTTCAAGAGATAGAGATAATAAAGGTCTTGACAAATGATTTTTTCTCCTGTCTATTTCTTTTTGTGTAAAATATTACAAGCAAGTGGTCTTCCAGATTTTTTTTTTTTTTTTTTGGTGTACCAACTTTCTCTATATAATACTGATTCAATAGGCACATAGAATCATAGATGCATGCATGATAATTTAGTTAAAAAATATTAATGTGATAGGAAATTTGATTGATGTTACTTTAACTACAAACCACTTCCATCGCATTGAAATACATTACTTATCATAGATTATGGTTTTACATCACTTTATTTTTATAATAATTAGTATTAATCTTTTTCTAGTTTTGTTTACTAATTATGGTTTGGCATTTGGTCATTTTTGGTCTAATTCAATCCATTTCAATCTATACAGTCTACATCGGCCAAATTCAGTCCATTTCGGTCTACATTGGTCCAATTCAGTCCCATTTGGTCCAATTTGGTCTATTTAGTTCACTTCGATCTAATTCGGTTTACATCGGCCCAATTCATTCCAATTTGGTCAATGTCAGTCCACTTCGGTCTAATTTGGTCTTCATTCCATTTCAGTTTGATATAGTCTAGTTCAGTCTAATTTGGTCTATTTGGTTCAATTCACTCCAATTCGGTCTAAATTGGCCTTTTAGGTATATTTCAGTCTAATTTGGTATACTTTGGTCCATTTCGATCTATGTTGGTATACTTAAGAATAGGAAAAGACAAGTTTGAGTTGAGAGTATTATCAATTGTAAGTATGTGATAAGTTTTTATTATCATGATAATCTCCTTAAGAGATTGAAAATTTGAAACATAAAAATTTTAGTTTTACCAAAAGAAATTAGGAAAATATAATGCACAATAACATTAGTTAGAGGAAAATGGATCACTTCAAAAAATAATAATATCAATAAAAAAATTCCAAAAATGTTAAATCAACATAAGTAAAAATAGGGAGATGAAAATTACTTTTAGAAATTGCATAATCAAATTATCTACAGTAAAATTTTGAGAATTAATTATACATTATACCACACCTATAATATATTATAAAAGTTGGATACCAAAGCTGATGGATGCATGTTATGATGACACTTCTTTATTTTCAAAGCAAACTACAATGATACGTGATTGCTTCCTATATTTTATTGGTATCTATAATCTATATTTATATACACCTAAAAGCTGAAGCGTAGCACTTATTGTTACTATATTTTAATTAAGCCAAATCAGCATCCACTTCATTATCATTTTTCTTTCCAATTTTCTTATAATTATTTTTAACATTTACTTTAAAATATATATATATATATATATATATATACTTTTTTCAACATTTCTCTCTCCCTTACCTTTTCATCTTCCCACTACCCTCTACATTAATATCATTCTTCCTCTTTCTTTTCATCTTCCTTTATTTTGTCTCTTCTTATTCACACCCTTTTACTATAAATTTGTAACTATTTCTTCCATTCTATGCATAATTTACTCTCACAAAAAAGGTTCTCTCTCTCTCTCAATTTTTTGGTGGATTTATTTTATTTTTCTTGCATATTATAATTTTATTTTATTTGTAAATTTACATTTTATTTATCATAGAATATGATGTTTATATTTTAAACACTTGCTTTAATATAGCACCAATGGATGACAATGTAGATGCAAGTCATGAGACTCATCAATTTTTTCCAATGAATTATTTTGACTTAAATGAATTGTCTCAAGAAGGTATTATTATTTTCATTTTATTTGTAATATATAATTCATACATTATATAATATGACGTTGATTTTTTTTTTTTAAATTTTTGTTTTAATATAGCACAAATTGATGATGATTTGATTGCGAGTGAGGTTCATGGAAGTGTTTTAAAGAATTGGGTTGAATTAAATGAGCTTCCAAATGATGGAAAAAATAATAATACTTATGGAGATGAAATAATTGATTGGAATGAATGTCCAATAGATAAAATGGGAGTTATTGGAGAAGATGAAGATATAAATTCAACAAAAAATGAGTTTGAGCCTTTTGTTGGTCAATGTTTTCCTAGTGAAGAAAGAGCTTTCATTTTCTATAGAGATTATGCAAATCGATATGGTTTTACAATTTGAAAAGGTCGTATTGAGAAAAAACATGAGAAATAGTAAGATGGGATTTCTTTTATCATTGACAAGGTAAACAACCTCTAAAAATAGTGGATCCATCTAAGGAGTAACGAAATGGGAAGCCTTTAAAATGTGGATATAAAGCTCATCTAAGTATTATTTTGTGAAAGTCATTTGATATTTTTTCTCGAGAATGGCATGTCACTAAGTTTTTTACAGGCCACAATCATGATTTGTTCTCCCCTTTGGAAGTGTGATTTCTTCCAACCAATCGAGTTATCACTATAGATGATGAAAAACATATTTCCTTATTGAAAGAAGCTGGACTTTCAATTAGAGAGGTAAGCTAGACTTTCAATTTGAAATATGGACAAATTCCATTTTTTCAAAGAGATATTCGTAATCTTTATGTGAAAATGAGGAGGAAGAATGCAAAGAATCATGTCATGGATGTCATGGATCTCCTACAATTTTGTAAAGTTGCTAAAGAAGAGAACTCTAGATTTCAATATGCATTTATAATTGATGAAGAAAATAGATTTGAGCATTTTTTTTGGTCACCTACTCATTGTTTTGCTTTGTACCAAAAATATGGAGATGTGGTTGTTTTTCACACCACTTATAAGGCGAATGCTTATAATATGCCTTTTGGTATTTTTGTTGGTATCAATAATCATGGAAAAACAATCCTCTTTGGTTGTGCACTTTTTTGAAATGAAACAACGAGTGTCTTTGGATGGCTAATGAAGGTACATTCTTTGTCTTATAAATTTATACAATTATTTTTTTAAATTTTAGTTGATTAATTAGTAGAATAATAATGTATATCCATTATAATATTTTCATGCTTTAGTAAATTTGAATTTGATTAGTAGACTTTTGCATGTTTAATGAAGAATCAACCCAAGGCAATTTTGATGGACCAAGATCCATGGATTACAGAGGTAGTATCAAAAGAATTGCCAACTACAAAACATGCCTTTTGTATATGGCATATTGCCGCTAAATTTAGCGGTTGGTTTACATCAATTCTTCGTAATTAATATTCAAATTGGTGCATGGACTTCTATAAGTTATATAAGTTAAAGTCATGTGAAGAGTTTGACAATCAATGGCTTCAACTTATGACAAAATATGACATGCTCTCTAACAAACATGTAATTGGTTTGCAAAAGAAAAAAACTATGACAATATTGTGTTTATTAATTTTGACAATACTATGTCATTGGACTAAAATGCTTCTCCATTACAATATAATACCTTTGTTAATTTTGAAGCTTCTCTTGTCTTCCTTTTAAAAAAAAAAAAAAAAATTTCTTACATTTCCATTTTGATAATATTATGCTAGTGAATATCCACATTATCATTTTCAATATTATGTCATTGTACTAAACTTCTTCTTCCTACTTTTTTATTTATTTATGAATTTACTTAAATTTTTTTAAGGGATTCAATAAATACTAATTTAAATTGAATATTCTTGAAGAAATTTAAATCATGCTTAAATTGCCCATTTATAAGGGATTCAAACCTAAACTCTGATCCACACTGATATTACATCGTTCGTCCCTAATATTTATCTACCAGTACTTTGGTCCCTGAAGTATCAATTGAATGTTATTGGTCTTTAAAGTATCAACTTTGACAACTTACTAGTATTTGTTATTGTTTTAGCTTCTTTTTTTTGGGTGTGCCCATAGCATATATAATTCAATCAAAATTAATATTTTTCTTCAGTCCCTACTATCTCATGCCTCACTACCATTGCCTCATATAGGGGTGTGAATGGGTCGGGTTGAAAAAAGATCTAACTTGACCTAGCCCACCTAGACCAAGTTGGAATTTAAAAAACAAAAAATAATTGAGCATTCAAATAACCAATACAAATAAGAGCAAATTTACAACCTAAAAAATCTGAGCATACCACCATACTAACACAAACTACTTTATTAGTGCTTTAAAGTTAGTAGAATATCATATAGTTTTGTCCTAACTTAATTGATAAACAAAAGAATAAATACTAAAATTATATAATATATTTTTTAAATATATATTAAATGTAGGTGAGTTGAGTTAGGTGAATTTGTTGACTTGCCAACCCAAAAATCGACCCAACTCATTAGGTTGGGTTGAATTGGGTTGGTTTTGGGAAATCAGCGAGTTCGTTGCACACCCATAACCATGTATAGTAGAATAAATAAGGGGTAAAGAGTTGAAGAAGAAAACTTAAGACTTGAGCTTCCTCTAATGAGCTTGTAAATTTTTGTTCTCTTATTCTTCCTTATTTGTTTAGTTACAAATCTTCATCTTCTTTTTTCATCTTTTAATTTCTTGTTGGATCTTCCTATCTTTTTTTCATTAGTTTTTAGGGTCAAGTGTTCAAATTTTTATTATTAAAAATTTATATTTAGGTTTTTTGTTTTTCGTTAATGGTAAATAAAAAATATATTAATGTCACTAGTAGGTCAAATGAGAACCAATAGCAACTTATTGCATAAACTTTATTATGAAATTGTTATGAAAATATTGTGTCAATAGCACTATTTTTTTTCCTAAAGAAAAATAGCACTAATTTAAAAAGTTTAGAGATACAACAAAATGTGACAATATTTTCACAATACATTTTTTTTTTTTTTAGGGTTATATTTTATTTGTAATTAGCTAATCCTTTGTCAAATCACACTTTACTTGTAAATTGGGTAGATCTAAGTTGGATCTGATACATATCAAGTGGTTTATTAAAGACATGAAGATTGATCCAAGAAACAAGTAAAGAAAAGCTATTTTATTGAAGCTCGAAAGATGGCATCTATCAAGATTTACTGGGCAAGCTCGACACTAACTCCACACTAGCTTGATCTATCAAGCTTTACGAATTCAGTATTTCCATATCTGAATATTGGCCCATGTTGATGTATTTGTTTAAGGTTTCTTTTCTCACAACCCTAGACATATATAAGACTTATTTTAAAAGCCATCACACTCAAATACAAAGACCAAGAGCTTTATTTTCTTTGTGAGAAGCTATTTCATTTGTACGCCATAGGGTTTTGTAACCAAGTGCTTCATGATCTTCATTGTTGATGGAAGAACTTTGTAGCCAACAACATCCATTCAAGTTGCTGGAGTTAGTTATGTACTGAGATCCGTGCAAAGGGTTAGTCACGAATTGGAGATTTGTGCATCAAGAGAAAGAAGGCTACTACAAGATCAAGTCCAATTAGGCATTGGAGCAAGGGTTCAACTGTAGGTTGGTATTTTGGGATAGGCTAGGGTAGTGGTAAGATTCCTTATACTTGTAACTACTTGATTGTTGATTAGTAGATTCTTGGAAGTGGTGACCTTAAAATCACCCGGTGGGGTTATTGCCTTGTGAGAAGTTTTCTCCATTTGTCAACAAATCATCATGTAAATTTAATTTTTGTTGTATTTTTTTTAATTGGTAATTTGTTGGTGCATCCATGATTTGCATGCAATTTAACCTAATTAATCAACTTGGGTAATTGAATTAATTAACCGGGGTCAAGCTATCTTAACCCAACAAGTGATATCAGAGGGGGCAAACTCTGATTAGGTTTTAATATTTGTTGTGTGATCCATTGACCCCTGTTGTTATGGATTGTGGGAAATCCCTAATTATTCCTCCTTTATTTGAAGGTATTAACTATGCATATTGGAAAATACGCATGAGAGTCTTTTTGCAGTCTTTAGATGAGAAAGTCTGGCTAAAGGGGACAAACTTGTTTGGTAGTAGAATTCGAGGACAGCTGGACCTCCAAAACAAAGTGATAGAGAGATAGAGATAGGAAGAATAGGTAATTTAATGAACAATTTGCTTAAACTTCATTGACCATGACCTTAGGCCTTTATACAAGATTGCTCTGTAACTCCAACTAACTAACTTCTTTACATCACTAACCAACTAACTAACCCACATAGCAACTAACTAACAAAAGTTATCCTCACACAACAATTATCCTCACTTAACCAAACATTGACTAACCATTAACCATAGTTAACTAACACAAGTAGCAAAAGTAATGTGAATCGTAAATCAATACAACATCACATTAATGGTAAATTCTAACACTAGCTAGTAGTTGAAGTTGGTTGGACCAAACCTACAAATCCACCTGCAACATGGGATGACACTAAGATCAAAGGTGCAAACTTTAATAGTAGAGCATTGAATGCCTTGTTCAACGCTATGAAAAATGTGGAATTCAAGAAGATCTCCTCAACTAAAATTGCTAAGAAGCATGGACTATTCTTCAGAATATCTACAAAGGCATGAAAGCTGTTAAAAATTCCAAACTCCAAAGGCTCATTACCAGTTTTGAGGAAATAAGGATGGATGATGATGAGACATTTGATGAATTCTATGCCAAGCTCAAGGATAAAGTGAATTCAACATTTAATTTAGGAGAATAGATTCTAGAGCCTAAGATAGTAAGAAATATCTTTAGATCTCTTCCAAAGAAATTTCATGCTAAGATCACTGCCATAGAAGAATAAAAGAATCTTGATTCTATTCCTTTGATAGTATTGATTGGGAGTTTGCAAACCTATGAACTAGGTTTAGTAAGGGTTGACAAAGGTAGCAAAAGCAAGAACATGACTTTGAAGGTCAAGAATGATGATCAAGATGAATAGTCAAAAGATGAGGACACTAAGTTCAAATCACACATTACCAGACAATTCAAGAAGTTCATCAAAAATGCGAATGTCAAGGCAAATGAAAAGGATCGTAAATAGTCTGGATTCTCTCAGTTCAAGTCCCAAGACAAAGTCAAGAGAGAATTTAAGGATGTTAGACAAAGAAATAGTGTTCCTGCTGGGCCAAAGTAGTATGGATGTCAAAGGCATGGACACATGAAGCAAGAATGTCCTACGTATCTCAAATCCATTGGCAAGGGCAAAGCCCTAGCTGCCACTTTGAGTGATACAGAACTAACGGTAGCTTATGATGATAGTGATCAAGAGGGAATAGTGAGCGCCTTCACATTGACCATTGATTCTCCCAAGGAAGCAAAAGAGTTTATTGATGAGGAAGAAGAGTTAATGGATTCCCATTTTGAGAAAATTGATGACCAAGATGACACTCATACTGTCTTCTCAAAACTATACAAGGTTTCTGAGAAACATGAAAAGCTTTACAAATTAGCTACAAGGAAGCTGAGTGAAGTGGAGTTGGAATGAGAGGAACTCTCCACCAAAGTTGATGAAGCCAATCAAATCATCAAAGAACTTCGGTTTGAAAACAACTTCCTAGCTAAAAAGACCAAGAAAATGGATGCATAATTGTTTTAAGTGAGAGTACAATTGGAAAGGACCTCGAGTGCCAAGCTAGATGAAATGCTCAACTTCCAAAAGGATGCATCTGACAAAACAAGTCTTGGGTATGATCATTCTCTCTCTTCATGCAGTACCTCTTCTAATGCTTTAAGTAGAGCCATTTTTGTCCCTCCTGCTAATAATGATAACTTTGAGGAAACTGAACCTAAAACTGAAAATGTGAGTGAGGGTAAACTTGATAAGGAAAAATCCATTCTAGGAGCACCCCCTAAGGTCATAAAGAAAGAGACTAAGCCAAATAATCATCACTCTACTAGCAAGAAGTCTCAACAAAAGAAGCCACATTTCTGCAATTGCCATGGAGCATCAGGGCACAATAAATACATGATTTATGACTTAGTTTGGAGTAAAAAATTTAACTTTTTTATAAACTAAAGTATGAACACACTCTTGCGCACACGCGCGCACACATATATACTTTGATTTTTTAAAATTTCAAATCAATATGATGGCTTAATCTTGGCTCCCTAAACCAAAAATTCTAGTTTTGCCTGTTGAAAAATCCAGTTTTGCATCTCTTACAAAACAAGCAACGGAAGCAATACAAGAATCTACTTCATTCATGAGAGATAACATATATTTTTGTTCAATCAGTTCTTACGTATATTTTTGTTCAAGAGAGATATCTAAGAGAAAATTGTTTTCCCTTCTTTTAATTGTATGTACATTTTAATTGCCAAGAAAGTTACTTTATTTAATAACTCTTATTAAATAAACAACTGATTATCTAAATGAGTTAGCCTTTTGAGCCAATCCAATTGGGCTTTAGTGTGTGACTTGGGATGGAAATAGGGATTTCTAGTTGATGTGTTGGTGTGTCTTAAGTGTGTAAGACACGTTGAACTAAACTACTATAAGATTAATTATTCAATTAACAACTGTCACCTGAATAATAAACCTCACAATTTTTATTTTCATAGAATGTCAATCCTAAAAGGATTGTGAACCCGGTCATGAAATGTAGGTTACTTTGATATATCAAGAGTGGGATCTAATCTAATGGTCGAAATCTTAGTATGTTGAGTAACCGCAAGCAGTGCTGAGGGAACACATATTCTCAAGAAGGAATCAATAATTTCTTTCTATAGAGACACAAAATATCCCCTTAAGATAAATTTACAGGGAACTGGTTATTCAAGGTGCCAAGTCCAACTACTTTAGTAAAAAATTAGTAAAGTTTATATTTAATGAAATTAGATTTCATAAAATATATGAATAACTAAAATATTAAACCAGGGACTTAATGAATAGAATAGTGATTTACAAAGTGACAATTTATTATGACTTTGTTTACCATGGATGTTTCATGGAGGGATCAAATGATATTATATTAGAGTTTTGAGATATAATATATTAATAAGGCCTAGAATGTGTGAATCTGTGATTGCCATTTGTCTGTTGTGTTGCATTTTGCTTAGTTTACTTTATAAATTTTTATTAATATTTGCCCTATTTTTGGAGTTATCCGATGGTGTATTTATTAATATTTTCCCTGTTTTTGGAGTTATCTGTTGGTCAGTGTTGGTGTTGGTGTGGTGCTGGTGAGATAAATTAATTGTCTTTTAGTGTTAGTGTAGTGTTTTTGGTAAGATACAATTAATTGGCTTTATTTGATCGAATCTAGTCTTGTGATTGGGGGCTTTGGGACATTGGAATTGGGGGATGGATGGGGGCATGGGGTTGGGGTAAATGCACATAGGTGTGTGGCTGTGTGCTAATTTATAAATGACAAACAAATTAATGAAACAACTAATAAAAGACAATATATGAAACAAATTAATGTTACTATATTAAGTTAAATAACAATTAATAATTTTATAATTAATGAAACAATAATATAACAAATTATAGTTTATAAAAGACAAACAAATTAATGAAACAACTAAACAACAATAATTAATAATTTTATTAATATTTCAAATGAACTTATAGTTTATTGTTTATTTTTTTGCTAGAATTATGGACAAGTATTTGATAAGAAAACCATGTACCTAAGATTAATCTCCTGTGCAAAATTCATCTTCATCTTCTAAGCGAATTCATGTTGACTTTAACTTGGAAATTCTTAAGAGATACCCTGGAAAAAATTCTTGGAGTCGCCACTACTTATAATGTATAGGAAATATGAGATAACGTTCAAGGTGCTGCAAATCTGAATACAAGAATAAGCAAGTTGCAGTTTCAAAAATTTGAAACATGCCAAGTTTGACCGATTGAGAGAATAGATTCAACCGATCGAAAGACAGATTCTGTAGAATTTAATTTCGACCCAACAGCTTGTTAAGCCCATTAATTTATTTGGGTTTCAAATCTAATTCTCCTAGTATATAAAGTGTTAGGTTCTAAATACTTAGGAACTAATGTATTAGAATTCTAATTTGTATTATTGGCAAACCATGATCAAAATAGTTTTTAGTATTGTTTAAACGTGCTCAAAGTGTATGTGTTTTATGTAAAGTTGGAATCGAGCTGTTGCAAAATTTATTGTGCATTTCGGCCTAGCTCGATCAATCGAGAATTAGGCTCGACTGATCGAAAGTCGGGCAGAATGTTTTTTCTGTAGAATTTCCAACTCAGCCCTAAGCCCATATAACGTGTAGGGTTTTATGTTTTGCCTTAGGTATAAAAGGGAAACCCTAGCCACGTTTTTGAGGTTGCTCTATTTGTTATGTGTGTGAATCTCTTGTGAGATCTAGAGGTGGTTGCCTTCACACATGCTTAGGATTATCAAGAAAGAGATTCCATTGAGAGCTTGATGACCATTCAGTTGCTGCACTAAAAAGCTTAAAGATACGCAAGTGGGAGTGCTTGTACTTGTTGGAGAATCCAAGAAAGAAGGAGTACGTGGTCTCGGAGCTTGCACGTGGTTGTGTCAATAAGTTTTCTACATGAGGTAGCAATAGGATGTTAGTGGTCTAAGTCACTATTGTAAAACTTCGATTCTTTCATAGTGGATTCAATTTACCTTGAGGATAGCTAGGTTAAATCATCCCCAGGTTTTTATCGGTGTGGTTTCTTAGGTCATCATATCTTTGTGTTCTTTATATTCCGCACTTTACATTGATATGATTGTGTTAATCTAGATCTGAAATATGGATTAAGTAATCACTTGGCTAATTTACTAAGTTAATCCAATTGTGTTTTAAGGGGTCTAAAAACGTACATAAAGGAAACTCTAAGGCACGTTTTGTTATAACTTTGGAGGTGCTCTTTTGAGATCTAAAAAGTACTGTGTCTTATCTTTTCAAAGTCACTTCCGAAAATCATTCTCATATGTACCATTAAAACCCGTAGATCTGAAATTACTGCAACAAGATCATACATAATTGATGATTTAAATCTTCAAGGGTGGTCTTAGAGTCACAAACTGGAGAGTTTGTGTTGCTAAACCTTTGAGTGGGATCTCAAAGTTACAAATGTGGGTGTTTGCGTTCAGCACAGTCAAGATAGAAGAGTCCATGAAGTCTAAGCTGCACGTGGTCGTGTAAGTGAATTCTACATGAGGTAGCTTTAGATTTTAAGGAGAAAATCTATTGTAAACTTCCATTCTATCACAGTGAATTTGTTTACCTTGAGGATAGTTATGTTAAATCCTTCCAGGTTTTTTACCTTGAAATTGTTGGTTTACAACTCACTTTATATCTCAGTTCTTATTTTTACATACAATCCAATAAAATAATATAAACTACAAAACAAATAATATAAAAAATTATTTTATTTATCTCCCATCACTTCATCTCTATATCTATCCTCAACATCCAAACTCACACTAAAACAATAGCACCACCGAATCAACCACACAGAAACATCAAAGAATAATACAACCACCACCATCACCTCTAAAACTCCATTAAAACACCAAACCAAACCCCCAAACCCACCATTGTAACACCAAATTGAAATCCAAAATATGCTATCATCATCGCATGACATAATTGGATTAGTCTTAGACTAGATGTAATAATTTGACTACAAACTACCAGGGTCTGTGGTCTACTTTGCATTTGTCCACACAATCAGGTTCCAAAATTGAAACTTAAGAGTTAAGACAATCTAAAAATTGAAATAATTGAACAAATAGACATCTGATAGGTACTGGTTTATCTAAAAGT
The DNA here is from genome assembly GCA_035136125.1 of Quercus rubra. Lineage (NCBI taxonomy): Eukaryota > Viridiplantae > Streptophyta > Magnoliopsida > Fagales > Fagaceae > Quercus > Quercus rubra. Next base: position 6,066,700 of record CM068732.1, read on the forward strand.
TGAAATGTGCTATTGGGTTTTGCCAAACAATGTTAATCTTGTAGAATATTTATCAATTTAAATTTTGTTCCTTTTAGGATGTTCCTTTAATTACAGAGAATGCTGATTTAAGCGCTTTGGGATGTAGAGTACTAAATAGAAGAACCAATTTAATTCAAAGGACGTGAGACTGTTTTGATTTTTATACAATTGGTATGCCCTATATAGTGACACATGAATTCTTGACCTCCCTATTCATATTCTTTGATTAAACTATTGCAGATTATTCAGTATAACTAGGTGATGTACTTGGATGGTGACTTTGATGCCCCAAATTTGATTAAAAATTGATTGAGTGTGTACTATGTAAGTGTTTTGAGTTCTACATCGGACTTTTCCTTCGGTTGTTATAGCGACGTTCAAGTCTATGAGAACATCAATGTACTCGAGCAAAAAATGAGTAATGGTGCTCCCCCAAGTCCATTACGACCCAAATGGTATGCTTTTTCTTAATGTGTCACTCAATGAGAGGATTAGGCTAGTGCCAAATTCTATGTGAAGTTCTTTGAGGTCCTAAGTGTTGGTTAGTTCCCTTTCAAAATTTCAAATGAGAGAACGCAAATGAGATCCACTCCACTAAGGAATTTAGGTTCATATCAAATTGAAAGCTCGAATTTGTGTATAAACACAAGAGCTTGTTTAGACCTCTAATTAAAAGTTATAGCTCGGTTGCTTTTACCCTAACTTAAACTAAGTGCAGAATAAGAGTAAATGCGTGTGAACAACAAATAAACTACTCTAAGTCATATTCATTTAATATCAACAATAAAAGAAAATCTTAAAGAGTAGGGAAGAAGGATGCAAACACAAGATAACAGTACCAAGACGTGTTATTGAAGAGGAAATCGAAGAATTCGGCAAAAAACCTCTCCGCCGCCCTCCAAAAGGTAAATCGATCCATTAGAGAATAAGTTGGAGTACACGAATAACAAAAGACCCTCTAAGCCTAGTCTACCTCATGTATTTGAGCCATCCAAACTCTTGCTACCAACTAGCTTCACGAAACCTTGTCTTCTCTAGCTTTCCAAGATCACAAAATTCAGCCCAATCGCATCCGCCAATGATTGGCTTCTTCCAATGCTTCCCAATAGCACCAAAACCTTACTTTACACTCAGATTGGGTGTGGTAAGTGTTTGGGCTATCAACCTCTCAACGATTTAGAGATGGAGAGGTAAGAGTAGAGGAAAACCACAAGGAAATTTGTTCATGATTGTGAGTATAACAATCTCTAACTCTCAAGCGTGTATGCTAGGGTTTTCTCTCTAAAAAGCACTCCTTACAATATATGGGTAATAAAGGTATATATAGTGTGGGTAAAGACTTGGTAGAGCACAAATGACAAAATAGCAAAACAAAATGTTTCACGAATATTTTGCGGGTAGACCTTACCCGCGAGACACTTACGAAAACTCCAACTTTCATGACTCTTCGCATTCCAGTCATGTGCTCAACATGTGGCTACTTCACGAGTTAGCTTCTCGCAAAATCCACTTGATCTTCAATAGGAACTTGAGTCTTCACACCCTCTCTCACACACAACCCTTACAATAAAAATCCCACATAAATACAGTAAAAAAATGATTGAATAGAATTACAATCAAATTTGGCATGGAATTAAAGCCAACATAAAATAGTTGTAAATAACAACTTTACAATCTCCCCCTTTGGCTATTCCCTAACAAAACCCCTAAAACAGACTCTAGACTTAAACATGAGTTTGGGAATAATGACAAAACTCACTCACATCTAATTCTAGAAGTTGTGAAGCACTTGCACCGTATACACCTGTATTCTGAAACATTCATACACAAACAAAACTTTCATTAAGCTTATGACAAGTTGAACACAAGGTACATATAGGAACAAGTAAAATGTGATCAAGGTATTAAGCAAGATGTATTCTATGAAGCGTAACTTGATCAAACATGAACAGTCATTAAAAAATGAATACAATGAACATTTAATTAGTAAACGATCATTCAGACACACAATGCAATTAAGAGCAACGCAAAAATCAATTGCATGTCCAACACACAACTGATGCAAAACACTAAGGTATATGCATCAAGGATACAAGATCCAACAAGGGCACAAGTGTAGAGTACTAAAGATAATGCATACATAATATAAAAGTACTAATAGGCTACAAAGCAAAGGTACAAATACAAAGTACTAAAGATAAACTGAAATTCAAACTAAAGTACTTTAAAGCTTAAAAAGAAAGTAATGTAAATATCCATAAGTTGAAAAAACTTTAAAAAGTAAACGAAAGTCAACTACTAAACCAACAAAAAACCAATGTTCTATGATATCCTATGTTATGCTCCCCTCAAACTATGCAGGTCCCCTTTAAACTTCTCCCCTTTTTTGAACAAAAAGGCCAAAGAGGCTAAAACTGCTCGAACTTAGATTTAGAGCCCTCTTGCTACTGCTTCTGTTGCTCTATCATCATGTCATCAATCTGAGATGAGAGTGCAGTGATGTAGCCTTTGATGTAGGTAAATTGAGTCAAGGTGTTCTGCACGTGAGATTCTATCATACCATACATCTGCTCAACCAGTACAATGAGATGATCAAGGCGATCGGGTGCTCGTGCACGTGCTTGGGAAAAGGGTTGTGCAGAGCCCTCTGGGGCTGATGTGAACCTATTTATCTCTTCCTCCGTGTCCCCACCTTCTTCCTCAACATTGTTCCTTGGGATTTGAGAAATACCAACAGATGGTCCGGTGATATAGGTTTTGCTTTTGGTCATAGTTTGAGCACGGATTGGATAATCCCTTCGCAACACGGAAAGACCACTCAAAATCTTCACCCTTGCTCTTACTATGAGAGCCAGCCTCGAATTCCTTTTGGTGATGCATTTGGTGAAGAGGTAGAAGATGTGACTGTAAATGTTGATCTCCTTGTATGTGAAGAGATCAAGCAGGAAAATGGCTCTTGGTCCTGACAAGGTGGTCAAGTTCTTCACTAGATAAAGGTTGTAGAGCATAATGTAGGCCAATGTCCTCATCTCTGGGGTGAAAGAAATGGTGTTCAATGCCTTCTTCTTGAGATCACCACCAAGGATTTCCACAATTGGTACAAGAGAGTCCAATCTATCATCATAGTGGATATAAGATTGTTGAGTTGGTGGATGAACTTCTAGTAACTCTTGGATAGACTCCCTTGTCATATAAAACTCTCTCCCCCTCAGCCAACAATTTATGTGTTTCCCTTCCACAAGGGCATTTGCAAAGAATTTCCTTATAATCTAGGCATAAACATTCCCCACTGGATTCAGCAACTTTGCCCACGTCCTTTCTTTGAACACTTTCGGAATGAAAGTGTTTTCAAGGGTTTCCATTGCTACAACCTTTTCCATGATGATCGGGGCCCTTTTATAATAGTCATTGTAGGCCATGTCTGCCTCAACGCTTCGAAAATTTTCGGAGTCAGTGCATGAACGCTTTGTTGACTTCTTTGAGGCCAATTGCTTAATAGGATACATTTGCAAAACAGTCACAAACACAAAGAAACACATACAAAAACAAAACATGAATACAAACTTAATTAGTACCAAGTTAGTCCATAAAACAAACAACTAGTCCTAAAAAGAACGTAAACAATATCACAAGATCATGTTATAAATGCTAAATATGTAACAAAACCTATCTAGCATGAGTGATATGCAAAACATGTCAAGTGAACAAGTATGTGCATTAAGTGTGCATATGTGGTGCATGATCAACGCATGACACAACATCAAAGTTTAGTTGCACATACACAACTACCATGTAAAACAATGCCTGAACATGTGAAAATCTTACCTAAATACATGTTATAATGCCGCTTGGGGCCAACACAAACACAATCAAAGACAATAGGATAGAATCCAATCAAGAAAATCAAAAGATTTTGCATAAAAATAAAGTTTTCCCTACCCTTTCAAAAATGAACCCAACATATGAAAACGTAGAATCTAAGGCTTAATCTAAGGAAGTAAAGAGAAAAGAATGATGAAACATACCTTGGAGAAAACTTAGAGTTGATTGAACTTGAGTTTTTGTTGGGTTTTTGAGAGAAAAGTAGTTTAGGGTTGAGAGAGGCTCGAGGGAGGCAAAGGGTGTGAGTTTGAAAAACTGTTATAGTCTGCCCTTTAAAAACTAAAAACACGTGATTTTCGTGGGTAAGCTTCTTGCAAAGTTACTCGCAAAAATTCCACTGAAGCATTGAAATTGTTTCGCGGGTAAGATTCTCTTGCGAGACAGTCGCGAAAGTTTTTGTCTAAATTTTAGTGTTTTCAATTTTTGCCATCCTCATTTTCTCGAGAAGAGCTAACTCGCGAAAATGCCTCTAAAAGAGTTTTTTGGTAAAACAAGAAATAGGCAATATGTACAAAAACTCTAAACACACGAAAGCATAAAAACACTTTTAAAAACATATAAAATACTCAAAATCTTTTTGGGTTTGATTGACAAGCAATTGAGTATATACATATTTGAACACGTACAATCACATAAATGGAATAAGCATTCATTGAGCATTAGACTTGTGTGTGAGGATCAAGTATGAACTAGTCTATAGTCTAATATGAAACTTCAATGATCAATTCAATTAAGTCATACACAACTAGTACGAAAGTCAAGTGACCTATCTCACTTATAGAAATAAACATATATGACCCCTCACCAATGTGATTACAATTGATTGAAAGCTCTTTGATGTGCTTCCATTTTACGTACTTCTGATTAAAACAACTCAAATTTTTGAGAAGCGATGCCATAAACATTTTGAGATATCTTTGAAACTTTAGCCTTTGGCTTTGGTACCATACATTTTAGTACAAATCGCTTTCCCTTTTTCCTAGTCAAATACTAATATGTGCGATGGATTTTTTAGCTCAAAATTTTTTTTCAAGATTGACATTTTTAGAGCTCTTGAAAAAGAAAAAATGTAAGGAGATATATAGGCGTAAGTCTACGCATGTATCAAGATCAAACAAGACTATTGACCAATCATTCATGACAAGCTTGAAGATCTATTTACAACAATCAAACATAGATTTCTAAATGCTGCTTACACTTAAAAAACGTGCATACATAACAAGCTAAGCTCGTAAATGCACTACGCCATTAATATAGTGGTACTAGGCCAAACTCTCATGTGATATACACAACACAAGCGATCAAACTTTTTGGAGATTTTTCAATTTTTATGGGTTTTTAAATTTTTTAACACACTCAAAAATAAACATGAAAAGTAAGATTAAAAAAAGAAAAAAAACAAAGAAAAAAGACAAACAAACAAACAAACAAACAACAACAATAACAACAACAACAAGAAGTACAAAACAAACTTGAAAAAAAAACATGCTAAAATGAAAACATAAGCACACAACCAAGCAATATCACAACATATCAAAAGAATTGATGCATGGACATGTTCTAATGCTTATGCATGTGTACCCTTCTTCATCTACATGACACGTGCATTTAGGGTGATATCCTTAAAGGATTGGGTACTTGAGTTGCGATTCTCAAACCTTAGGGTGAAGTTTGTCAAACAAGAAATGATGGTATCTATCATCTTCATCACATCACCAATACCAGGATCGACTTCTCACCCTTTTGATTGCTTGGCGTTCTAATTCCCCTTTCCTTGTGCTCTTGGTCTTTGAGAATCTACTTTCTTCAATGCGTGAAGCTTATAACAATTAGGTCTAGTGTGTTCTTGGATTCCACAATGGTGGCAAAAATGTTGAGTTTGAGGACCTGTTTGTGACTTTGGTAGAGACTTTCCTTTAGTCTTGGGTTTGGCCACAAATGGATTTTGAGGTTTTGTCAAAACCTTTTGAGCAATCACAATTGGTTTCTTCTCAACCTTCACATTTTCAACAATTTGAGTTGCTACCATTGGTTCCTTAGCCTTAACAAACTTCATCTCCTTAAACACATTGGTGCTTGAGCTACTTTCTCCTGTATATCCTAAGCTGCTTTTGTCAGAAAAAGGCTTTTGATGTGCAAGCACTTCGTCAAATTTCTTGGAGGCAACACACTCCATTTTGGCATTAGCTTGAATCACTTCAAGCTCAATAAACTTGATCTTGGAATAGGCTTTGGTTAGTTCTTCACTCAGCGCCTCAACTTCACACTTCATTTCTTTGTACCTCATGAGTATACTCTTGTAGTCTTGCTTAGCTCTCTTCATTTTTTTGATGGTTGCTTTAGCCTATCTAGTATACTCTCCGGTCTTCTCAAGAAGAGAATTATAGGATTCTTGCAATCCCTTTGCTTCTTCATCTTCATCATCGGATTCCTCCCCAATCCCCATAGACTCTACTTCGGTGTGCTCACCGAGTTCTTCACTAGAAGACTCAAGTCTTCCGAAGAGTCCACGGGCGCAATAGCCATAAATGTGGAGTAGTTTCCTTCTCCATCACAACTTTCTTCCAAATCTAAATTGGAGCCGTTCGAGTCACTAAGGGTAGTAGCAAAGACTTTACCCTTTAATTTCAAGTAAGGGGGCACTTTTTCTTCACATGCCCATGCCCTTTGCACTCATAGCACGTGATCGCTTGAGATGGAGAAGAATCTTTGGAATCCTTCTTCTTGAAGTCTTTCTTATCCTTCTTAAAATTTGAGAATTTTCCCTTCTCAAAAGACTTCCTATCCCTCTTGAATTTTAAGAACTTACGAAAGTTCTTAGCAAGGTATGCCACTTCCTTTTCAAGCTCATCCTCATCCAATTAGTCTTGAGCTTCCAATCTCTCATTGATTGTCTTAAGACTAAGAGATTTACTCTTCCTTAGCGATGGTAGAGATAGCTTATAAGTTTGAAGAGAACCGATGAGTTCTTGAATTTTAATCTCATCAAGATCTTTGCTCTCTTCAATGGCAGTAACCTTTGCACGGAAGCTTTCTGGTAGGGATCGTAAAATCTTCCTCACAACCTTGGAGTCCTCCTTCTTTTCACCCAAGTTGAATTTGCCAATCACCACTTCATTTAGCTTCCCATAGAAGGAGTCGAATGACTCATCTTCTTTAGTTCTTCAAAGCGAATGGTGAGCATTTGTAACTTGGTGTCCTTCACCTTTTTGGTGCCTTCATATGTGGTCTCCAAAATTCCCCATGCCTGCTTGGCGATTGAAACATGTGAAATCTTGTGGAATTCATCGGGTGAGACGTCATAAAAAAATAGCATTCAAAGCTTTACTATTAGCATTGGCTACTGCAAGGGCTGCCTTATCCCAAGTAGATTTGGCAGCCTCCGGCCTAGTCCACCCAATCTTAACAACATCCCATACATTATCATCAATAGAACATAAAAATGCACGCATACACACTTTCCAAAAGGCCTCATTGCTCCCATCAAAGAAGGGAGGTGTATTTAGGGATTGAGACCTATCCATTGTAGGGTCAAGGATCACACTTAGGATGTAACAATCTGACAAAGTGTACCCACTTCGATACCAATTAAAAGCTCGAATTTGTATATAAACACAAGAGCTTATTTAGACTCCCAATTAAAAGTTATAGATCAGTTGCTTTTACCTTAATTTAAACTAAGTGCGGAATAAGAGTAAATGCATGCAAACAACCGATAAACTACTCTAAGCCATATTCATTTAATATCAACAATAAAATAAAATCTTAAAGAGTAGGGAAGAAGGATGCAAACACAAGATAACATCGAGATGTGTTATCAAAGAGGAAATCGAAGAACTCGGTGAAAAACCTCTCTACCACCCTCCAAGTAATAAATCGATCAACTAGAGAGTATGTTGGAGTACACGAATAACAAAAGCCCCTCCAAGCCTAGTCTACCCCATGTACTTGAACCCTCGAAACTCCTACTACCAACTGGCTTCATGAAACCTTGTCTTCTCTAGCTTTTTCGGATCATGCAATTCAACCCAATTGCATCTGCCAACGATTGGCTTCTTCCAATGCTTCCCAGCAGCACCAAAACCTCACTTTACACTCAGATTGAGTGTGGTAAGCGTTTGGGCTATCAACCTTTCAAGGATTTAGAAATGGAGAGGTAGGAGTAGAGGAAAACCACAAGGAAATGTGTAGATGATTGTGGGTAAAACAATCTCTAACTCTCAAGTGCGTATGCTAGGGTTTTCTCTCTGAAAAGTACTCCTTACATTATGTGGGCAATAAGGGTATATATAGTGTGAGTAAAGACTTGGTGGAGTACAAATGACAAAATAGCAAAATAGAATGTTTTGCAAGTATTTCGCGGGAAGGCCTTACCTGCAAGACACTCACGAAAACTCCAACTATCATGACTCTTCACATTTCAGTCTTACGCTCAACACGTGGCTACTTTGCGAGTTAGCTTCCTGTGAAATCCACTTGATCTTCAATATGAGCTTGAGTTTTCACACTCTCTTTAATACATAACTATTACAATAAAAGTCTCACATAAATATAGGGAAAAAATGATTGAATAGAATTACAATCAAATTTGGCACGGAATTAAAACTAATACAAAATAGTTGTAAATAACAACTTTACACAAACTTTGGAAGATACTGCAGTGGGAATTTGGTGAGCCTTCATCGCTTCTAAGTTAAGGATAATGAACATGCTAATGGACAATGTACTATACAACAGTCCATTAAAGTTGCAATGGAGCAAGGGGTTATATTCAAAAGCAAAAAAGAAAGAGCAAACACAAGGTGACACTTCTAGTACATGGAGAGGTAAAATTGTAAAAGAGGGAAAGAATGTTGGTAACCCTCTACAAACTGCAGATTCCATATGAATTCTATTAGAAAGTTTCAACTATTAATTTTGTGTTTAGTTAAGCCTTGAGTGAAGGAAGAAGAGACGGGTCACGGGTGGCATTATGAAGGTGATTGCTCTGGTTGGAGTTTCTATAATAACTATGGAAGAAGAGTAGATTAATTAAACAGAGATGGAAAGTTGCAACTGTGTTATTTTGTAACGAGATGATAGTAAAAACATAATTGTGTACGCAACTTCTTTCCAATACAAATACACTTGAATGTTGTCTAGGATTAAAGATGAAGATCAAAGAGTATTAGTACAAGAAGAGTAGATTAATTAAACAGAGATGGAAAGTTATCTTGATGAAATTTTTTGTGGTTGCTATAAGGTCAATTATGCTCTATGGTATTGAATGTTGAACTATTAGAAAATCAACATATTTATAAATTGCGTATAACTAAAATGATTAATAAAAGGACAAAGTTTAGCTACAAAATCAGTTGTTACCTAAGGCTACAAACTGCTTTAATAAATTGACATGTGTAAAAAATGGCATTTGCATTGCACATGAGTACTTAAGTAAATTAAACTCAACTAGCCCTAGTTAACTACACCATCTACTAAAAAAATAAAAAATAATACTAAAAAACTAAAGCCCTTATACATATTCTCTCTCTCTCTCTCTCTTCGACTTCACTATAAACCCAGAAAAGCAGAAACCCAATCCGTTTCTTTGTAACCCAGAAACCCAATCCCTCTTTAATAACTGAACATAGATACATAAAACTATAGACGACTAGACATTAGTGCTAACTTATATTCAAGAGCATCAACAGAACCATGAAAAGGGCTATTAAGGTGTTGTTTACAAATGAGGGAAGAAAATGTAATCATATGGATAGAGCATTACAATCAAGTGTAGAAGCCAAGAAATTCCCTCTCAGATTGGTTGACCTTTGGGCATGACTTGATCTTTGATCCACATGTAAGTTGGAACAAGAACATAGTATGCTAAATTGCTGATGCCATGAAACCCAAAATGAAGCGCCAGAGGAACACAAATGGATTTACAGGCTTTCTTACATCCTTTGCTACAACTACTGGAATTCAGTAGTCACCATTCTACAACTATTATTATCAAAGGATGATTGTTTGTGTCATGACTTCAGATCAGCCCTAAAATTGTTTCAATATTAGTGCTTGTGGTGGTGGAAATAGAAGAAAAGAGACAATGGCACTGAAACCCTGACAGTGAAGAATGCCTATGTAGTTTGTTTGTTAAATCCTCCCTCACACGTGGAACTGCTTTCAAGAATTCCAATGGCATACTCTGTGACCAAACTAATTCAATTACAAGCTTCAACCCATCAAATATAATCACCACCTTAAGAAGAGTGCAAAACCTACAACCAACCAATCAAAGATTCTGATGAGGTACAAACAACAATTCATTTTAAATGTATGGAGATCAATGCTTTGGTTTAATTATTCTTACAGAAAATCCCTCTTCTCTGATGATTGCACAATAGTAAGTCTCTTCTATTTAAAATATATGGATTGGGGTGACCTGTGGTGGAGGGAGAAGAGGGATTGGGATGACTGGTGGAGAGAAGTTGAAAGAGAGAGGGATTGGGTTTCTACCTTTCTAGGTTTACAGTGAAGTTGGAGAGAGAGAGAGAGAATACGCATAAAGGTTTTAGTTTTTTAGTATTATTATTATTATTATTTTTTAATAATTGGTGTAGTTAACTAGGGTTAGTTGGGTTAAGCTTATACTTAGGTACTCATGTGCAATGCACATACTATTTTTTACACATGTCAGTTTATTAGAGCATGTGCGTTGCACAAACTGCTTAACATGATACAACTAGTTACAACTGGTTTTGTAGCTAAACTTTGTCCTTAATAAAATGACAAAGTTTGGATACAACCAAATTTCAACCAAGTTTGTAGCTTGGTTGTAGCCAATGGCTACAACTCCTTAACATGATTACATCTTTAAAAAATCTAATTGTTGGATTGTATTTCTTTATGTTCTTGACACACGTGTCAAATTTTGTGAAATTTGATGTTATATACTATTCAATCCATAAACTTATTTTTTATGAATTTAAACATTTAATTGATAATATAGCTATCAATCTTTGATCATTTTGAAATTTTGCAAGCATGAAGAGTATAAGAAAAAAAGTGTAATACAATGATGAATTTTTCAAAATTTACATCCAATAAAGATATTAAGTAAAGTTTTTTTTAGAAGAATATTGAATGAAGTTGTAGTTATTAGCAACAACCAAGTTTGTAGCTAAAATTTGTCCATAATAAAAATTGACATATAAACTAAGGAAATAATAATATAGTATATGATTTTGGATAGAATAAAATGGAAGAAAAGAATATATATGGTCAATTAATTCTAATCTAATTTGTTATGAATTAATACCCACCCATAACTAACTAATTTGTTGTAAATCCATAGCATTTGGCAGCAGTTGAGTTTGTTAGATATGACATAAGGATCTCATTTCAATTGAAACCTTATCATAAATTGCTCTTACCTTAAAAGTCACCGCAATGATTATGTAGTGCAACCCACATTTTTTTTTAAAAAGATTTTGAATTGCAAGCTAAAATCGAAAATGTAATTATCTTAAAAGATTATCCGCCATCTTTGCCACAAATTACATGCATATATCATATATGGAATCTCTGGCTTTGCCAATACATTAAATATTGGGCAGTTTCTCCAAAAAAATTTATTTTATGGAAAAAAAAAATGTTACTCTTTTTTATGATGACACAGGTTTTGAACCTGCACGGGTGATTTTTTTTTTTGGATAATCAAAAAAATGATGACTTGAGTTAGTGTCTTCCACTTTAGTGTGGAGAAGACATTTTGATAAGGTTAGCGTTGTAACTCAATACAATTACTCAATTTTCTTCACGTGTAAAACTTGGATTCAAAACTCCTCCCCCCTGTTGTAAGTGAAACAAAAAATAATAATAAAGAGAAAGAATGTCTAGAAAATCGAAGAGGATTACCTGATTACTTAAGCAATCTAAAATTTAATATAAAGCAACTGTACAAACTACTCTAGTAAAAATTAATCCAAAAGAGTCTTAAAAACACAATAAATTCGATGATTCAATATGAAATCTTATATTACATGACAGGTGTGAACTTGCTCTCTTTCCAACTCACCGTACATATAAAATATGAGGCTTTTATCATGATTCTACTATCCTATGACTCAATTTGACATTTTGTTTATTCAAGATCATCCATATACAAGATGATGGTTCAGTGACATTAGCATAAGCTACAAAATGCATTTTCCATAATACGTTGTTCTAAGCTTGGTCATCCTTATTATTGCACTTCTATCCTTGGTCAATGAAAAGAACTTCTACTTTCATAATTTCAGGCTCTGATTCAGTGTATCTTTCCAATATAATCAACTTCATCAAATAGACAAATGACTCATCTTTGCCATTCCCACAGCTCATATATACTCTTTGAAAGATGGCAATAAAGATTCCAATGATCTATAAAAAGTAATTCAAGACTACAACAACAACCACAACATACAAAGCTTAGTCCCAAAATTCAAGTAAAAAAAAATGGGGTTGTTCTCTCAACAAAATTGGGATAAAGTTAAGTTGAAATATCATAATTCCATATTAATCCATTATAAAGTGAAATCTCTTTAGGTATAACCATAATATTAAATGAGTTCGATAAAGCAAGTATAGCTTAAATCAGGTTTCTACAATAAGACAACAATAATAAATTCCTATAGGTGTCTTTTCTAATTATTTCTTATGTGAATCTTTATTGGCTATGCTTAATTGGTTGGCAGGCTTTTTTCAGTAGACAATACTATTTTGGTAGTCCTTTAAAAAAAAAAAAAAAAAAAAAAAAAAAAACATAGATTATCAATTTAACAAATTTACACTTTTCCTAGAATAAATGAATTGCATGTATTATCAATTTTAAACTTTATGTATCGTTGCAGCAAATTGAATTCACATGTTTTGAAACAATAAGAACATGAGCATATATATCTTATACATCATTGTGCTTAATTATAAATACCCCTAGCGTTCGTTAACATGAAATCGTATAAAGAGCATTTACAGTTTGATTCTCGACTTATTTTCTATGAGAAAAAAACTTTCAAAGCCATAAAACAAATCAACATCTACTAAAATCTAGAATAAGAAAAATCGTAGAATAGGTTTTGGCAAACTATTTTCTCCAACTACTAGTAAAAGAATGAGTTAATAACACAAAATCATTAGTGTTGCTTTTACCAAGCTCTGCTCTTACTTAATGTTCAGTATGTGGTATAAACTAATACTCAGATACATAGAGTAAAAAAGGTTGAGAGCTAGACATGTTCATTCAACATTGTTCAATCTAAAATTGATACAACCTTATGCCACAACTCACCATATGACAAGTTGTGATTGGTGAAGGTGTGTTAGTGGAACATGTGGAGACACACCTTCACTAGTCACAACTCGCCATGTGGCGAGTTGTGGCACAAAGTTGTGCCAATTTTGATGGTACTAGCATTACCCAAATGTAATAGTCTGATTTTTTTGGGATTTTCTTGGTAAAAAGGTGACACCATAGACAAAAATGCTACTTTTACAATATTTTCACAATGAATCATAGTTAGCAAGTTAATATAGGTTTTTAATTTGAATCTATCACTAAAATTATTTTCTTGTCTGCTAGTAACAGTCTATAGCAACTTGCCCATTAAAATTTATTGTAAAAATATTATGGATGTAGCATTTCTCGTCGGACTTAAATTTTTTTCCACTCCCACATGGAATTATTTATTATTACCAATAATCCCAATTTTTTTTTCTATATAAACCTTTTTCTTTCTCAAGTTCTCAACCCCACAAACCTTAAACTTACACCCTTCTTTTCATTTCCTAGAGAAACCATTTTTCTCTCTAGCCAAACACTATAAATCCTTCTCAAACCCAATCCCAAATTCACAAACCTTTGTTCAATTCTCACTTTTTCTCCAAACCCAACATCACCACCACCACCACCACCACAACCCTTTAATGGCTCCTAACATCACCACCACCACCACCACCACAACCCTTTAATGGCTCCTAACATCACCACCACCACCACCACTACTATCACCACCAAACCATAGGCGGAGCTAGGGGGCGCCAAGGGGGGCATGGCCCCTCTTAGCTTTTGAAATTTTCCATTAATTTCTTTTACATTTGATAATAATTGTAAAAATTACACAAAAATGTATTCATCGGCCCTCCTAAAAAAAATTTCTAACTCTGCCATTGCACCCAACACGTTAGCATCTATCTCATGTTCTTGGCTGGTAACGAGGACTATGTAAAATGTGTGGTTGGCTTAGTAAGGCCCTGAGAAAGGTCAAGATCCAAGTACCCTCTAGTGGTTGCAATTTTGCCTGATGTGCATGCCGGAGGGACACCGTGAAATATTGGTTTCACAGGGGTGCATAGTTAGGGAGATTGAGCCTGAGTATCCAACTGAGAATCAAACCTAGTTTGCCATGGCCTATTATAGTATTATGTCGTCAATTACTCCAAGCTACGTCTTTGGGAGGTACGTATGTTACCATTCTTTGCATGTGTTACACCTAGTTTGCTTGTGTGACGAGAAATTTTTTTTTTTTTTTGAAATCGTGTTTGTGGGCTTCTTACACGTGCTATCTCAAAAAATGCATGTGAGGTTGTTTTGGTAATTTTGAATTAACACTGTGTTTGGTTGGGTGAAATTTAGGAAGCATGGAAAATATAAGAAGGAAAATAGGATAGAAAACTGAGTTTTCCTCTGTTTGGGAATAGAAAGAAAATAGGAGGGGTGGAAAACCCGAGAGAAAATTTTCTCTCCCGAGCCCACAAATTTTTTCCTCCCAAATCGGGAGGAAAAGCCAGGAGAGAAAACTGCCTCATTGCACTTTTACAAAAATGCCCTCTCCAACGTCTACAATAACCCAGCACTGGCGTGGCAAAATAAGAAGAAGGAAGCAAGAAATAACCCCCCAACCACCAAACCCAACACCACCAACAAACACCATAACCTAGCACAAAAAATTAACCCAAAATCAACAGAAAATTAACCCAAAATTAATGGAAAAACAATTAGAAAACCCAACTCAAAATCATTGCCCTTGATCAAACCCAACCCAAAATCATCATCTATAATAAAAGCATAAAACTCAAATTGTAAAAGAAGAGGAGGAAAGAAAAAGATTCTCAAAAAAAAAAAAATAATAAAAAAAAAACGAAATTTTTACTATCAATCACCCTTTTCTTACAATCACAAGTCAAAGCACTTTTGTTCACTTCACAATTTCTCCCGAGCCTGGGCCAGAATTTTCAATCAAAAGCCAATGGAAAAGAAAAAAAGAAAAAAGAAAACACCCAGATATCATTTTATTTTTGACAAGCCCATGTCCATCCAAAAACTTTAGTCCAAATTCCATCTGGCCATCCACCCCCAACTCCTCACAACAAAACAAAACAAAACAAAACAAAAAGGGGGAGAAGAAAGAGAGGCGGAGATAGAGATAAGAGATAAGAGGAGACAGAGACAAGAGGAGATAGAGATAAGGTGTTATTATGAATCAGAAAAAAGGAGGAGGGGTTAGGGGGGGTAGTTGGGAAATAATAAAGAGAAAGGGAAATATTATTTTAATAAAAAAAATGTGTATAATAGATAAATTGATATGGGTGTTTTGTAAAAATGATAGTGTAAAAATGATGGTGTTTTATTTAATGAGTACAAATAAATCTATTTCTTAACTATTATGTAACAAGGGTATAATAGTCAATTTATATAAATTATATTTTCTATCCTTTCCTTTTTCTCTCCAATTAATCAAAAGAGTTTTTCACCCTCTTACTTTTCCACCCTTCCAACCAAACACACAAGAGGGAAAACTAAATATTTTCTATCCTCCCACTTTTCCATTCTCTCACAGTTTTCTATCCTCCTACTTTTCCACTCCTCCAACCAAACGAACCCTAAAGGTCTGTCCGATGGCAGATAATGCAAACAGATAACGCCTAGTTTGACTGCTGTTATGAAGACGTGTGTATCTTTCTTCCAAAAAAACAATTCCACTCGCTCCCTTGAATCTTGCTTTTCCTTTTAAAATGGAGCCTTAAACTTGTCTATATAATTGTAACCAACAAATCTCTTATATTTAATAAATTTCCCTGGTCTAGTGTAAGGTTATTCTTTATCGTTAAAGAAATTTTAATCTATCGTATTACTATTAAATGTTTGTACATAATTGGTACAATATACTTCTAATTTTTAAAAAAATATAATCTCTTTTTGATTCAATTATATGATTTATTAACATGTTTTTGTTACCCAATTGCATGATTTCAACAGATTTGTAATTTGTACTTATGTTTGAATTTTTTGTATGCAGTTTGTGGAGTACAGCAAGATGATTTACCTAGATGGAGACATTCAAGTGTTTGAAAAGTGAAAACATTGATCACTTCTTTGACTTACCAGACAACCAGTTCTATGCTGTTATGGAATGCTTTTGTGAGAAAACATGGAGCAACACTCCACAACACAACATAATGGATCTCAAAATTTTGGGACTACTAGAAAAATTTGTGTATGACCCATTTTGGGACATGTGGATCGCTTTGATAGATTCATATCAAGCTACTTTCTAGCCATTGAATTAATAGGTTGTGGATGTGGATCATTGGCTTACAAAAATAAGCACATAAATCTCTGACTTTGTTTTCTTTAATTCGTGGTGAATAATATTGGTAACTTATAGCATACTCAAAAATTTTATGATTCTTGCAGGACTTTTTGAACATGTTCTTCGAGTATTTACAAGCCAATCTCCCCAGTTACAATAATGTGCTTGCCACGTTATGACGTTACCCTGAGAACATTTTATTTGAAAAAGTCAAAATTGTTCATTACTGTGCTACTGTGAGTATCCACTTTGTTCATAGTAACAACCTCAAGTTCAATAAAATTTGAACATTTTTTGCTTGATATGTAATACTAATGGATTATTTTTTGATTTTTTTTTTTTGTAGGGCTCTAAGCCATGGAGATGGAGGTACACTGGTGAGGAAGAGAACATGTACAGGGAGGACAGCAAATTGCCAGCGAAGAGATGGTGGGACATATACAATGATGAGTCATTGGACTACAAGAGCTCATTGGCTTATGTAGAGGCTGAAACTGGTGTTGGAAAAATGGCTTGAAAAAATTCTTGACAACACTTTCAGGTTTCAGCGGTAGCTGTTCGCTACATCAATACCCCCATCTGCTGCTTAGTGCTTGATAATTTCAATTCAAATGATTTTGTGTAGGAATAGGGGTAATGGGTACATGGTTGGTTTTATATTGATAAGGTTTGGAACGGCCTTCTGTTTTAAGTCGAAGACTCAAACTCCTATTATTAGGTTAGGAGTTTTTGGACCATTGGTCTTATTTTCGCTTTGTTTTCTTTTTCATATTTTCAATTTATAAGAACAAATATTTTGGTGCATACAAGTTGTTAATTCATTCTCTCTCTCTCTCTCTCTCTCTCTCTCTCTCTCTCTCTCATATTAATTGTTATGTTAGCAAATGTCCAACCTTGGCTTCTATTATTGACATGTAATGTAGATACTATCCAATGTGATGATGGAATTATCAAATGTGAGAAAACTATTTGAGTACCACTAAATGTGAAAAAAATACAGTCAGATGTGATGTTGGTATTGACTAATGTGACAATGGAACAATCAAATATGAGAAAAAATAAGGGAACCACGGTGTAGAGCGACTATATTCCTAGTTCGAAATAAATCAAACAAGTAAAATAGTTTCACAAATGAGAATTTCTATTGATGATTGTGTGGTACAATTCTCTGAAATTACAAAAGAGTTATCCTCTGATTCGATCTCCTTAAAAGACTTGTTGATTGGATTTGTAGTAATGTGATTTTGATATGAACACAAGATATCCTTCAATTTGGTTGAGGGATGGATCGAAGATTGCTGAAACGGAATTGCAATGAATCTCTGGCTATGAGCTTGTTAGAAATCCTTTGTTCTTCACGTTCTTCGTATTCTTTGTGTGTTCTTCGTCTTTGAAGGTTTATGGTGGAAGTTCTTCAAAGTTTTAGACGCTTGAATCCGTAGAGCTTCACCGATTTGTGGTTTGTTGATGTTTTTCGGACCTTTAAGCTTGATTCCTGTAAACTTTAGGATCTAGGCAGATAGTTTGGATGATTCTGCTTCGAGTGTTCTTCAATTTTGAGGTTGAAGTTCTTGAAGGCTTTGAGGCTTGATTCTTACAGAGCTTTTGTACTTTTGAATCCCTTGGTCTCTTTTCAAATGCCTTAGGAAGGCTTCTATTTATAGGAGTTTGGGGGTGGGTGAGCGACACGTGGCAAAGTTTGATTGGTAACATATGTCACAGCCTGATTGGTCTGCCTATGTCATCACTTACACGTGCTAGACCGCCTGTGTCATCGCTTATATGCGCTAGACTGCTTGTGTCATTGCTTACACGCGCTGAGGTGCTTGTGTCATTGCTTACACGCGCTAAGGTGTGATTAGTTCTTGTATGACACTTGGCAAATTTCTGTTGGTTTCTGAGTAGTGATAGCAAAACCTAGCAGCCATACGTGGTGCTTTGTAATTGGTTGTATCTTGTGGACTTGGTAGTGTGACGTGTCAGCTTGTGATAAGTCGAAAATTTTCCTTTTCTACAAATGCCCCCTCAAGACTCGTTCACGCACATAGTTTTGGAGTGTAGTGTGGGAATGAGTTTCGAAAACTGATTTTTTTTTTTACACTTGACTCTTTAAGTAAAGTAGTTAAAGGTGGTGGAGCTTTCAGCATGATGAGATAATTTCCGAAGAGTAGATCCACCCACATGAAAGGCTTTGGTAAGACCGAAAATGGGTCTACGAGTATTTGAATGTACTTGCATGACTGAGCCTTCTCAGCAGTGGTTAAGTTGAAGTAATTTCAGAAGAGTATTCTGGATCGTTGGCGACGATCACAGGGTGTAGAAGATGGGGAAGAGGTGAAGATGTTGGTTAGGTACAGCATGCAGGGTCATGGGGCTAGATTCATTTTTCTTTTTTTTTTTAACTCCTGGTGAAGTAATCTCGGAAGAGTATACTTCGGATTACAGCAAGGCCATGTGAGAATGTGGTTGAATGTGCTTGTGTTATCGCATCACTCAAGTTAAGTTGAGGTAGTTTCAGAAGCTTATGGATTCTTGGGGGTGCTGATGTTGGTGATGAAGATGACGGGGATGAAGCAAAGCGAATGGGTGAAACATACGCCCCCATGGTGCTGGCCCTGTATGTTGGGGACCCTCTAGTGTAGATGTTCCTGGGAAGTACACCTTTGGATCTGGGACTGACTGCATACTGAATGAGGTCCGATGACAAGTGGTAGAATGTGCTTGCGTGATGGGACCATGTTGACGAACGTTAAGTTGAAGTAATTTCAGAAGAGTACTTTCTGAAATACCTCAAGCTGGATTTAAGTTGGAGTAATTCTAGAAAATGTGTTTTGAGGTACCAGCAACGATGACCTTTGGGTCCCCTGCTTGTGGGAACATAGAATGAAGTTTTGGCGACCATTTACCAACACCAAAGGTTGAATTATGATGAGCTGGTCCCTTGTAGGTCATTATAAGTGTTGGATGAAGGACAATTTGTAAGATACCCCAACACTTTTTACCATCTTCACCTACTGCTACGTGTTGGAAAAGCACAGAAAAATGAAAGATGGAGCTAACTTGTGATTCTGGTCTTAGAAACCAACCGAGTTGCTGTTTGTTCTGAACCACTACTTCTGCTGGAAGACCAAGCAATTGGAAAAAGACTACAGGACACCTGAGGTTAGGAACAGATGTCTCTGCTGGACTTGGATTTCCTGGCCAACCAAATCCACAGAAGCATGGAAGGACGATGCAGACCTTGTTATGAGTAATTTTATGGATAAAAGTAGTTGTTAAATGGAGAAACAAAATTTGTTTGGATCTCAAAATTACAATAACACTGTGAGGAGGGTTTCTACTAAACCATGAGAGGGTTGGTTTCAAACTAATTATGAAGCAATATTGGTTACTAAGTGTTGAAAATGATAAGGCCATAATGAGAAACGACTCTAAGAAAGAGGACTTGAAAATTTGAAAGAAGCAAATCTTCATTTTATGATTCAGTGTGTTTTTTTATTTTATTTTATTTTATTTTTTTCTTAATGAGTTCTTGATGAATCCGTCCCATCTATTTATAATGGAGAGATGAAGAATGGTAGACGGGCAGTTGAGAATGTCAGTTGAGAATTTTCGGTGAGACTGGTGGCTGGGAATGGTAGATGGGAATGGTAGGCACCGAACGAAAATGGTAGGTTGGAGTAGTGACCCAGTGTAATTTCAAGTTCAAGACATACTTGTGAGAGTTCATTTGTACTTTGAAAGGGAAGCCTTGATAAAGTCTAGGGAATAACCCTGAGGGAATCCAGACCAAGTGAATGAATCTCAAATCTTGATCTTGAGAGCTTAACTTTTGGACATTGTTGATACTTCGGGGAAGTGGGTCACATAGGTGGTTTTCAAGTCCAAAACAAATCAGCAGATTTCACAATCAGAACCTATGTGAAAATCTGAATAAGACAAGCTTTGCTCGAACATCTTGATTCTTGGTCAAAGTTCATATTAAGGCCAACAGCTGTAGAATCATACTATTTGAGCAATTTCGGATTCTTGAATGAAGAAATAGACCCCAAAAATGAAATTTATGCAAAAAATTGGGCAAGATAGGTACTTCTTGAAAATTTTGACTTTTTGTTCAAGATTTGTCCAAAAGTCAATTTTTTAGGAATTGGACAATTTGCACAATTTCCGAGCTTCAAATGAAGAAACGGATCTCAAAATCAAAATGTACTCGAAAAACTGAGTGGAACAAGCCTTTTTTGAAAATTTTGACTTTTTGGTCAAAGTCAAAGTTCTACTTGGTCAAAGCTTTTTCTTTTTCTTTTTCTTTTTTTTTTTTTTTTTGGCAGGCGGTTCGGACTCGGTCAGGATAAATGGGTCAAATCGGGTCGGCCTGGACAAACGGGTCAGACCGTAGTGGGCTGTGACGTCATAAAGATGTCATCCATGATGTCATAGCACTGGAAGGCACGTGTGGCACGTGTAAGCGCGTGGCTGGGTGAGGTGGCGCGTGAAACTGACGCTGATGTCGTCGGAGGCGCGAGGAGGTGCATGGCTTATCATCTGGGCCTAAAATTTTTGGGTCCTGAAGATCGGAGGTCAATGGATCTAATGGTGACACCGGTTTTGTAAAAAAATTCTCAGATTTGTGCAGATTTGAATGAGAAACCCACGGGACGTTAGGAATTTGTGGCCGCTCATGGCGGCGCATCTGGGCCTAGAATTTTCAGGTTTGGTGGATCGAAGGCTGTAGAAGACTCCCATGGTGTCAGTTTTATGGATTAATGTCCTTGGTGGCTCTGACAGTGTTTGACATTGGTAAAGCTGCAAGTGTCTCTGCTTTCAAGGTCAGCAGCACAAGTAGCTTTGAACAATGTTCGGGCTAAAAATTCATCCCAGGTCTAGTACAGCAGTTCTTTTAGATGACACGTGTACTTTTGCAGGCCTATAAGCCATTTTTTCTGAGGTCTAGTGCAATATTTTCTTTCTGACAGCCTGATACATTTTTTCTTTCTGACAGCATGATACATTTTTTTCTTTCTGACACCTTGATTTTTCAAGGTGGGTACGTCATACTTGAAAATATGGTACTTTAACTTTTTACACGTGTTTTTCCTTTTGTCTGTTAGCTTCTGAGGATCCCTATATAAAGCCACCCAGCGCATGCACTAATTTGTACAAGTGTATTCTCTAGTAACAGAATACTCTGTGTAGTCTCTAGTAACATAATACTTTGTATGGAGAAACCATCCCTCCCCCCCCCCCCTTTTTCTTCTTTTTTTTAATTTAATTTAATTTAATTATTAATAATGATATATATTATTTTTTTCATAGCTATCATGATGCTCTTTTTTAAGGATTCGAAGATTGGTCAAGAACCAACCTTGTTTATTTGTAATAAGAAAGATGGCAAGGATGCGAAGGCTACGACTTTGATTGTTTGTCCACCCATGATTGGAAGATTTTCAGAAAGATGGGGCCGTAACTCTTATCCTCTCAATTTGCTGAAATGGTCACAGGTCATTCCTTCTGATGGCGGCTCTAACTTGGAGACAATTATCCTTCTTGCTTCGCATCACAAAAATGTTGCTAAATCAAAGCCGTACAACATTTTGGGACGAAAGATAATTGCAAAATGTGCCGATTGGGATTTTTCCTTTAGCTTGAACGGAGGGTTTTCCTACTTCTCCCTTTATTGGGATTGGCTAAAAGATGTGCTCGGTCGGTGTAAACACCTCCTTGATGTGACCCACCTCTACAATGTTGTCTTTGCCTCCTTGTTCACATATGATTATGGTGAGAATCTCATGAAAGCATTTTGTGAGTGTTGGAGCCCGTCAACCAATACCCTTCATACCTTAATATGGGAAATTTCCATCACACCAGGGGATCTTTCCATTCTTGGTGGACTTCCTTGCACAGGTGCATTTTATGACGAAGTAGTACCCAATGTGCAAGAGCCTGATGGAATCAATGACCAAGGACGACCCTATCTGCCATACAGCTGTCGCTACCTCTTCCTAGCATACCATCACCTTCAAAACCGGCTGAAGAAACAAGGGAAAGTAAGTGTTTGCGACTGGATTACTTTTTGGTATAGAGGAAATAGCAAGTACCCGGCTCCTAGAAAACCAGCGAGACGAACAACCATTCCTAAATGTAGTCAGAATCCCTCGAGCGAGATAAGCGAGCATGGACCATGGTCTGATGAAGAACACGGGGTCTTTGTAGATCTTCAATTTGAAGGTGATTTAAAGGAGGAGACTTACTTATCGACGCTTCTTTCCTGTTGGCTGTGCATATTTGTCTTTCTTATCAAGGATTAGAACAGCATTCGTCTAGGCACTTTCAAGATTGCTAGTTCCATAGCTAATGATTGTTCATTCGGCCTTGCTCCCCCAGTATTGGCTAGCATTTATCGTGGACTTAACACCATTTCTTCCTCTCCTACCCCGAGCAAGTCTGGAGCTAGTTTTGCCATCCATTATGTTTATGCCTAGGTAGCTCATTTCTTCCGAAGCAATCGCCTCACCCATGATAAACCATCTGATGCTTTGATGACTAAATATTTCGGTGTAGGCTATGCTTCTCCATTCAACGAATCCTCTGCACCCAAGCACATACGAACCGCCTCCAACTTTCTTTGGCACCGAACTGCTTTCAAGAAAAGTTATGATCAGACTTTTATTGACAATGATCACTTATCCATTCAGAAGTTTGAATACTTTATGAGCCTTTGCTCGGTGTACTTGTCACTTCGATGTGAGGATCAACACATTATAAAAGCGTATAGTCCTCACAGATTCAGTCGGTGCTTTGGATTTCATCAAGACATTCCAAGTGATTTAAAGGAAGAAATTCATACATGCTCTTTAAAAGACCTATGCCAATTCTACCAATCCTTCACTCGTTGCAACACGGATTCTAAGGTACTCATTTCAGCTTTTGCCACAGACTTTGGAAGTTGAGTTAGACATAGCTACAAACAATGGTGGGACGAGGTTTGTGGAAATGATTTTACCAAAGGCACAGATCTTCTAGCTGACATCGCCTACTTCCATGTTAACCCACTAACATCCAACAAACCTCAGAAGGGAAAGAGGAAACTACAAGACCCATACATTCCACAGCCTTTGTCAGAGTTTGCACGACATCGACTTCAATATGATAATCATTCAAAAGACTCATCTCGACATATCGAAGTCACTCAAAGTCAAGGCACCAAAGGTCCATTTGTTGTACTAGTTAGGGATGCTGGTAAAATTTCTGAAGAGGAGATGTGTAATGACCTAGGCTTCAATTGGAAACGTTTGAAGAGTCCAATGAAGGGTGTTGATGCAGAGAATTCTATTAATCATGCGCATCTTCTTACAAATAGTGAGTCTTCTATCTCAAAACCATCTGCGAAGAGTTCGAATCTGAGGAGGTGTAAGTTTGCTGATGTTGGTACGTCATCCAAATTTCTGATTGAGACAGAAAAGGCACCTTTCCCATCCCAACAATCGACTAAACCTCCGGAAGTCTCTGTGTTTCAAGCCAAGGCGCATATTTCTTCCGTGTGTAGGAAAGGGGCTTTTATGCTAGGAGATGTTCTTCTAAACAGGCTTTTGAATCTTTCCATAGACAATGTCCTCCCACAAGCTGAAGTAGTTGAAAGTCTTGGAGTGGACCCTCAACACTTGCACGAGAATGTTGACAAATATTGTGAGGGTATCGCAGACTATTTGAAGATGAAGGAATCTATGAACAAACGACCAAGTCCTGCTATCTTAATTCAACGCGAGGTTGAAGTTGAATTCCTCCTTTCTGAAGCATCGAAGAAGAAAGCATCTTTGAAGACCGAACTTGATGCTATTAGATTGAGGATGGTTGACCAGCAAACCGAGCTCACCAATTAGAGCAATCACTGTCTCAAATTGAGACACATCAAGTTGAACAAGACAATGTTGTGCAAGACTTAAAAGAACAACTTGAAGAAGTCAAATCTGCCCCCGTTCTTGAAGACCAGGATATGAAGGCTTTAGAGAAGATACGAGCCCTTCTGGAAGATAATCGTTCTAGTTTGAAAGACTTGAAATGGATGTCGTAATCTTTTTGTTTTAATTCCCTTCATACATGTCATCATGCTTTCCTCTTGTACTATTTTTCTTTCGTCAATCAATAAAGAAAACTTTATTCTCTGTTCCTTCATTTTTCTTTTAGTTCGAGATTGAACTTAGCAAAAGATACTAAGTAGCCTACGTACCCTTGAGAGGGATCAAGTCATCACGTAGTTCAAAAGATTTTTTTTTTTATTATGATTTTTTTTTTTTTTGGGCAAAAAGGAGGGCTCAATGTGTAATAATGGGTATCACCACTAATCGAACCCGAGACGGCCTCAAGGGCGACATAGGCATCCAACCACTACGCCACACTAGCATTTGGTGACATAGAGTGGGATTAATTTCTCCTTATTGGTACACTTTCAAGGGTAATGGGAAGACATTATGTACTCTTGTAGCGCTACAGTGGGTAGTTTAAGCTCTTACAGAGGAGCAATCCTCGATTTTCAAGCATAGAAGCGCTTAAGGAACTTCCTATTGATGGGGCCGATCCTTACACCATCATTATCAATTAACTTGTAAGCTCCATTGGTGTAGACTTCTTGCACAACATAAGGTCCATCCCATTTTAAAATGAACCTATTGCCTGTACGATGAGTTGTGATGATAGGTCTTCGAACAGTAAGGACTAAGTCACCAACTTGGAATGATCGTGGTTTAACTCTTTTATTGAATACGCTTGAAAGACGAGCTTGATAGCACTCAAGGCGTTGTTGGGCCTCGAGCCTTTTCTCATTAAGTGCCTCTAATTCTTGCAATCTGAGCTTGACATTTTCTTCTCCAGTCAATCCCTCTTGAATGGCAATCCGTAATGATAGAATTTGGCGTTCTAAAGGAAAGACGGCTTCCACTCCATAGACAAGAGAATATGGCATCGCTTGAGTAGGCATTCGAAATGTTGTTCGATATTCCCATAATGCTTCTCTGATTCTTTCATGCCAGTCTCGCTTTGTCTTGGATACCACTTTCTTCAACAAACTGCCAAGTGTTTTGTTAAATGCTTCAGCTAGTCCATTGGCCGGGGCATTGTACATGGAGGAGTTGTATTGTTTAAATTCAAACTTCTCGCAAAGCTCTGTCATCAGCCTATTGTAGAATGGTTTCGCCATTATCAGTTATGATATACCGAGGGACACCATACCGATAGATCAAATGAGTTTGAATGAAATTGACCACTGTTTCTTTCTTCACTTCCCTAAGGGGCACAGCTTCCGCCCACTTCGAGAAGTAATCAGTTGCGGCCAAGATGTACAAATGGCCACCGAATGACTTTGGTAATGGCCCTATTGCATCAAGCCCCCATGCATCAGAAGGCCACGAAGGTACAGTTAGGTGTAGAGGTTTCGGTGGCTGGTGGATGAAGTTCGCATGATACTGACAAGCTTCGCATTTCTTAGGGCACTCAATGGAATCTTGCACCATTGTAGGCCAATAGTAACCCATTCGTTTGATCTTATAGTGTAACTTAGGACCTGACTAATGTGCACCGCATATTCCAGAATAAGCCTCTTCTAAGGCTTGTTTAGTCTCCTCCTCTCCTAAGCAGCGGAGAAAAAATCCATCAAATGAACGGCAGAAGAGAGTGTCCTTATAGTAAATGAATTAAGCAGCCTTTCGCCGAACTTCGGCCTTGTGGCGTTTATCATCCGGGAGTCTACCATGTTGAAGGTATTCGATGATCGTTTGTCACTAATCTTCTTTTTCAACAAGGCATACAGAAATGATGTTGGCTTGTTCTTCTTCTTCTTCTTCAACCATAAGAGGTTGTTAAGGGCCATTTGTGGAAAGCCCAATGGAAAGAAAAGCCCAATGATGAGGGCCACAAGAAATCGACTATGAATAGTTAAAAAAGACCATTAGGCCCAAGCGGCAGGAATAATGAGTCACTAGCCCAACAATGTATACATGGGCCTTGAAAAGGTAAACGGGCTCAAAGAAGCCAGGAAAGAAAGAAATAGCATCCCATGGGCAGAATATGAGTTAGAAAAGTGAGAAAGGGTCGTTGTAGGCCCAAGGTAATGTAAACTAAGAAAGTAAGGGATTTATGGCAGGCCCATAAAACCCAAAGATAAGGATAAGGTTATTGGGCCGGGGAAGCCCAATGAAGTTAGTAACAAAGCCCATGGGAGTGTGGAATTAGTAAACAGGCCGAGGAAGCCCAAAAGAATTAGCAAACGAGTCGTGGATGCCCAAAAGAAGAAAACAAAGGGACATAGGAGCCCATGAGTAAAAGGAAACAAAATAGTGCCTATGATAGGCCACTAAGAAAAGGAATAAAACGGCTGGCCTAAAAAGGGGCCCAGCAGGATTGAGTCATTACGGCAGGAATTACAAGCCAACATGGCAGGCAGCAAAGAAAAACAAAGGTGGGCCAAAGAAATATAAAGCCCATCATCATACGAAGCCCAGCTTCTGATTGGAGCGAAGGACCAAAAGAAAAGCCCGCATGGAAGGCCAAGAAACGCAGACGGAGGGTCTCCAGGTTACGGCAGACGCATGAGCAGCAGGCGGACTCTTGGACAAATTTGAAAGGAAAGCACGCGCAAAGCCCAGGCATCACCAGCCTATACCGAGCCAATATAGGACATGGTGGGGCCATGGGCCAAAGGTAAGAGGTAAAGGGGGTGTGGTTTGGTGGTGGGGAGAGGGGAAAGGATCTATTTTCGGCCCCTGCTCAAGCCTCTTTTGGGAGGTACGTCCTGTTGGGATGATAGACCACCCAAAAGAGGCAATTTGAGAGGGAACTGTTGAGTGCATGCTCTGAGTGTGAAGAGAGAGGAGATTAACATCGTGGCAGGAGAGGCCGTGGCGCACAGTAGGACAAAATGAGTCCGCCTCTATCTGGCAGGGGTTCTGTGTCGCACAGCATGATCGACAGGTACACCCAGGCCAGACAAAGACGGTTAAGGGGCAAAACAATAAAATACTAGTCACGGCAGGCACTATAAAGAGGCCCTTGTCGTGCCCTATAGAGGGGATCGAAAAATAGGGGATAGCTTACAAGGTGAAAAGAAAAATAGAGCAAGAGAAAAAAAAAAAAGAAAAAAGATAAGAACGAAAACAGAGAGAAAAGAAAAGAAAACTAAGAAAGAAAGAAGGAAGTTAGTTCAAAAGAGCATGCACCAATAGATCGGCTCCCCTCTCTCCCCCTTCAAAAATCTCACCTTTGTCCAAAGAACGCAAACGAGAACTTTCCCAGTGGGACTATAACCATTCAGGACCGACTCCCTCAAAGCCATTAATTCCCATAACAGGATTCTTCCTGGGGGATTATTTGCATTGAGAAGAGGCGTTCTCCCTTCTTTGGATTTACCGCGGCAGACGAAGCTTATAACTTAATTTTCTGCCTATTCAAATTAATCAGTGTTACTCTCTTTATTTTTCTTAGTGATTGATATCATTGTGACTATAATCATGTGTTACTAATAGGAAATACATAGTAACCTGTTTAAGTAGACGGAATACTCTGTTTTTTAGTCATTATTATCTGC
Organism: Quercus rubra; assembly: GCA_035136125.1. Lineage (NCBI taxonomy): Eukaryota > Viridiplantae > Streptophyta > Magnoliopsida > Fagales > Fagaceae > Quercus > Quercus rubra. The sequence continues at coordinate 6,094,783 of CM068732.1, forward strand.
CTGCCATAACTTGTCTACTACAGTCTAGCCTGTCATAGCTTGTCTGCTACGATTCTGCTTGCCGAAAACTTGCTCCTAGCAGGCATGGCATAAGTTTGTGCACAAACCGGCCCAAGTTGAGTTACAATTGGACCGACCCCAGCTCCCTTACTCAGAAACACTAGGGCCCATCATCGCAGGAGGCAGCCCAGCCCATTAGCGCAGGAGGCAGCCCAATCCTAACAGAAAAGGCCCCCACATTAAATTGGCAACTCCACTGGGGAGTTGGGAAGCAGACAGGGGTGAAGGAAAAGAAAACAGCACCCCTCGCAAACAATGCCACCCAAGTCTAGGACGACACGAAATATGAGTGCCGTGCCCTCACAAGCAGAATCTAGGCCAACAACGCCTCATCAAGAACAACTTAACCAGACAGAAGGTGCCAATAGAACGGGGGTGATCCTCAGCCTCAAGCAAAAGTCCCCGCAGACAATGTCAACACCTTCGTCGAAGTGTTGCAATCATTGCAGCACTCACAGCAACAAATGATGGAAGAGATCTGCCAACTGAAGGCGGACAAAACAAAAGAAAAAGGCAGCCAGCATGACCCAGATCATGCGGCAGACGGAGTAGAGACACTAGCAGGAGATGCCCCTCGGAGCGCAAGACAGCGTTTCATTACCATGGCTGAGGTAGCGGCTCTCTTGGAGCAAGAAAAAGCCAGAACACCAAAGGAGAGATTCTACTCAAGGAGACCTCCCTATCCTCTAAAAGTGCTCAGCAAGCCATACCCCGAGTGGTATAAACCAAGGGCCTTTGCCCAGTACGATGGCAGGAAAGGAAGTGCAGTAGAGCACGTGAGCAAATTCATTGACACCCTTGGCCCTTATGCGGCAGATGAAGATTTATGCCTTCGGGAGTTTTCAAAGTCACCATGCGACCGAGCATACACCTGGTACATTGGTTTAAAGCCAGGATCAATCCCAACTTGGGATGACATGGTGGACGTATTTTGCACCAAATACTTTCACGGAGAAGAAGCAGTGACGCTTGCAACTCTACAGGCAACAAAGCAAAGAAGCGGAGAAGATCTAATGGAATACATCAAACAGTTCAGGGACATAGCACTTGATTGCTATGATCACTGCGAGTAGAGGACGTTGGTAGAAATGTGGATGACCAATATGATTTGGGAATTCAGAGCTGTCCTGGAAAATCTGGAGATTTCCTAGTTCGCGCAGCTATTACATTAAGCAAGAAAGACTGCTTAGTCCGTGAAACCCAGTTCAGACAAGCGGAACGCACCGCAGGCCATGGCCGTGTCTACTGGAAACCAGAGAAGGAGGACAGAGGGGAGGGAGTATGATACACCTCCACCCCTGCCATGCACTCCTAAAGAGTTGGAGGTGCTACTTGACAAGTGGATAGCAGATGGGATCTTTAAGCCCAACCAGGTTTCTAGAGAGCCAACGGAAGAAGAAAGGAGAGATCCTCGCTTCTGCCGCTTGCACAATTATGTGCAGCACCCCACCGCAGAATGTTGGGCGCTCCGCAGGCTAGTGCACCGCAGGATCAAAGAAGGCACATTAGAGCTGACCCAGTAGGAAGTCCAAAGAAACCCACTCCCAAACCACAAGGGAAAGGGTGTGGCAGCAGTAGTAATATGTGCAGACCCAGGAGAAGATGAGGAAGAGAACTTGGCCTTGCTTGCCGCGGCGATTACTATCCTTCAGCAGAGTGCCAAGTTCAAAAATCTATTCGACCAGTTGGGGCTTACGGCAAAAGAAAGAAAAATAGCTACAGAGGCCTTGGTAAGCATCGCCTCCGGCGCAGGGGTGGAATGCCTGTCAGCGGAGATATCAGAAGACAGGGCCCTCCTGCAGGAATCAACGAAAATCACATTTAGCAGTGAAGATATGGAAGTAGGGCACCCAGATCATCGAAGGCCTCTATATTTAGCAGCATCTATAAATCAAATCCCCATCAAGAGGGCCCTGGTGGATACAGGTGCTTCCGTAAATCTCATCCCATTAAGCACCTTACAAGCCGCAGGAATTTCGGAAAGAAAGATCCAAGGATGCCCGATGGAAGTAACAGGATTCGGTGGGAGAGGTGAATACACGGTAGGCCACATTCAGTTATGGTTGAAAGTAGGTCCTATAGCCTTTCTAGCTCGCTTCCACGTAGTCAGAACAGAAGTATCTTACCATGTACTTTTGGGGAGGCCTTGGTTACACAAACATCGACTAGTCCCGTCCACCTACCACCAATGTGTGAAGGGAAGACTGAATGGCAAGATGATACGCGTAGCAGCAAACCCTTCGCCATTCGAGCAGGCAGAAACCCACTTGGTAGAAACCATGTTTTATGATCAATGGGCTCCATCTGGAGAAAACGTGGTTGCAAAACCACAAGGCACCTTTGTGCCTAGGTGGAAAGATGTTCAAGACGACCCAGAGCCTGATTTAAGAGAGTTACTGGCACGAAAGAAGAAAAGGAAAGAAGCGCCTGCCGCAGAGCTGGATGAAGTACCTCGGTGTGTCAGGATCCGAGGTCTTGATGGCAAAATTATCTACAAATTATGAAGGTGCATGGGACCCACGGGTGAAATGCAAGTGGGTCCCGCCCAAAAGGGGCAACACAAGAGTTTGGCATGTTGCGTTGTTGAAAGAAGTTTGGAAAAAGAAGAAGGGAAGGATGAGGCAGTTATGACAGGAAGGGACATCCAGGTTATGGCAAAAGAAGAGTTGGAAGAGGTTGACTTGGGGTCTGATTCGCAAGAACCAAGGCCCATCTCAATCAGTGCAAGCCTAACGGAAACGGAGAAGTCAGAACTCATATTACTGCTGAAAGAATTCAAAGACGTCTTTGCTTGGGATTACAATGAAATGCCAGGGCTCGATCCCAGGCTTGTCGCGCATACGTTGAATGTGGACCCAGAGGCCAGGCCGGTGGCCTAGCCTGCCAGGATATTCCACACAGAAATAGAAGGGCAAATAGTCAAAGAAGTATAGAAGTTACTAGCCACAGGATTCATCAAGCCTATCCAGAATCCCCGCTGGCTATCCAACATAGTACCTGTGAAAAAGAAGAATAGGCAGATAAGATGCTGTGTGGATTTCAGGAATCTTAACAAAGCTTGTCCCAAGGACGAATTTCCATTGCCAAACATGGATTTACTGATAGATTCTGCGGCAAGAAACGCCATATTCTCATTCATGGATGGTTTCAGTGGATATAATCAGATCAAGATGGCGCCAAAAGAAGCAAAGAAAACTGCCTTCAGGACACCCATGGGCAACTTTTATTACACTGTGATGCCCTTCGGGCTAAAAAACGCAGGTGCAACCTATCAACGGGAAATGACAGCCATATTCCATGATATGATGCACAAGGAGCTGGAAGACTATGTGGATGACATAGTGGTCAAGGCAAGAAAAAGGGAAGAACACTTTCAGGTGTTGAAAAGAGTATTCGAAAGATGCAGAGCTTTTAAGTTAAAAATGAATCCCCTCAAGTGCGCATTCGGAGTGTCCTCTGGGAAATTTTTGGGTTTCCTAGTTCACAGCAGAGGCGTGGATGTGGATCCAGCCAAGGCCACAGCCATAGCAACCATGAGACCTCCTGCCACAGTAAAGGAACTGAAAAGCTTCTTAGGAAAAGTTTCATATATTCGGAGGTTCATCCCTGGTTTGGCATCAATTACCTCTGCTTTCACCAAGTTGCTCAAGAAAGGGCAAAGTTTTGAATGGGGGGCAGTACAGCAGACGGCCTTCAAAAGGCTACAGCAGATAATGATGAACCTCCCTACGGTGCAGGCTCCTATTCACAAAAGACCGCTGTTACTCTATCTGGCCACCAACTCATACGCCATTGGCGCGCTAATCGCTCAAGAAGACGGAGGTGGTACTGAGCAGCCAATATACTACATCAGCCGCGCCCTAAAAGACGCCGAAACTCGTTACCCAAGGGCAGAGAGAGCATGCCTAGCCATTGTTTACGCTTCGCAGAGGTTGCGTCACTATTTCTTGGCATACGAAGTATGGCTGATGACTAAGTCACATGCCATTAAAGCTCTGCTACAACAGCCGATTCTCTCCGGCAGGATATCCCAGTGGTTGCTGCAATTGTCACAATACGACTTGAGAATGGGGATGGCTAAGGCAGTGAAAAGTCAGGCTATAGCGGATTTATTAGTGCAGTTTCCAGGAGAGGAAGAATTCCCACTTGACGATGAAGTTCCAGGGGAAGTCGCTATAGCAGAGGAGGTCAGGGAATAGTGGGTAATGAAATTAGATGGGTCTTCTACTGCCCATTCCGGAGGGGTAGGAGTAGTTCTGTATCATGAAGAAGACAAGGTAGTGGCACTATCGTTTAAGTTAGAATTCCCCTGTTCAAACAACACGGCGGAGTATGAGGCCTAGCTAACTGGGCTTGCCACAGCGCTCGAAATGGGAGTCAAACACTTGAAAGTGCTGGGAGATTCAAACTTGGTCGTCTGCCAGGCCAAAGGAAGTTTTTCCTTAAAAGAACCCAGCCTAGCTCCATACAGAGCAATGGCCCAGAGGATGGAAGAGAAATTCTCAACCTTTGAGATAGAACATGCTCCGAGTAATGAAAATCGATTTGCAGACGCGTTAGCCGCACTGGGTTCGCAGATAATCTTTGAAGGGAGTAGCACCAACGTAGAAGTCAGTAAAAGGAAGGAATCGATCATCGAAGTATTGAAGGAAAAGTTCCAGGAAGAACAGGACGAAGGGGATTGGCGAATCCCCATAAAGGAGACCTTGGTAAAGGGGGACGACGCAACAGAATTGAAGGTGTTAAAAGATTATACTTTGGTAAAAGAAGAGCTGTACCGTAGGATGCCAGGTGGGGTTTTATCCCGATGCGTGGGCCTGGAGGAAGCCCAGAGAAAATTGAAGGAAATACATGACAAGACCTGTAGGTCCTATGAGGAAGTCAGTCTTTACCGCAGACTCCAGAGAGCAGGCTTCTATTGGCCAAACATGGGTAAGGACGCAGATCAAGTACAAACCCAGTGTGAGACCTGCCAGCTTGCGGCAGACAGGAAGGAGAGTTATGCTGTGTTCGTCAGCGAGGACTGGAGGACCCCCTTTATGCAGTACCTGGTGGAAGGTGTCCTGCCACAAAGACACAGCGAGAGGTACAAACTTAAGAGGTTGGCAACACGTTACTTCTTGCACAACACAGTCCTTTTTAAAAGAGGATATGATGGAAACCCTTTGAGGTGTTTGGGTCCTGAGGAGGCTAAAGAGATGATAAAAGAAGTACATGCTAGGGAATGTGGTGAACACCAGGGGAAGAAAAAGATTTACAGATGCCTACTGCAGATGGGCTACTACTGGCCAACTATGAAGTAAGACGCGGCAGAATTTGTAAAGAAGTGTCACAGTTGCCAGGTACAAGCCAATTTAATCCATACCCATCCACAAGGCTTGCACAGCATGGTCACCCCATGGCCCTTTCACACCTGGGGGCTAGATTTGGTGGGGCCAGTCAACCCGCCATCACGTGGGTACATATGGACATTAGTAGTTACAGAATATTTTACCAAGTGGGCGGAGGCGATACCACTCCGCAAGGCCATAGGCGGAGCAGTGGCAAACTTCATCAAAGAAAATATAATTGTGAGGTTTGGAGTGCCCCACAGGATCATCAGCGACAACGGCACACCGTTTGTCAACAGCGATGTAAGAAGAATGCTTGAGTTCTACCCAGTCAAGCACCACAGATCATCACCCTACTATCCTCAAGGGAACGGGCAGGCGGAGGTGACAAACAAAATTCTCATAAAAATCATCAGCAAAATGAGCCAAGAGTATGCGGGAGGATGGGCAATGCACCTGCCAGATGCTCTCTGGGCATACCAAAAATCACCAAAGTCAGCCACGGGCTTTTCACCCTTCTCCTTAGTCTATGGAACTGAAGTAGTGAGTCCAACAGAAATAATGACACCGTCCCTAAGGGTTATGCAGATGCAGGAAAAGGAAAAAGAGGAAGGAGTCTTCGCAGCAGAAAGGCTTGAGAACCTGGAAGAACTTGATGAAAAGAGGGAAGAAGCCCAGGAGCGCAGCCGCAGATACAGGCAGAAGATGATTGAAGCCTACGGCAGGATGACCAAGGAGCGAGTGTTTGCGAAAGGACAACTAGTGCTAAAAGTGGCAGATTACGTCAGGCGAGGTCTGGCAGGACCATCTAAGTTTGCACCAAAATGGGAAGGACCCCTTGTGATAAGAGAAGCGCATCAGAGTGGATATTATCGCCTGACTCAAATAGATGGCAGGGACTTGATGGACCCCATCAATGGAAAATGGCTGAAGCGTTATTTTGCTTAGAAAGGGAAATTATGTGGTTGACCACCCTTCCTCAACTATCTGTTTATGTCTTCCTTTTTCTTTTTGATTTTTTTTTCTTTTATTCCTCCAAGTGATTATGTCACAAGGAAAGTTGTAACGTGCTTTCATGAGTGTGCAATGAAAAGGTACAAAATATTAGCATCATGTTATAGCAGCAGTAAAAAGAAAAGAGGAAATAGCAAAGTGTAGCATCATTACAAACTCAAAGTATGGCAAACACAAGCCAAGCAACTACGGCTGGAAATGTAAAAGTGTTTTGTATGACATAAACAGAGAAACAAAGAAAACGAAAGGGAACGGTGCTATCATCAGTGAAGTCCAGAAATGAGACTCTGATCCCCAAAGCGACTAGGTCCACTAATGCCGGAAAGAAGATGCTCGCGGCGACCCTCCAAATCAGCCACCTCCTTCTTCAAAAGCTCAATGCGGACATCTATGGCCTCAATGGCTGGACGGACTTTCCTCATAAAAAAGGCTCGGGCAATCTCACGTAGATGCTCAAGAATAAACTCCACAGCAAAACCTACGCTGATAAGCTCCTGCACCGGGGCCCTCCACTGTAGAATTCTCTCGGCAAAAACAGTGTCGATGAAATTATGCTCAATATCGTTCAGCATACATCCCAACATTTTCAAGAAATGTTCCCTGACAGAACGGCCCAGACGAAAGCCCTGCATAAAGTTGCCATGACTGCTGTAGATCATCACCAAGTGAGAAACACAGTCCTCAGGGACTCGAAAGCCATTAAAGTCCACATAGGGAGGACCGGAAGCCCAAAACTCTGCCGGACCAAGGTCATTAACTTCTGGCTGATCAAAACGAACGAAGAAAGATGCAGCATCATCTGGAATGGCGACATAACTACTACTACCTGCCTCAAACTGAGAAGGAATAGTAAGAAGCGGACCTGCAATAAAGGGGGAGTGGAAAAAAAGGGAACATAAAAAAAAAATAAAAAATAAAATAAAATAAAAAAAAAGGAAGAAAAAGGGGATGAAGTAAAAAGAAAAGGAAAGAGTGCAAAAAAAAAAAATTACCAGGAATGGGGACTACGGGTGTAGCAGGAAGGGGAATTACAGGCACAGAAGGAATAGGGGCAATAGGTACGGTTGAAACAGGTACTAAAGGTGCTGCAGGAGCAGGCGCTACAGGGGAGGCAGGATCAGTCATCCCCTCACCTGTTGCAATCTCTGGTCCTTTAGAAGTTTCTGCAAGCGAAGAGATGAGTATGCAAACGAAGCGCAAATACAAAAAAAAGGAGGATGAAGAGGAAGGGAGATACATACCCATCAAGTCAGGACCAGACGAAGCACTACCCTCTTCATCAGAGTCAGAAATAGTCCTCTTCAACACAGGTACATCATCAGGATCCTCAAAAATGTCAGCAGACCCTTCTAAAGATAAGTCCAGATCAGGGCCACGGGTGGCAGAACCAGGGATGAAAGAAGGAGTAACAACAAGCGAAGCACTACCCTTTGCGGCCTGGGAAATATCTGCAAAAGGGTCGCTGGACGAAATCACTAGCGGCAGAATGGGAGGAGTAATCTTGGTCTGAACAACGGCGGAAGGAGTGGCGCCCTGTGAAGGAGCAAATCTCTCAGCAGGCAAGGGTGTAGTCTCACCAACCCCTTCAACATGAGTACCCTCTCTAGGTACCGGCTCGGCAGAAGGGGTGGGAGTTTTGGCAAGAGCCTTGTGTGCAGCAGGAGGGGCAGGCGTCGATAATACTGCCTCGGCCCTATCAAAGAAGCCTTCCATAGGCACACCCATGGAGGCAGAAATCTCCTCGGCAATAGGATGATATACGAACAAAGGTTCAGGTTCCTCCTAAAGAAGAAACTTTTTGTTAAGTAAAAAAAAAAAGGGAAATGTGCGTGAAGGAAAAAGGGGGGGGGGGGGCAGAGGACCCATGGCAGATGCGTGCAAAAAGAAAAAAGTGAGAGAGAAGTGAAGAAAAGGGACTCACCTCAGGCTCAGGATCATCAAGAAAAATGGGGCGAGCAGCTAATGAATCTTCCTTGTACTTGGACTGAAAGGAAAAAGATAGAAAAAGGTTGGCGAGTTAGCCGCAAGATAATTAAGAAATCTTATTAGAAAAGAAAATAAAAAGAGGAAAAAAGGACTTACTCTCCGTTCAGTGGCAGATACGGGGTGAGGAGTAGTTTCCCTTTTGTTACCACGAGTCCTGACAGCCGGCAGAGCACCTGCAGGAGGCAGTGGTGTGGCTGGCTTGGTTTTGCTAGCAGACTTGAACTTGGCGGCAGACCTGGGTTTGGCAGGCACCTTTTCACTCGGAGCAGGAAGGTTAATCACTTTAACTTTTTTCTCCCAACCAGGGGGATAGTCACCAGTATGCAAAAACCACCCTCTCTTCTCCGCGTCCCACTCAAAGATGGCTGACCGGCTCTGCTTCCTAGCATACGCCAAAACAGACCTAGAAGGAAGCAGCAGGCGAGGGTTAGCCGATGCAACTGTACTTAACCCTTCAGGAGGAATGAGAGAAAAGCCACGGCTCCCAGATAACTCGACAACAAACGAATCCATCACTGCACGCCAATAGCTGTGCATGGGAAAGGTACAAACACCCTCCCTCAATGAACCCGGAACTGTGACGGCATCGAAGCGCTTCCTCCAAAAATCAAAGGCAGTGGGCCGCAGGAAAGGATGGACCGAAGTAGGAGCTCTCATCAGGGAAGAAAGGTCCTCAGGAATGTCTTAATCCAGCCCAAATTGCCTCTTCACCCGGTTGGCAGGATAATGGACAAACCTAATACCTTCATCCGCTAAGTAAGGCAGCCAGCCGGCATTGGTAGCGGCGAGATAAGTAATCCCAGTCTCATCAAAGCCTACCAATGGAGTGGTAGTCCCAACAGCATCAACAAACGGACCCATGGCAGAATCCACACAAGTATAACCAGCGCCCAAATTTCTATATGCCCGCCAAGAAAAACCCATGCCTTCATCGAAAGATTTAACTATAGAATAGCCTATCGGCTTCAAACCACACCAACGAAAAGCAAGTGGAAAGTCGGATTCAAACCTGCCACAGAAGTCGGTGATCTCCCTTGGGCAACTCTAGTACTTCTCCTTGGCAAACCGGGCAGGTCTACACTTTGCCAAATATTGAGCACAACGCTCAAACATCCACTGCTGAAGTATGGTAGAGTGAACAGAAGAGGTGACAATATGGCAGGACCCAGCCTGCTGCTCATCGTTATGGAGAATGTCCAGCTGGACGTATAAATGCCCCAGAAACATGGGGGCTAGCGGCAGGCTCACCCCCGCAGATATTTTAATGGCCAAACAAAAATATAAAGGTTTTATGGCATAATGAGGGTGGGACCCAAAGACAAACTTACTAAGCCAAAAAGCAATAAAAGCCGCGCAGCGGGCGGTAGCAGAAAACTTGGAAGAAGAACTCACCCAGTAGGATAGCTTGGCATTTCCGGCCATTCTTTTCCTTAGTTCAGCTTCGATGGCCTCCTCCTTAGAAGAAAGCTCTAAAGCGGCAGGATCAGTATCGCCGAGAATGGGCAAGAGTAACTAGTCGGCCACATCTTCAAGGGTTACAGTGAGTTCGCCGCAGGAGAAGAAAAAGGTGTGAGTAGTAGTGCACCACCGGCGGACCAAGTGGCGGAGGTTATAGAGGTCACGAAAATTTGACAAACAACGAGAAGAGACCACGGCCTTCAGAACGCCGGCCCGTTGCAATAAACCCATAAAACCTGTGTCGGAAAGCTCGCTATCAACCCACTCCTTCCAACCCAGGGATGCGCCGGACCCAAATTCGAAGTGAAGGGGTACGGGGAGTGAAACACCTTGACGGATGGACAAATCGGGGATTGAAGAGGCCAACGGAGCCTAAGAAACGTCGGGGTCTCGCCGGATGAGGGTGATTAGTACACGGCCTGGCGGCAGCGGTACATACTCGCCGGGAACTTTTGGGAAGTGAGGACTGGTTTCATACCACGGGTCGATAAAGGAGGCGCACTCGCCGTCAGGGTCACGCTCCGCCTCCTCCTTAATGGATCGCTCCGAATCGGAACGATCCACCTCCTCAGAGACGACAGGGGGGTCGAAGGCTACCGCCTTCCCCTTGCGACGAGAAGAACTAGGATTTTTTGCCGGAGACATGATGGGAAAGTTTAACCGGAGAGAATGGGAACGGTCGACTTGAAGGAAGAAGGAGATGTGAAGAGCGTGCGTTTTGAAAGAGAAAAGGATTTGTGATTAAAATGCAGAAGGATTTCCTTTTAAATACCCACATTAATGTCAGCACGAAAAGAGGTGAAGGGTCAGCCATCAGAAGGGAATGGAGTTAATGAAGCGGCGGCTCTGTTTTGAAAATAACTGCCAAACTGGGAAATTTAAAGAGACAACTCTGTTCGCAGCAGGAAGGGGGATATATGTATGAATAAAAAGGGGTCCACAGCTTAAAAAAAAAACCGCGAAACAGGAGAAGAAGAAAAAAGATGAGAAAGGGCAGAAGCATCCTTTCATTCACATATGAATCGCAGAAACGTTTCATATGTTCAGGGGGCTAAATGTTGAGGGCCATTTGTGGAAAGCCCAATGGAAAGAAAAGCCCAATGATGAGGGCCACAAGAAATTGACTATGAATAGTTTAAAAAGACCATTAGGCCCAAGCGGCAGGAATAATGAGTCACTAGCCCAACAATGTATACATGGGCCTTGAAAAGGTAAACGGGCTCAAAGAAGCCAGGAAAGAAAGAAATAGCATCCCATGGACAGAATATGAGTTAGAAAAGTGAGAAAGGGTCGCTGCAGGCCCAAGGTAATGTAAACTAAGAAAGTAAGGGATTTATGGCAGGCCCATAAAACCCAAAGATAAGGATAAGGTTATTAGGCCGGGGAAGCCCAATGAAGTTAGTAACAAAGCCCATGGGAGTGTGGAATTAGCAAACAGGCCGAGGAAGCCCAAAAGAATTAGCAAACGGGCCGTGGATGCCCAAAAGAAGAAAACAAAGGGACATAGGAGCCCATGAGTAAAAGGAAACAAAACAGTGCCTATGATAGGCTACTGAGAAAATGAATAAAACGGCCGGCCCAAAAAGGGGCCCAGCAGGATTGAGTCATTACGGCAGGAATTACAAGCCAACACGGCAGGCAGCAAAGAAAAACAAAGGTGGGCCAAAGAAATATAAAGCCCACCATCATACGAAGCCCAGCTTCTGATTGGAGCGAAGGACCAAAAGAAAAGCCCGCATGAAAGGCCAGGAAACGCAGACGGAGGGTCTCCAGGTTACGTCAGACGCATGAGCAGCAGACGGACTCTTGGACAAATTTGAAGGAAAGCACGCGCAAAGCCCAGGCGCCACCAGCCTGTACCCAGCCAATATAGGACATGGTGGGGCCATGGGCCAGAGGTAAGAGGTAAAGGGGGTGTGGTTTGGTGGTGGGGAGAGGGGAAAGGATCTATTTTCGGCCCCTGCTCAAGCCTCTTTTGGGAGGTACGTCCTGCTGGGATGATAGACCACCCAAAAGAGGCAATTTGAGAAGGAACCGTTGAGTGCATGCTCTGAGTGTGAGGAGAGAGGAGATTAACATCGTGGCAGGAGAGGCCGCGGCGCACAGTAGGACAAAATGAGTCCGCCTCTGTCTGGCAGGGGTTCTGTGTCGCACAGCATGATGGACAAGTACACCCAGGCCAGACAAAGACGGTTAAGGGGCAAAACAGTAAAATACTAGTCACGGCAGGCACTATAAAGAGGCCATTGCCGTGCCCTGTAGAGGGGATTGAAAAACAGGGGATAGCTCACAAGGTGAAAAGAAAAACAGAGCAAGAGAAAAAAAAAAAAAAAAAAAAAGATAAGAACGAAAACAGAGAGAAAAGAAAAGAAAACTAAGAAAGAAAGAAGGAAGTTAGTTCGAAAGAACATGCACCAATAGATCGGCTTCCCTCTCTCCCCCTTCAAAAATCTCACCTTTCTCCAAAGAACGCAAACAAGAACTTTCCCAGTGGGACTATAACCATTCAAGACCGACTCCCTCAAAGCCATTAATTCCCATAACAGGATTCTTCCTGGGGGATTATTTGCATTGAGAAAAGGCGTTCTCCCATCTTTGGATTTACCGCGGCAGACGAAGCTTATAACTTAATTTTCTGCCTATTCAAATTAATCAGTGTTACTCTCTTTATTTTTCTTAGTGATTGATATCATTGTGACTATAATCATGTGTTACTAATAGGAAATACATAGTAACCTGTTTAAGTAGATGGAATACTCTGTTTTTTAGTCATTATTATCTGCCTGCCATAACTTGTCTGCAACAGTCTAGCCTGTCATAGCTTGTCTGCTACGATTCTGCTTGCCGAAAACTTGCTCCTAGCAGGCGTGGCATAAGTTTGTGCACAAACCGGCCCAAGTTGAGTTACAATTGGACCGGCCCCAGCTCCCTTACTCAGAAACACTAGGGCCCATCATCGCAGGAGGCAGCCCAGCCCATTACCGCAGGAGGCAGCCCAATCCTACCAGAAAAGGCCCCCACAGAGGTATCACCCACCTTTGGGAAATAGCAACTTTGGTTGTCTCTTCTTGGGATAATGCTAAGGCGGTAGCCAAATTAGCTAAAGCATCAGCTTGTCTATTCTCCTTCCTTGGTATATGCTCCAACATGATGGCCTCAAAATTTGCAATAGGCAACGAGGTCTTCTTTCTTGACGTCATATTGCTCCAAGATTTGGTTGATAACTAATTTGGAGTCCCCAAAGATCTCAAGTTGCAATATACCCATCTCAATAGCCATTTATAGACCAATAATCAATGCTTGATATTCGGCTACATTGTTAGAGCAAAGTTCACTTAATGAGAACGAGAATAGAAGTATTTGCACTTGTGGAGAAACAAACACTACACCTGTCCCCGCTCCTTCCAGACGTGCAGCCCCATCGAAAAACATCATCCATGGTGGCATTACTTCAATGTAAAACACATCTTCATCCGGGAAATCATCGAAGAACTCCCAATTAGATGGAACTGGGTGATCAGCTAAAAAGTATGCCAGCGCTTGTCCTTTGACAGCTTTTTGTGGAACATATGCAAGGTCATATTATTGTAGCAGGATTGCCCATTGAGCTATACGACTCGAAACCACTGGCCTGGAGATGACATATTTAATCAGGTCTGTCTTTGCTATCAAATGGACCGTATATGCTTGCATGTAGTGCTCTAGTTTGTCTATGGCAAAGAAAAGAGCGAGACACATCTTTTCAATAGGAGAATAATTTAATTCAACCCCATTGAGAGTTCGACTTAGATAATAAAGGGCTCTTTCTTTCCCCTTTTCATTTTCTTGCGCCATAAGAGCACCTAGAGACTTTTCTTGTGACGCAATGTACAGCAACAAAGGCTTTCCTGGAATAGGAGCACCTAAAACTGGAGGATTAAGCAAGTATCTTTTAATGTGCTCAAAAGAATTGCTACAAGCCTCATCCCATTCAAAGTGCACATCCTTCTTCATCAATCGATTGAAAGGTTGACATCGACCAGCCAAGTTCGAGATAAATCGACGTATATAGGCTAGTTTTCCCTGCAAGCCTCTAAGTTCTCATAGATTCTTGGGCTCTGGTATTTTCTAGATAGCTTCAATTTTGGATTGATCAATTTCAATACCGCGGTGCCTTACAATGAAACCAAGAAATTTCCCAGATGTCACTCCAAAAGCGCATTTACGGGGATTCATTTTAAGCTGATACTTTCTTAAGCGATTGAACACAGATCGCAGATCTACCAAATGGTCTTCCCTCCTTTTTGTTTTAATCACGAGATCATCGACATAACACTCCACGTATTTATGAAGTACATTATCAAAGATCTTTTGCATGACCCGTTGATAAGTAGCACCAGCGTTCTTTAGTCCAAAATGCATCACTTTGTAACAGTAAATACCCTTAGGGGTACGAAAAGCTGTAAGTTCTTCATCCTTAGGATTCATTCGAATTTAGTTGTATCCTGAAGAACCATCCATGAAAGATAAAGCTTCATGACCAGTAGTGGCATCAACCATAACCTCAGTGATGGGTAATAGAAAATCATCCTTGGGACATGCGCTGTTTAAATCACGGAAGTCAACGCACACCCGAATTTGTCCATTCTTCTTTTTTACAAGGACAATGTTAGTAATCCATTCTGGGTACTGTACTTCACGAATGAAGATTGCCTCAATTAGCTTATTGACCTCAGTTTCTATTTGAGGGATAAGCTCCGGCCGAAAGCGTCTTTGGGCTTGTTTAACTAGGCGCACGCCCTTCTTTATTGCCAAATGGTGTAGAGCAATACTTGGATTGAGCCCAAGCATTTCCTTGTAAGTCCAAGCAAACACATCTTTGTATTCTACCAGGAGCTTGAGGTACCCTTCTTCTTCTTCAGGAGTGAGAAGCGCACTGATGAAAATTGCTCGAGGTTCTTCAGTTGTTCCTAAATTGATCTCTTTAAGTTCATCAACTGTAGCTTGTACTCCATCTTCCAAGGTTGGGGGAGCTTCATCGACCTCTTCATTGGTTACTTCAGCATCTGAAAGTGTATCCTCTTCTATTGTAATATGAAACGAAGATGATACCTCTTCAATTTGCTCCTTGTGGACGAGTGACTGACTTGTGTGCACAATCGTTCACCATTTGACTTTGAGTGATCCTTCAGTGCCGATGTCTAAGGTAGAGTTACGCTTCATGCGTGAAGGAATGCTACTGCAAATCTCATCATTAGCTTTCTTCTCCCGTTGAACCTCGAAATTTATTAAATTTTGAGAATGACTATCGACAAGCCTTTTTGTTGCCCCCAATCGATCAAAGACTGATTTACATGCAAGAGTGTCCCGATTTTGTGTTAAGCAAGTTGTATTTAACCTGTCAAACACTGTGATTCATGATGACGAGGCCTCAATGCGATTAAACACCGAGACGCATGATGAAGAGTGATCTTTTCTTTGATTCGAACTTTCATCGACCTCCATTGTTATGAATTGGGAACTTGAAGCATTGCTTCTTTTTGTTGACACCCTATTTTGCAACCTGCATTTAACCTCACATGGAAGGTAAAAGGGTAATTTCACATTGGAAATATGCATCTTGATTCTGGTCATTAGATCCTTAATCTCATTTCGCCAAAATGATCTGGATGTTGTAACGATCAAATCGACTGGTTATGAGCCCTAATCGGACCACCAGATTGAAAGTTATCATCAAATCAAGTTTTAATGGTTGAAATACACCATCACAAATTGAGTCCGATTATATGTGATTATGAGTAATTGATTTCAATTGGTTATAAGTATAATCAATTTGAGATCGATGATGTGTCATAATTTGATTGATTAGGACTACATTTTATGGTGAGGTTGCATGCACCTAATTAATTAGATAGTTAAATATTAATTATTCAATGAGTAATTTGTGCAATTATCTGTTAATTAGAGTAAATTTAGAACCAATTAAGTCTGAAATGGGAGTGATTGGAGCCATTTAATGTTAATTGGGAGCTAATTTGGGACCTATTAATGTTAATTGTGCTGAAACTATTTTCTAACAAATGACCTTTGCTCACCATTTCATCAATATCTCTCAGAATATTTTTAATCTATTAATGAGATTAATTTTCCCAGAAACTAGACATCTGGGGCTTCAATTTGAGCACAAGAATGAGGCAATTCTGATTAGAATTGAGTCAGATATGATTTTTCGAAGTTGGCTCTATATACTATTACAGCCGCTACAGGAAAACAGAACTTTACTTGCTCCTCACTCTCACCAATCTTTCCATTTAATGTACCAGATTTCCCTAAAGGCTAAAATGAGGTCTAGGTTCATAATTCTTTGTCAACCCTCATTAAATGGCTTTCCATTCATATTTCCTTCACCACTACTATATATACCCCCCTTTCATTCATTCTAAAGATACAAAAACCCCCATCTCTTCTCCTCTCTTGAGTTCTAGTGAAATAGAGTAGTCTTATCATACCTTGGTCTTCCTAAGACTCAAGGTATTGAGTGAGACTCACTCTTCCTCTCCTAACTCTTCTTTTCCTCCACCCTTAGGACCTCCCTCAAGAGTCTCCTCCTCCACCATATGGATCTTGCATGAAGGTATAATCCATTTTCCTAATTGTTTTTTTGTGTTTCCATGATGAGAATTTAGGATTAAGGCATGATAGTAACTATTTAAATCCTCTTGAACATGTTTGAATGTTCTTAATTGTTCTTATGTGTTCTTCACATGTTCTTGGTTGTTCATCACATGTTCATGCATAAACACTAGTTTTGATCCTAAATCCATATCAAAAATAGGAAAAACATATTTATTTCATAATTCTTTCAAATTTTTGAATCTAGGTTATCACCATCCACACACATTCACTAGAATTTATTTTTCAATCCAAATGCAATGCTAAATAAATTGAATTAGGGTTTATCACATGCATACACATTAAATTCAACATGTAACTTGATTGACATATTGGATGATGTGATATGAATGTTGGCCACCATAGTCTAGAAGACCGATTTCACCGAGCAAGGTGGGTGCCTAACACCTTCCCACCTTATAACATAGCCTCTGAACTTAGATTAAGGGTTAATAGATCAAATGCTTATCCATGTAATTTTCAATTTCTAGATTGTAACTAGGAAACAAAGCCATGTACTTTATCTTAGATTGTATCTAGGACCAAAGCCATGTAATTTTCCTATGATCAATGTAAATTAAATTTCAAATTAATAAAATGAGGAATTTTTCAATTATGGTTTTCTTGTTTTTCCAATAATTAAATAAGTGGCGACTCCATTGTAAAACCCCTAATCTAAGGGGGAAAATATAACTAGTCGAACCTCCATTTTGAAAGGCAATAACACGACTCTACCCATTTACGTGGGTTTGGCCCAACATCATAAAACGGGCTGGGGGCGCGGTCTCTCACAGTGGCGACTCCACTGGGGATATTGAGGGCTAAGCTTTAATTAGGTTATGGTGGCCAACCATGTCATTGTTTGTTTATTACTTTTTGTATATAATATGTTTAATATGTCATTATATTGCATATCATGCATCATTTGCTTGAATGAAATTTATTTTATTTGTGTGCTAGCCCGAAAGCCCGGTAGTATTAGCCGTGGATTATGGTCTTCCTGAGACTCACATACCCAGCGGTGAACCTACCACCCACCATGACAAGGATCATCATGGTTATGCCATGGTGGTTCATAGGGACAAACTATACCGTTCGGACCAACGCGGCGCTCCTGGCGTCACAAGTTGGGAGGTACGACGTCCTAGCTTGTGGGGACCTTTAACCTACCTTCTACCCATGTTGTAATGACCCATAGAACCTACCCTTAGGTCGGTCCATGTAAATTACATTGCATTATGCATGTGTGTGGCCGTTGTTTGAACCATGAGAAGCCCAAGTCCAACGCTTGGGCCCATCATGTTGTGTGAACCTTGTATGGAGAAATTGAGCTAAAAAATGAGAATGAATAAAAGTGGAGGGAAATGTCTCTAAGTTCAAAATCTAAAACCCATGAAGGAGAAGACTTGGTCTAGAAAAAGCAAAGGGAGATTGAGAAGAAGATCTGGGCCCACAATCTTTGAAGGAAGTTTTGAGAGAAGTCCAAGCCTTGACAGTCTAAGATCATACCAAAGCTCAAGCCAATTGGGACAAGGAAACACAAGCTCAAGCCCAAGCCTAGACATAAGCCCAATCACAAGCCCAAACACAAGCCTAAACACAAGTCCAACTTCAAACAATAGCCTAAACACAAGTCCAACCCCAAACACAAACCTAAACACAAGCCCAAACACTAGCCTAAACACAAGCCTAAACACAAACCCAAACACAAGCCCAAGCACTCAATCATCCACAAATACCCCAATTACCTTAAGCCCATCCTCTCTAGCCATGGCTGATGAAAACACTTCCAATGAGCCCATGACCAACTTCCGTGAATTGCTCAACACCTTGGTGGCAAGTCAAGTCCAACTTGGTGAGGATTTCAATACTTTATGTCAAAAACTCCAAGGGAAAGATGCCAATACCTTAAGCCCCCAAACCAATGAAAGTGAAGCCCAAAACCCATCCTTGACTGTAGGTGAGAAGAAGATGATGGAAAGGATAGACCAAATGGAGCAATTAATCAAGAAATCTAGGAGGGAAGATGCTATGGACTTACACTCTCTATCCATTTTTCCAAATGCAAGGGTTCCTCCTAAGTTTAAGATGCCAACATTGGACAAGTTTGATGGAACAGGTTGCCCGAAAGCCCATTTGAAGATGTACATAAGGGCCCTCCAACCCTTGGGAGCTACTGAAGAACTTTTGGCCCAAATGTTTCGAAACACACTTACTGGGGCTGCACTTCGATGGTTCCTAAGTCTTGAAGACTCAAAGACTCGTACTTAGGAAGACATTGGCAACGAGTTCTATAGGCAATACAAGTACAATACTGAAATGGACATTACTAGGCGAGATTTGGAAACTACTAAGCAAGAGCGCAAGGAGTCTTTTTCCTCCTTCATAACTAGATGGAGGGCGAAGGCAGCTCAGATGACAAATAGGCCCAATAAGGAAGAACAATTGGGAATGGTAGTGAAGAATTTGCTCCCAACATATCACAAATACTTATTCGCCCAATATTTCCCTAGTTTCAAAGCATTAGTTGCCGTGGGAACTCAAATAGAGGATGCTATGAACAATGGTACCATCAAAGGGGAAGAAATAATGAGGCCCAAGAAAACATTTGGCCCATCAAGCTCAAAGATCCCAGAAATCTCCACCATCAATCAACCTGCACCATACCAATTAATAGCATCTACCCAAGCGCCAAAGGCTCAACCCCAAAGACAATTCCATGAGTTGTACATGTCCTTAAGCAACGTCCTTGAGAAACTCCAAGGAACAAACCTTCTTAAACCACTAGATCCAAAGCCTATACCCAATCCACTACCAAGAGGTTTCAATGTTCACAAGAGATGTGCTTACCACCAAAGTCCTGGCCACGACACTGATGAATGCTACTCCCTTAGGCACGCTATTCAGGATTTGATTGACAAAGAGATCATTACCCCTCCACGTAGACCCAATGTTGTTAGCAATCCATTACCCAACCATGCTTTGAACCAAGGCCCAAGAATCAATTGCCTCTTTGAAGAAGGATTAAAGGAAGATCCATCCATCTTGATTAGTGACATCCCCATATGTGCCATGCTAACTTGGGAGGAAGTGATGGAAACAAAGTTACCCCCAATAAGGCCCAAGCTCGACATTTGGGAAGAAGAGCCCACCAATGAACCCACAAAAGAACCAACTCCTACACCATTATCCTTGGACCACCAAAATGAGATAACCCATATCACTTGGGGAGGGAAACACTTTAAACCATCCCACCTTGAAGCGGATAACCCACTCGAAGCTTTAAACCAACAATTGAAAAATACCCAACTTCAACCAAAAGATGACATTGTCTTGAAGCAACTCCAAAAAACCCAAGCCAACATATCCCTTTGGGGCTTACTTGTGGCCTCATACCACCACCGCCAAACTCTAATCAACCTTCTCAACCAAATCCAAGTCCCCACCAACTTAACCCCTCAAGCCCTTAACACTATGATTGGAGCATTAAAGAAGGAGCCATCCATTTCTTATTCTGATAAAGATTTGTCTAGTAAAGGGCGAGATCACAATGACCCCCTTCACATCACTATGGACACAAATGGCAAGAGAGTTCCTATGGTACTTATTGATGATGGAAGTGCACTAAATGTGTCCATTACGAACTGCGAGTTGTTTGGGCCTTAGTATTGAAGACTTTGCACCCTCTTGCCAATATGTTAGGGTTTATAACAACATAAGGAGAGAAGTGTTAGGAAATGTAACTTTGGATCTAAAAACTGGGCCTACAATTCAAAAAGTAGAGTTCCAAGTTATGGACATCTCTGCGTGCTTCAATTTGTTACTAGGCCGCCTTTGGATCCATTCCACCGGAGCTGTACCTTCCGCACTCTATCAAAAGGTTCGCTTCCCTTACAAAGATTCCATTATCACTATATTTGGGGATATTCAAGACAACATTGGGCCTATTCATGGCATTCAGGAAGAAAAAAGTGAACTTTTCTTGTCGGGATTTGAACTAGAGGAAGTCCCCGCCATCTCTTGGATCAAAGAAGAAACTAGGGAATGTTTACCCATCGATTTTGACCCCTATAGCAATGTCCAAGTGATAGCCATGATGAAAAAGATGAAGTACTTCCCTGGGATGGGCCTAGGGAGACGCAATAAAGGTGTCCATGCATTCCCACATTTCTCTACTTCCATTCCCCCATTCGGATTGGGGTACAAGCCCACTAATGATGAACTCCTTGAGAATGATTCAAATAAGACTGCCAGAGCTAAAGCCAAAGCCCAAGGTTTGTCTTTTGATCCCATATCCATGAAACCTTATACCCCTACCCTCAATGGGAAATTTGTCAAAGAGGGATGCACCCACTTGTACTACGGATTCCCGGAGCCTTGGTATGATTTTAAGACTATGAAGAAGATGCCTGGATTTGAGATCTTTGCCGATTGTAAGATTGACGATGGTGAGGAAGTGAATGCGTTGCAAGACAAGAGAGAAGATTGGGTCTGCCATATGGATCCTCAAGCTATGAAGACTTTGTTGGGAGAACATGTACTTAACATGAAGAAGGACGAAGGAGATGAGTTGCCATCCATCTTTCCAATCACTTCTAACTTGGAAAATTGGACCATTGTAGAGCCTTTGGATGAACTATCTAAAGGATATGCCTCTGATGAAAGTTGGGGTGTTGTCATGGAAGAAGATGTTAGATCATTGGAAGACCAAGAAGAAGAAGAGCCAGTTTTTCAACTTCCTCCCCCTTTAGCAAGAAACAATTTTGACCTATGGGATGATTAGGGCGCTAGTTTCACTGACCCTAATGAAATGTTGAGAGGACTACTTAAGAATCTTAGAACTTATGTGGAGAGCCTCCCCCGTGAGATAGGAAACATAGGTGAGCAAGTTAATGATCATAACTATATTGATATATCTAGTGATGATTCTAAGAGCAATATGTCCATCATTGAGGTATCTAGTGAAGATTCTGAGGTTGATGAGGGTATCTACATGCTACAAGAGGAGAAGATCAACAAGGAAGTTCCACCAATCACTGAGGCAACATCTGTCCTGAAGAATTGGAGCTGGGAAGAATGTTATCCTTCTGAAGGTCACCAAGTCACAACCAAGTCATCAGTGTCTGTTAAAAAAACTATGTCTGTCCCAATTGAATCTGTTACCTCTCCTACTGAGTCAGTTTCAATATCTGATAAGCTCGCCAAGTCTGTCACCACCTTTTTCAATTCTAATAAGATGATCTCTGATTTTGCTTACTTGCTTGCTTTGAATGTTTTTATTGCCGAAATTGATAATGAAATGGTTGATAAAAGCAATGAACTAAAAGAAGAAATTCAACTAGTTAACTTAGGATCTGATGATGAACCTAAAGCAGTGCAAATTGGTAATACCCTAACCTCTAAAGAAAAAGATGAATTAATTTCACTCCTCAAAGAATTCCTAGAAGTTTTTGCATGGTCTTATAAAGATATGCCAGGAATAGATATGGACATTGTGCAGCACCATATTCCTACCGACTCAACCATGAAACCAGTGAAGCAAAAGTTGAGAAGGATGAAACCCGAGTGGACACTTAAGATCAAGGAAGAAGTAGAAAAGCAATACAATGCAGGGTTCTTGAAAGTAGTAAACTACCCTAACTGGTTGGCAAATGTTGTCCCGGTACCCAAAAAAGATGGAAAGGTTAGAATGTGTGTAGATTTCCAAGACCTTAACAAGGCTAGCCCTAAAGATGATTTTCCACTGCCTCACATAGACGTGTTGGTTGACAATATAGCCGGTCATGCACTGTTGTCCTTCATGGATGGTTTTTCAGGGTATAATCAAATCAAAATGGCACCAGAAGATATGGAGAAGACCTCATTTATCACACCATGGGGGACTTATTGCTACAAGGTCATGCTTTTGGTCTTAAGAATGCGGGTGCCACCTATCAATGTGCCGCCACAACTTTGTTGCACGACATGATTCACAAGGAGGTGAAGGTATATGTTGATGACATGATTGTTAAAGCAAAAGACCGAGAAGGACACACACCTGCCCTGAGGAAATTCTTTGAGCGCATCAAGCATTATAAGTTGAGATTGAACCCGAAAAAGTGTACCTTTCGAGTTACCTCTGGCAAATTGTTGGGATTTATAGTAAGTCAAAGGGGAATTGAAGTTGATCCAGACAAGATCAAAGCTATCATGGAAATGAAACCACCTAAAACTGAGAAAGATATCCGAGGATTTTTAGGAAGGATTCAGTATATTAGCCGATTCATTGCCCAACTAACCATGATTTGTAAACCCATATTTAAGTTGCTTAAGAAAGATGTACCGATAAAATGGGATGAACAATGTCAAGTGGCCTTCAACAAGATTAAAGAATACCTGCTGAAACCTCCAATATTGGTACCACCCATGCAAGAAAAGCCATTGTTGCTTTATCTAAGCACCACAGATACTGCAATGGGAGCTTTGCTTGCCTAGTATTTGAAAGAATCACGCAAGGAAAATGCCATCTACTACATCAGCAAGAAGATGACCGGATATGAGGAGAAGTACTCAGTGTTAGAAAAGACTTGTGTCGCCTTGGTCTGGGCTGTTCGAAAGCTCAAGCACTACATGTTGTCTTTCCAAGTTTTCTTAATAGCCCGAATGGATCCACTCAAGTACTTGATGGAAAAGCCAGTTCAAGATGGGAAAACCGCCAAATGGGTTCTTTTACTATCCGAGTTTGACATAAAGTACGTGACTCAGAAGTCAATTAAGGGACGGGTCATAGCCGATCACCTGGCTAATTGCCCACCTACACAAGCAGAGGAAGTTCAAGATGAGTTTCCAGATGGGGACATTTTGATGTTGGAACCAACTAGGTGGAGATTGTATTTTGATGGAACTGCTAATCGCAATGGGAGTGGTGTAGGAGTGCTCCTCATTTCACCAAAAGAAGCTCATGTGCCAGTATCAATTAAGCTCAACTTTTCAACGACCAATAATGTTGCTGAGTATGAAGCTTGCCTTCTAGGATTAGAGACAGCCATCAGCATGGGTATAGAAGAACTTGATGTCTATGGGGATTCAGCTTTGATAATCCGGCAAATACAAAACAAGTGGAAGATTAAAGAAAAGAAGTTACTGCCATACTTTGAGTACTTTCAAGACCTAGCCAAGAAGTTCAAAAAGATTGAGTATCACTACATCCCTCGAACTCAAAACTAGTTTGCTGATGCACTAGCCACATTAGCCTTTATGATTGACATCCCTAATGACACCCCTGTTCAACCCTTGATCATTGAGCAAAGGGATGTGCTAGCTTATTGTTGTTCATTGGAAAGTGAGATTGAAAAGGATGAGGACTGGTATGCTGATATCCTCCAATTCCTTAAACATGGAACTTTCCCTGATACCACAGATAAGAATGAAAGGGTGACTATTCGTCGAATGGCCATGGGTTACATTTTGTGCAGTGAAAGATTATACAAGAGGTCTTATGAAGGGATCCATTTATTGTGTGTAACCAAGAAGGAAGCCCAACGCATTATTGAAGAAGTGCATGAGTCGAGTTATGGGCCGCACATGAATGCTCACATGCTGTTTAGAAAGATCCTTCAACTCGGGTATTATTGGACTACCATGGAAGCCGATTGTGCAGGCCACGTAAGGAAATGCCATAAATTCCAGATACATAGAGATCTCAAGCATATGCCACCTGTCTCTTTACATTGCCTCGCATCTCCTTGGCCTTTTTCGACTTGGGGCATTGATATCATTGGCAAAATCCACCCAAGAGCAAGCAATGGTTATGAGTATATTTTGGTAGCTGTTGACTATTTCACCAAATGGGTAGAAGCCACATCTTATAAAGTATTGAACTCCAAGAAGGTTTCACAGTTTATTCAGACCAACATCATTTGCAGGTATGGGGTACCGTTTGAGGTTATTTCAGACAATGGATCACATTTTCAAGATGCAGTGGCCAAGTTGTTTCAGGAGTATAACATCAAGCATCATAAGTCTTCACCTTACCGACCTCAAACAAACGGGGCAATTGAAGCCGCCAATAAGACCATAGGGAAGATATTGAAGAAGAGTGCCCAAAATTGTAGGGATTGGCATTTGAGGTTACCCTACGCATTGTGGGGATACCGTACATCCATCCGCACATCTACAGGGGCAACCCCTTACTCTTTGGTTTATGGCATGAAAGCAATCTTACCCATAGAGTTGGAAGTCCAGTCACTAAGAGTTGTCATGGAGGGGGAAATACCAGAAACTGAGTGGGTAGAAAGCCGATACAACCAATTATGCATGTTGGAAGAAAAAAGGCTTAGGGCAATGTATCATACCCAAGGTTATCAAAGAAGAGCCATGAGGGCCTTTAATAAAAAGGTCAAACCAAGAGAACTAAGAATAGGGGATATGGTGCTGAAAGAAATCAGAAACCCAATGAGGGATCCCAGGGAAAAAGGAAAATTTAAGCCCAATTAGTCAGGACCATTTTTAATCAAGGAGATATTTTCTGGTGGAGGAGTAAGGCTTGTGGATTTAGATGGAAATCTGTTTGCAGAACCCACCAACATGGACCAGTTAAAGAGATACCATGTATAAAATTTAAATAAATAAAAAAAAACCCCGCTAGGCTGAAAACCCGAAAGGGCGGTCTAGGCAAAAGTTAGGGTGCTAAAAAAAAAATGTAAAAAAAATGGTAGGTTGAAAACCTGAAAGGGCGACCTAATCAAAAGGAGAGAAAAAAATTGAGTGTGAGAGAGCCCGCTAGGTCGAAAACCCGAAAGGGCGACCTAGGCAAAAATTAGGGTAAATAAAATTGAACTACGTGATGACCTGATCCTTTTCTAAAAAGGTACGTAGGTAGCCATTAATGGCTCGGTCACCTTAAAAAAAAAATCATCATCATAAAGAGGGAATGGGGAAAGCTAAAATGCACTGCTTTATTCATTACAAGATGCTAAAATAACAAAGTTGGAGTTTTCTACTCAATTCATATGCCTAAGTAAACACTTTCATTATCTCATTTCTAAAATAAAAATAAAAAAGGCTAGCAGTGCAATGAAGTTCAGAGTCACAGTCACTACCCCCTGTCATTCCTCCTTCCCTTGTGTGTCTTTTTAAAATTCTTCAAAAAAGTTTTTCTTGCTTCCTTTAGCCTTGCCTCTTTGTCTTGAACCTTTTCCTTGAGCCAGTCATGGTAAGCTTTCGGCATCTCAAAAGCATGAAATCTCACAAAAGTCTCATCTGCTCTATGAGCATTGTCTAATCCAGCAATAGCCTTCGTTATGATGGAGGGAGCTACATCCACAGGCTTGAAAGGTCGGTTTCCACTTGAAGGTATCATTGGCATTAGCCCAAATTGACTCACTACCCTTTCACCCCTATAAAAAGAAACACTTCTGAGACCCACAAGAAAAATATGATCTCGATTTGGTGACCTAAGAAGTGGATAAGGACATTTCCACCAGTGACAGTTCCAGCGGATGTTTTGACCATCCTTCCTACTCAAGAAATAGGTCCATTCTTTTTCGGTCTGGCAACCAAATAATTGAAGTTTTCGCCCAACATAATCTCCAAGACCATAAGTAGCTACAGTTGGCAATGATAAAATGCCCATGTGATCCATCAACCAAACTTGCAACAGTAAGGGGCTGCCTTGAAATATGTTGGTCTCTCCCCTAGATAAAGCGTCAAGACCATGAAAAGTTTCTGCCAAAACCATGGGGATTAAGCTTCTTTTCTTTTTGGCATCATCAAGAAGATCAAAAATTCGAGCATCAGCAAAGCCAGGTCTTCTACTACACAACAAGAATTCACCAATTAAGCAAAAAGCCAAAGCAGAAAGCTTTTCAAAACTTTGGTCGACATTTGCCACTGCTGCATGTCTAAACCTTTCAATAAGCCTTCTCATGTCCACCCAATAATTGTCTTGAATGAAAGGAGAGATAGCATCAAGAGGGAGCCCAAGTACTTTGGAAATCGTCACCCTATGTCGTTGATGACAAGGAGGAACAATAGGTGCAGCACGAGGTTCACAACCTAGTATGGCTGAAAACTCTTCAATGGTAGGACAAAGTTCAACCATCTTAAACCTAAAAACGTGGTCTTCGGAATCCCAAAATCAAACAGCAGCCTTGATGCAACATCAAGTCAACTATCCACCCTCAGCATTCATCGAAGCATGGAGTATGTCCCAAACTAGGGGCATTCGCCAGGTATGCCAAAGTCTTTTCAATGAATAACTCTGTTACTAATTGAAAGTATTTATTTTACAAGTATTAGGGTAAAAGGCCCACACACATCGGTATGAATAATACCTTCCAAACCATCGGACCTCTGAGAAGCATGTCCAAATTCAATTTCAATGGACCTCTGGGAAGCACGTCCAAACTTCAAACCATCGGACCTCTGGGAAGCACGTCCAAATTCAATTTCAATGGACCTCTGGGAAGCACGTCCAAACTCCATTCCATCGGACCTCTGGGAAGCACGTCCAAACTTCAATCCATGGATCTCTGGGAAGCATGTCCAAAATTCAATCTTTGGACCTCTAGGAAGCACGTCCAAGATTCCAAACCATCGGACCTTTGGGAAGCATGTCCAAACTTCAATCCATCAAATCTCTGGGAAGCACGTCCAAATTCAAATCCATGGACCTCTGGGAAGCACGTCCAAAATTCAATCTTTGGACATCTGGGAAGCACGTCCAAGATTCCAATCCATCGGACCTCTAGGAAGCACGTCCAAACTTCAATCCATCGGACCTCTGGGAAGCACGTCCAAATTCAATCCATTGGACCTCTGGGAAGCACGTCCAAAATTCAATCTTTGGACCTTTGGGAAGCACGACCAAAATTCCAATCCATCAGACCTCTGGGAAGAACGTCCAAACTTCAATCTATCGGACCTCTGGGAAGCACGTCCAAATTTCAAATCCATGGACCTCTGGGAAGCACGTCCAAAACTTCAAATCCATCAAACCATTGGTAAGCATGTCTTGTACTTATTTTTTATTTTTATTTTATTTTATTTATTTTCTTAAAAAAAAAAAATGGCTGCATGCATGAACTACGTTTAGACCTGATCCTCCCACTAAGAGGTATGTAGGCAATCTCCTTCGAGATTCGGTCCACATTTTGATCTAGAACATGACCGTCTGCATTTTTATCTACATGCATCATACATTCACCACGGTTAAATACTGATTGCAAAGTTAGGTGTCTCTTTCATACATTGACATTCGCTTTTCAAGCTCTGTCAATGAGGGGCATTCTGTTGACACCCTATTTTGCAACCCACATTTAACCTCATATGGAGGGTAAAAGGGTAAGTTCACATTGGAAATATGCATCTTGATTCTGGTCATTAGATCCTTAATCTCATTTCACCAAAATGATTTGGATGTTATAACGATCAAATCGACTGGTCATGAGCCCTAATCGGACCACCAGATTGAAAGTTATCATCAAATCAAATTTTAATGACTGAAATACACCATCACAAATTGAGTTCGACTATATGTGATTATGAGCAATTGATTTCAATTGGTTATAAGTATAATCAATTTGAGATCGATAATGTGTCATAATTTGATTGATTAGGACTACATTTTATGGTGAGGTTGCATACACCTAATTAATTAGATAGTTAAACATTAATTATTCAATGAGTAATTTGTGCAATTATCTTTTAATTAGAGTAAATTTAGAACCAATTAAGTCTGAAATGGGAGTGATTGGAGCCATTTAATGTTAATTGGGAGCTAATTTGGGACCTATTAATGTTAATTGTGCTGAAACCATTTTCTAACAAATGACCTCTGCTCACCATTTCATCAATATCTCTCAGAATATTTTGAATCTATTAATGAGATTAATTTTCCCAGAAACTAGACATCCGGGGCTTCAATTTGAGCACAAGAATGAGGCAATTCCGATCAGAATTGAGTCAGATATGATTTTTCGAAGTTGGCTCTATATGCTGTTACAGCAGCTACGGGAAAACCGAACTTTGCTTGCTCCTCACTCTCACCAATCTTTCCATTTAATGTACCAGATTTCTCCAAAGGCTAAAATGAGGTCTAGGTTCATGATTCTTTGTCAATCCTCATTAAATGGCCTTCCATTCATATTTCCTTCACCACTACTATATATACCCCCCTCTCATTCATTCTAGAGACACAAAAACCCCCCCTCTCTTCTCTTCTCTTGAGTTCCAATGAAGTGGAGTAGTCTTGTCATATCTTGGTCTTCCTAAGACTCAAGGTATTGAGTGAGACTCACTCTTCCTCTCCTAACTCTTCTTTTCCTCCACCCTTAGGACCTCCCTTAAGAGTTTCTTCCTCCACCATATGGATCTTGTATGAAGGTATAATCCCTTTCCCTAATTGTTTTTTTGTGTTTCCATGATAAGAATTTAGGATTAAGGCATGATAGTAACTATTTAAATCCTCTTGAATATGTTTGAATGTTCTTAATTGTTCTTATGTGTTCTTCACATGTTCTTGGTTGTTCATCACATGTTCATGCATAAACACTAGTTTTGATCCTAAATCTATATCGAAAATAGGAAAAACATGTTTATTTCATAATTCTTTCAAATTCTTAAATCTAGGTTATTACCATCCACACACATTCACTAGAATTTATTTTTCAATCCAAATGCAATGCTAAATAAATTGAATTAGGGTTTATCACATGCATACACATTAAATTCAATATGTAACTTGATTGACATATTGGATGATGTGATATGAATGTTGGCCACCATAGTCTAGAAGACCGGTTTCACCGGGCAAGGTGGGTGCCTAACACCTTCCCACCTTGTAACATAGCCTCTGAACTTAGATTAAGGGTTAATAGATCAAATGCTTATCCATGTAATTTTCAATTTTTAGATTATAACTAGGAAATAAAGCCATATACTTTATTTTAAATTGTATCTAGGACCAAAGCCATGTAATTTTCCTATGATCAATGTAAATTAAATTTCAAATTAATAAAATGAGGAATTTTTCAATTATGGTTTTCTTGTTTTTCCAATAATTAAATAAGTGGCGACTCCATTGTAAAACCCCTAATCTAAGGGGGGAAATATAACTAGTCGAACCTCCATTTTGAGAGGCAATAACACGACTCCACCCATTCACGTGGGTTTGGCCCAACAACATAAAACGGGCCGGGGGCGTGGTCTCTCACACTTTTCTTGATCCATATCTAAGCTGGTTGTTCAGGAGAATAACCTAATCCTGTCTTTGGGATAGGAATTTCATACCCTTCAAACTGCATTTTGCTTTGTGTTTTGCTAAGGCCATGCGTCTTTTCTCCATTGACTTCTGGAATTAGTTTCCCTAAGTCCCCTTGTTTTGAGAAATCGTAGCCTGCTTTGGCCAACAACCGATATGCCTTTGGGTCAAACCATTCTTTTGTCTATTCACTTGATAGAATACCATGCTCTGTCAAACATTGTGAAAACCTCATGAATCCATTTAATGGCTTCGAGGGCAAAGGATTTGTGGATGAAGTTAAAGGCATGACATGATTTTCTTTCAATATGGCTACATCTTCCATTATGAGCTTTGCAAGAGGCCTTCAAATACCTGCTATGGTTTGAAGGCATTCCGCGAATGGTGATTGTCCTTCTTTACGGTGTGATAATGGTACATAATGGAGTAATGGAGGGTTGTTGGAGGGCGTTGAAATTTTCGCTCTCACTGAATTACTGGTAGATTCACTAGAATGATCATTCCCACATTTTGGACCTTTCTTTGGAGCAAGGATATCTTTTCTAGTGACAAGTTTAACATGCTCCTTTTCGCCCTGCTTGCTTTCTATGGACGGGATCTCAATTGGGAGAACTTCATTGGGAATGTCATCTTCTACATAAAATTTTGTGTTAGCAAAGTGAGCTTCAGTCTCAGCAAAAGGCTTCAAGTCGGCATTGACTTTCTTTATCCCACTTTGAAGGTACTTGAAACATTGATGCAAAGTTAATGGCACTATTCCATTTCCATGGATCCATGGACGGCCTAACAACATGTTGTAGGTTGTCTTGGCATCAATGACATGGAACAAAACATTGCTTGTCAATTCTCCAATGATTAATTCTAGGTGGATCATGCCAATTGCACATTGTCCTCCTTAGTTTAACCCTTGAATGACCAAACGACTATGCGATAATTCCTCCATAGTAAGGCCAAGTCGTCTCATAGTCATTTTTGGTAGTATATTAACAGCTGAACCTCCATCAATGAGAATACGATCAATCTTTTGTTCATGAGCATAACCAGAGACATAAAGTGGACGATTGTGGGGCTTAGAGCCTAACAATAGGTCCTCATCAGTGAAAGTTAAGTTTGGAGAGCACGCATAACATTCCTAGGTTTGTTGAAGTGTGTTGGTAGAAGGAGTGTTCATCTCTGGCTTTTCAAGAGCTTAGGTGAGCACTTCTTTTGGTGGAGTGGAGGATTGCAAGGGTTCAACTTCATCGACTCAAGATTGGAGTTCCTCCAAAGATGACAAAGTCTCACTTGGACTACCATGGTCAACATCCTCCTTTTCATCCTGAATTTCGCAACGAGTGACCGTGTGAACGGCCTCGGCTGAGTTATTTTGAAAGAATTTTCTAGGGAAGAATTCTTCCAATGTGATGAGCTTTCGAGGATTTTGGGTTTGTGCTGAATTATCATACATTTTTGTTCCCAATCTCCTTTGCCTCTTATCACTCCTTTCTCTTGACCGAGGTTGAATATGGTTTTGTGCTTTTCTGGACTCTTGGGCAATCAAATAAATAGGGAATGTTCATCTCTTTTTCCATCTCCTTCGAGTAACCATCGTCCAACCCTCTTCCTCATCCATTGCTGACCTTTTATCATCATTATAATCAGATGCTTCTTGTGAAAGCTGAACTAGAACAGGTTTTAGAGAACCAAACTGGATGAGCATGGTATTTGCCCCCAGCTTAGTGGTTGGAGACATGCAAATAGGTAACCTACAAGAAAATGTTGCAAGGTTTGATTGAGCAACATCATTAAAATCCAAGTCGATTTTCCTTTCCTTGACTAGCTTCATGATGAGTTCTTTAAGAACAAAGCATTTTTGGATTGGATGGCTTATGATGCGATGATACTTACAATAGTTTGGGTCATCAACTTTTCCCATCTCTTCTGGTCGTTTGCATTCTGGCAATATGATTAATTGCAACTTGAGCAATTGTTCTAGCATTTCGGGTATATCGGCATCTGGGAAAGAATACACCTTTTGTTCCCACTCTTTAAGTGATAAGCAATGCATCTCACGCTATTAGCCTCCCTCGGGCCTTTTCTCGTTAGCCTTCACATTTCTTGTTGAAATTTTGACTAGAGCAAGGTTGATATTCATTGAGTCTTTGATATTACTTTTCACATTCCTGTCATTTTTTCTTACTTCCCGTCTTTCTTTTCTTTCCTCAGGAATGGGAGGTTTCATATTTCCATGGCTAGAGATACTCAATTCCATATCATGTGCATGAATTGCCAACTCTTCAAATGTTCGGGGCTTTATCCCTTGAAGGATGTAAAGAAGTCCCCAATGCATGCCTTGGATGCACATCTCTACAGCAAATATTTCAAAAAGTCTATCCTTGCAATCTAGACTCAAAGAACACCATCGATGGATATGATCAACAACGGGCTCATCCTTCTACTGTTTAGTATTGGTAAGCTCCATCATGCTTACCATGCGTCGTGTGCTGTAGAATCGATTGAGAAACTCCCTTTCAAGTTGTTCCCAACTATCAATTGACTCGGGCTCTAAGTCTGTATACCAATCGAAGGCATTCCCCTTTAGTGAACGGACAAATTATTTTACAAATAGTCCTCATTGAGTCCCTGCATTCTCACAAGTTTCTACAAAGTGAGCAATGTGTTGCTTAGGGTTTCCTTTGCCATCAAATTGCAAGAACTTGGGGGCTTGATACCCGTTTGGTATTCTCATGTTATCGATGCGCTTTATATAGGGCTTCGACGACATGAGAGAACTTGTATAAGAACCCCCATATTGTGCTCGAATGGTGTTCGTTATCATGTCTTGTAGTTGTTGGACAGATATTGAGGCCATTGAGGTGGAATGTCCGTGTTGAGAAGTGCCTTCACCGCCTTTTCC
Source organism: Quercus rubra (assembly GCA_035136125.1). Taxonomy (NCBI): domain Eukaryota; kingdom Viridiplantae; phylum Streptophyta; class Magnoliopsida; order Fagales; family Fagaceae; genus Quercus; species Quercus rubra. The sequence continues at coordinate 6,127,418 of CM068732.1, forward strand.
TTTATCACCCCTAGCATTTTCTCCTTTCAAAGTAAAGCCGAGTGGGTGCTCAGGGCCAAGACTTGATTCACCTAAATCTTGTAACTCCAGCTTGTTCATTAGGGTTGCAATTTTGACGTCCTTTTCTTCAAGTGCTTTTGTGAGAAAAGTGACCATTTGTTCCATTTCAGCCATCTTTTTTTCCATGGTAGAGGTGTTAGTCATCATTACTAGCATAACCTCTATATATGATGGAGAAAATGATGAAACAAGATGAGTCAAAGGTACTTCATTCCTTAAGTTTCTCATCATGGGTGAAGAGTTGATATAAAAGGTCTTTGTTGGGGATGATTCATTACTGATCTCCAAATCTTTCGAGGTAGATGAATCTTTAGTGGTAGCTTTCCTATTTGCAAGAGAGTCCAAAGAGATAACAATATGAAGTTGGCTTTCTTTGGTTGGTTGGGGTTGAAGTCGATCAAAAGCTTTGGATCGACTACGAGTGATTGGGCCGACATAATCATCATCACTGGAAGCATCAACCACTGATTTTTGAACATTTTTGCTAGAGGCCATTGAAGTTGGTAGCGAAATGATGTCGAATTTCTTTTCTTTTGAAGGGAGAAAGAGATGAGAGGTAGAGATGTCCCACCGAGTGTGCCAGAATTTGTAAAGCGACTATATTTCTAATTCGAAATAAATCAAACAAGTAAAATAGTTTCACAAATGAGAATTTCTATTGATGATTGTGTGGTACAATTCTTTGAAATTACAAAAGAGTTATCCGCTGATTCAATCTCCTTAAAAGACTTGTTGATTGGTTTTGTAGTAATGTGATTCTGATATGAACACAAGATATCCTTCAATTTGGTTGAGGGATGGATCGAAGACTGCTGAAACGAAATTGCAATGAATCTCTGGCTATGAGCTTGTTAGAAATCCTTTGTTCTTCACGTTCTTCGTGTTCTTTGTGTGTTCTTCGTCTTCGAAGGTTTATGGTAGAACTTCTTCGGGGCTTTAAAGGCTCGAATCCATAGAGCTTCACCAATTTGTGGTTTGTTGATGTTTTTTGAACCTTTGAGCTTGATTCTCGTAAACTTTAGGATCTAGGCAAATAGTTTGGATGATTCTGCTTTGAGTGTTCTTCGATTTCGAGGTTGAAGTTCTTGAAGGCTTTGAGGCTTGATTCTTACAAAGCTTTTGTACTTCTAAATCCCTTGGTCTCTTTTCAAGTGCCTTAGGAAGGCTTCTATTTATAGGAGTTTAGGGGTGGGTGAGCGACACTTGGCAAAGTCCGATTGGTGACACATGTCACAACCTGATTGGTTCACCTATGTCATCGCTTACACGTGCTAAACCGCCTGTGTCATCGCTTACATGCGTTGGACTGCTTGTGTCATTGCTTACACGCATTGAGTTGCTTGTGTCATTGCTTACACGAACTGAGGTGTGACTGGTTCTTGCATGACACTTGGCAAATTTCTGTTGGTTTCTGAGTAGTGACAACAAAACCTAGCAACAAAACGTGGTGCTTTGTAATTGGTTGTATCTTATGGACTTGATAGTGTGACATATCAGCTTGTGATAGGTCGGGAATTTTCCCTTTCTACACACGGAATGTTATAAAAGTATAGTTACATGGGATGTTGGTACTACCCAATGTGAGGATAAAACTGTCAAATGAAAGAAAAAAAAAATTAGGGTACCAACAAATGTGACAAAAGTACAGTAAGATATGATGTTGGTATTGCCTAATCTGACAATGGAACCATCAAATGTGTCAAAAATAAGATAACTACAAAATGTGACAAAAGTACAGTTACATGTGATATTAGTACTACCAATGTGACAAAGAAATGTCAAGTGTGAGAAAAAAAATTAAGATATCACCAAATATAACAAAACTATGATTAAATGTGATATTGGTACTACTTAATATGATAATGGAACCATCAAATGTGAAAAAAAAAAAAAAAAAAAAAAAAAAAAAAAAAAAACCAACGAATATGACAAATGTATAGTCACATGTGACATTTTAACTGCATAATGTAAAGATAGAACTATCAAATATCATATTTTTGTAACCAAGTATAACAGATTGCCTACTAGTTGGCACCATGACCATACGCCCAAAAAAAGGAGGGGTACTAACGGGGCTGATGAGATCAATTAAAGATGAACACAGCAGGGCAGACGAGATCACTCCCAAGACGAGCCCAAGAAACACCCGCATCACTGACGAGAACAGAGTAGCCATTCAATGCCTTCAATAATATCTCGGACGGTTACAACACCATCTATACCGACCGTTAAGAGCACAATAAAAGCTCCATTACAAGGCAAGAAGCGTTACCCAAGAAAGGAGTAAATGCTGATCACAACGGCTAGGACCCAAAGCAACATATAAAGCCTCCCTCGTACTGCCAACAGAGAGGTAACACACCAAAAAATACAGATATTCAGTAAGAAAAGATTATTGTCATCCTTTGTCTTGATAGATTGAACTCCTTTGTTCTAACTTGAGCGTTGGAGACGTTGTGGCAAGCACCACACCGGTGACCATTCTCAAAGAAGTAGTGTCCTTGCTTACGTAGGCCCTCAGGCAAGGAGTTGGACACATCTGGGCCCTTTCAACTGACGAAATCATACTTCATCAATTTGGCGCCATCTGTAAGGACAAAATTTTCAGAGTCATATTTGAAGATGTAGTTTCCATCAACTTTTTTCCGGATGGAGCCCAATCCAGATTCCACAGCCTTAGCCCAGCAAGTTCAGGCTCTTGCGGCCACCATTGAGGAACTCACCAAACAGAATCAAAAGATGAAGTTACGGCTTCAGCATGTTCAACAGGCTTAGCAGGAGGGTAATCGGTCCAAGGGTAACCCAGATGAAGAAGGAGACAGCCATAGGAGGAGTGCTCATCAAAGACCTACTACCCCAAACAAGCAGAATTCAGATTTACTTTAGGAGGTGAGGAAGGAGATGGACCAACTAAAGAACGCCCTCAAGGAGAAAATAGACTGAAGTGTGGACAGGATGGTAAGGGCCACAGACTCGCCTTTCACTACAGCGGTCCTTGAATGCCCTGTACCCTTTAAATTCCATTTACCTCAGCTTGAGTCGTTTGACGGGCTCAAAGACCCTCAAGATCACCTTAATACCTTCAAAACGACGTTAGGCCTTCAACAGCCACCAGATGAGATACTATGTCGTTCGTTTCCAACCACTCTCAAAGCAGCGGCAAGGGAATGGTTCACGAAGTTGCCAACCTCGTCCATCGACAACTTCGAGCAGTTGAGCAGCGCTTTCCTACGTCACTTCATTGGGGGGCAACACCCTAAGAGGCCAGCAGATTACCTTCTCACCATCAAACAGGGGGAAAAGGAAACCTTGAGATTGTATGTGAAGCGCTTCATTCGTGAGACCCTTGAGGTTGACAAAGCCGATGAAAAAGTGCAGCTGACGACCTTCAAAGCAGGATTGAGATCTAGAGACCTAGTGTCCTCGCTCACGAAGAACCCCCCAAAGACGATGGCAGAAATGCTGCTGAAGGCACAGAAGTACATGAATGTCGAAGACGCTCTAGCAACCATAAAGGATGTAGAGAAGCCAGGAGACAGAGGAAGGAAGGACGACGAGCGTAGGGGTCAGAAGAGGGAGCGTCTAGATCGTCGGAACAATGACAGTTTCAGAAGAAAAGAAGACAAAAGCCCTCGGGCGGTAAAATTTATCCCCCTAATTATGCCTATTGACAAAATTCTAACGCAGATTAAGGACGAGCACTATCTTAAGTGGCCGAGACCATTGCACTCATCCCCTAACGTCTGTGATGAAAACAAGTATTGCCGATTTCACAAAAATCATGGCCACAATACGAAAGATTGTAGGGACCTAAAAGAACAAGTAGAAGAGCTGATACGAAAGGGGAAATTACAAAAATACGTGAAGAAAGGTGAGTATAGTAAGTTCAGAAACGACAATAAGAGTCAGCATGAGTCCTCATCTAGGAATGACGACCGTCCATCCCAACCACCTGAAGATGTGATCGGGGAGATAAAGACAATTACAAGAGGGCCTTTCACAGGAAGGTCATTCAGATCCTTCAAGAAAGCATACCAAAGACAGGTGAATAGCGTCTATATGATACCTCCATTCAAGCACAAACGGACAGACCAAGATATGTCCTTCAATAAAGCAGACGTCAAGGGAGTGAAGCAGCCTCACAATGACCTTTTGGTTATCATGCTAACTATAGAAGGATTCAACACCAAAAGGATCCTGGTGGACAACGGCAGCTCCACAGACATCATCTACCTCCCTGCGTTCCAGCAACTAAAGCTAGATCCCAGGAGACTACGTCTATTCAATTCCCCCCTCGTCAGTTTTAGTGGAGACAGGGTATATCCCAAGGGCATAGTGACGTTGACAGTGATGGTGGGGATCTACCCGGTACAATTGACCCGTCAATTGGACTTCTTGGTCGTAGATTGCTCCTTATCTTACAATGTAATCATTGGGAGGCCCACGCTCAACAAGTGGAAAGCAACCACGTCCACCTATTGCCTGAAAGTAAAATTCCCAATGGATAACGGGGTCGGGGAAGTAAAGGGAGATCAAGTCTTAGCTCGAGAGTGTTATCAAGTTGTATTGGCCACAAAAAAAAAACCACACATGAATGATTGAAGAAAAGGACGAAGATAAAGTGGAGGCTCTAGAAGAAGTGGAATTGGCTAAGGGACAAGAAACCAAGACGACGAGGATAGGGACCACGTTAAGCCCGAAGATGAGAGCAAGGCTCATCCAATTTCTCAAAGAAAACCTAGATGTCTTTGCTTGGAGCCATGAAGACATGTCGGGTATAGCTCCAGAAATCATTCAGCACAAATTGAATGTGAACCCAGATAGAAAACCCATCCAGCAAAGACGAAAAGTCTTCGCCCCAAAACAGGACCAAGCAGTCACGAATGAAGTCACCAAGCTGCTGGCGGCAGGCTTCATCCGAGAAGTGCACTACCCAGAGTGGCTCGCAAACGTTGTCCTAGTAAAGAAAGTGAATGGGAAGTAGAGAATGTACGTAGACTTCACAGACCTGAACAAATCATGCCCAAAAGACAGTTTCCCCCTACCAAGGATAGACCAACTCATGGATTCAATAGCTGGGCACAAATTACTGATGTTCATGGACGCCTTCTCAGGATATAACCAAATAAGAATGGCAGAAGAAGATCAAAAGAAGACTTCTTTCATCATGAGTCAAGGGCTCTACTGCTATAAAGTAATGCCTTTTAGACTGAAGAACGCCAGAGCTACATATCAGAGATTAGTGAACAAAATGTTCAGCAAACAGATTGGCAGGAACATGGAAGTATATGTGGATGATATGCTCGTCAAAAGAAAAGAAGAGCTTGCGCATCTGGACGACCTAAAAGAGACATTTACCACACTCAGACAATACCAAATGAAGTTGAACCCAAGTAAGTGCATTTTTGGCGTAGCTTCAGGGAAGTTCCTAGGCTTTTTGGTGTCTCAGAGAGGGATAGAAGTGAACTCAGAAAAAGTGCAAGCTATCATCAATATGGCCTCGCCCAAAACCGTCAAGGAATTCCAGAAGCTAACAGGAAAGATCGCAACTTTAAACAGATTCGTCTCTAGAACAACGGACAAGTGCTTGCCCTTTTTTAAAACATTGAAGCAGGCCTTCGCCTGGACTAACGAGTGTGAAACAGCATTCCAAGAACTCAAACGTTACCTAAGTAACCCACCCCTCTTAAGTCCATCCAAGGAGGAAGAAAGCCTATATTTATATTTAGCGATATCAGAGACAGCAGTGAGTGCAGCCTTGATCAGAGAGGAAGGCAAGAGACAGCTCCCAGTTTACTACATCAGCCAAGCTTTCCAAGGAGCTTTGTCTAGGTATCTAAGGATTAAAAGATCATGTTTGCATTAATAGTTGCCTCACGCAAACTAAGACAATATTTCCAAGCAAATCCTATCCTGGTAATGACGGATCAACCGATCAAGAAATCCATGAAGAAACCTGAAGCAGCCGGAAGAATGATCCAGTGGGCAATTGAACTTAGCCAATTTGACATCGAGTACCATTCCAGAACGGCCATCAAAGTGCAAGCTCGGACGATTTCATCCCCGAGTTCACATCTTCGGACGAGGATAGCCTTACTGACAAAGCTGAGCGGTGGACAATACAGACTGACAGATTGTCAGCCCAAAAAAGGGGGGGAGTCGAGGTTGTCATAATCACTCCTGACGGAGAAATACTCGAATACGGAGTTCGGCTGAAATTCCTAGCCACCAACAACAAGGCCGAATACAAAGGCGTATTGACAAGATTAAGACTCGGAAGAGCTCTTGGAGCAAAGAACCTATTGATCCAGAATGATTCCAAGTTAGTAATCGGACAAATTAAGGGAGATTATGAAGCAAAGGAGGAAAGAATACAGAAATATGTCAGGCTGACGAAACATCTTACTCAAGAGTTTGATAGGGTAGAATTCACATAGATCCCCAAAAGCCAGAATATGATGGCAGACGTAGTGTCTAAGCTAGCATCGTCAGAAGAAGAGGGGATCAACATGAACTTTGAGATGGAAGTACAAAAATACCCCAGCATTGAAGAAGTACCGACGTTCGCAATCTAGAAAGCAAGCAATTGGATGACACCAATCATTACTTTCATCCAGGACGGGCACTTCTCACAGAATACAGCGAAAGCCAAGAAAGTCAAAAAGAGAGCAGCCAGGTTTACGATCCTTAATGACACCTTATACAAAAGAGGCTTCTCCATGCCTTACCTGAAGTGTGTTAACGAAGAGGAAGCAAAATACATCCTGGAAGAAATCCACCAAGGGATTTGCGGAGACCACATCTGCCCTAGGTCGCTGATGAACAAGGCAATTCGAACAGGTTATTTCTGGTCAACTATGCAGGTGGATGCAGTGGAGCTCGTAAAGAAGTGTGATAGGTGCCAATGATACAGTAATGTCCAACAGCTTCCAGCATAGAGACTGACGGCGATATCCTCTCTATAGCCCTTTGCACAATAGAGAATCGACATCGTCAGCCCACTACCTCAAGGTAAAGGCCAGGTAAAATTTCTACTAGTTGCTATTGATTATTTCACTAAATGGGTCGAGGCAGAAGCCCTAGCAAAGATCACGAAAGCTAGGATCCAGAGTTTTGTCTAGAAGAATATAATTTGTAGATTCAGGATTCCACTAACGATCATTTCAGATAATGGACGACAGTTCGACAGCCAAGCCTTTAGGGACTTCTGTTCGGGTCTGGGCATCAAGAACCAATTCTCGTCATCAGGGCACCCTCAGGCAAACGGACAGACGAAAGTGACGAATCGAACATTACTCAAGATTATCAAAACCAAGCTGGATGATGCAAAGGGTGCCTGGCCAGAAGAGTTGCCCAACATCCTTTAGGCATACAGGACCACAAGCAGGACCCTAACGGGAGAAACCCCCTTCAGACTCACCTATGGAACTGAAGCAGTAATCCCTGTCAAAATAGGAGTGACCAACACCAGACGAGCAGTGTTCAGCGAAGAGGGAAATGATGACAAGCTACGGCTTAATCTGGACTGTCTAGACGAAGTAAGAGACAAAGCTTCCAGCAGAATGGCAAAATACCAACAGAAGATGGCCGAATACTACAATAAGAGAGTGAAACTAAGGCAACTTGACATAGGAGACCTCGTCCTATGCAAAGTTACCACAGAAACAAAAGACCCAACCCAAGGAAAGCTCGGGCCCACGTGGGAAGGACCCTATCGAGTTGTCCACTACTCCTGACGAGGTAGTTATCACCTGGAAACTTTAGACGAACAAAAGCTCCTTCGCCCATAGAACATCGAGCACTTGAAGAAGTACCACCAATAAATGTATTAGATGAATGTGTTCTTTCTTAAAATTAATAAATGAGTTGTTCTTCTAATGTCTTCATGCAAATAGATCTAGCCACCAATAAAACCAAAAGTCCGAGTAACAAGATTCCTTCATAACGAATGTAAGTTACTGACGAGGCCACCAAAAACGACAAAATCCCTTAAGAGGGCAAGTCAAAGGGCCAAGTAACAAGATTCCACCTTGACGGATGTAAGTTATTGACAAGGCTACCAAAAAAGACAAAATCCCTTAAAAGGGCAAGTCAAAAGGCCAAGTAACAAGATTCCGCCCTGACGGATGTAAGTTACTGACGAGGCCACCAAAAAAGACAAAATCCCTTAAGAGGGCAAGTCAAAAGGCCAAGTAACAAGATTCCGTCCTGACGGATGTAAGTTATTGACGAGACCACAAAAAAAAGACAAAATCCTTTAAGAAGATGTATCGAAAGGCTAAGTAACAAGATTCTGCCTCTGACGAAGCTACAAAAGGTGAAAAAATCCCTTAAAAGAACGAGTCAAATGCCTAAGTACACAATCACAAATTCCAATGAGGAGCACACCCAAAGTGTGCAAGCATATCAAATAGTCAACAAAAAGTGCAATCAAGTAAGCCAAGTAAATACGCAACCATAATTTCAATTAAAACCCGAAAAGCAACGGGCCATTACTATTGTTTATACATTTAAGGGCCCAAACACTGGACCCAAAAATATTGTTCTCAGGACAGATTAAAAAGAAACTTGTTATCAAATTAGATTTACAAGACATAACAAGCACACATACAAAAAGCTTTGTTTTCCTTCTAAGGACTAGGTTTAGGCATCAGCAACGACGTCGTCATTAGCACGGGCGTCACTAGCCGGAGCACTCTCAGGGGCTTCATTGGCAAAGGAACTCTCGGGGGCATCAGTCTCTGTAGCAGAAGAATGGGCGGCCTCGTCAACGGCCATCTCCTAGTCTACCTCCTCGAAGTCTAGCTTCCCTAAGTCCACATCGGAAGGATGCTTGACGAGGTACCTCCTTAGGAGTTCGAAGCCCTTGAAGTACCAGCTGAACAGAACTGTGTTGTACTCATCAATAGTTTGAAAAGCTTCAATAGCCCTGGCAGCAATCGTCTTAAGACTCTCCTTGGCACCCAGAAGCTGCTCATCCTTCTCCAAGGTCAACTAACGCTTAGCCCTAAGGTTGTCACTTAAAGCTTTCACCTTCTCCTTCAAAGTGGTCGCCTCGCCCATGGAATCAATTAGGTTCTACTTCAATGTAGAAGTTTCAGCCTCCATAGCTTCCATCTTCGACGAAAGAAAAGCCACCTTAGCCTCTTGAGTAAGATACTCAGAGGTAATATGGAGACTCTCCCCCAACACCTGAGAAGAAATCCTAGACCGTTAGTAAAAAGAAAAGGTAAAAGGGGACTAAAAGTTACACAAACTTCTTACCTGAACAAGCCTGTGGACGTGACGGCTTGCAACAGTATTGAAGGGCACCCCCAAGAAGACCTTAAGATCCTCAGCCGTGACAACCCCATGAGCCCTGTCCACTGCCAGCCTCTCATCGCTCCAGATGGTGTACGAATGGGGGTCAGTCTTTTCCTTCTCCCTCTCAAACAAACGTGGTCTTTTGGAGACAGGAGTCGGAAGCTCTTCAACCGAAGTCGAGGGTGAAGCTGTCCTCGTCATCTTCGCACCAAAGACGACGGGAGTAACGGAGGTAGCTCGAATAGCAGAAGGACCCTTTCTAGTGATACGCACCGCCTTTTTCCCTATATTCGACAATGGCTTATCCTTCCTCAACCTCATCTTGGCGTACATGTCCTTATTGAATTTAGTCGTCATCTTTGCAAGAGGAAAGACTGTTAAAAAAAAAAAAAAAGGGTCAGCACTGACGAGCTTAGAACTTACCCTGTTTCCCTTCAATATTAAGATTTTGCAGGATGAAGGCGAAGGGCTCCGGTCCAAGACAGTGAAAAGCAAGGGTCCTTGGGTCCACAAGGTCGTCCCAACTCTCAATTATGCGTGCGTAATCAATAGCCTTCTGCACTCACTCCTTGTACCTGCTCTTTGGCTTAGGCCGCCTCTTAACTGCGCAAAACGAGAAACGGGAGAATCAATAGCAACAACAGTAAACAAAATAAAACTCAAATGACAAAAATGAACATTGACGCACCTAAAGTCGAGGTTCCCCACCGACGATGCAACCTCAGGAGCTCACCCTAAACCCCACCAGAGGGAGTCTTAAAATCATCCCCCAACACAAAGAAAAATCTGGACTTCCAATACCTAAAAGACGAAGGTAATCCCTTGACGATCCTTGTTCTTCTCTCCCAGGGAACCAATTCATAGTACCTATACTCCTTGGACGCTTTTAAACGGTACAAATAGACAAGCTCGTCAACCCTAAGCATGTCTCATCCATAGCAACCAGCCATATTCCCATACAGCTGACCACTATTCTCCACGAGTTAGGCATGAGCTGCCCAGGAGCAATGCCAAAATAGTCTAGCAGCTCCATAAGGAATGGATGAACGGGGAACCTTAACTCACAAACGAAGGCGGACTCATAAAAGCACACCTCCCTGGGAAAGAAATGGCAGGCCCGTTCTCCTTCACTAGGCAGACGAACCCTGACCCGTTCCGAGAGCTGAAATCTGTCCTTAAACCTGCCTAAGGTATCAGCATCCAACCCACACTCCTCTTTGAAGGTGTAGAAAGCCCTAACCTCACGAGGGTTAGACACGGCAATATCCCCCTCCACTGGGTCGTCACTTAACGACAACCCAATCTCGAGTTCGCTAGACCTAACTTCCGACATCGCCTCTCTCACTAAATCCCAGAACCAGTCAATCGATTGACGGAGCAAGGGCAACAGATCGGCCACTACAACTCCTAAACTGTTACCCTTAGAAATAAAGTTCTCAAGATTGGGAAACCCCCCCCCCCCCCCAAAGATCCCCCCAGGCGCGCAAAAAGGAAGGAATTCGAAGGGCAAGCTATCCTAACTTTAGAACTACTAACCATGGAAAGACAGACTGAACCCCCCAATAGACCCAAAAACAAAAACAAAAACAAAAAAGAAAAAAGGGAAAATCAAAACACTACCATGGCTTGTATCTGCATTGAAATAAAAGAAAGAATAGAAAGAGGAAAGAAAAGCGTACCTCAAGGAAAAAAAAAAAATGAGAGACGTCGTTGTACGGCTCACCGAAGAAGAGTCACGGCCAGCGAAAAGTTTGAAACGGATGAAGGGGAAGTTTCTCAGAAGAAGTAAAAGAAAGATATCTCAGAAGGGTGAAAAAAGAAAACGAGAAATGGAGAAGTTTTAAATCAAAATGCCCAAAAGAACTAGAAACCAACGGGAAACCCAATAGCCCCATAAGTGAGAACATTAACTCCATCAACCGAAACATGCCACATGGCCACGGCCCACGAAGCGCTGCCACTACTCATTTAATGCAACACTTGATCCCAAGGGTCACCCGAAAAAAAAAAAAAAAAAAAAAAAAAAAAAAAAAAAAAAAAAAAAAAAAAAAAAAAAAACTTTTCATCTTCTATGGTCGTCATGGGGTTCCATGATGACCAAAGAATCGGGGGGCAACTGATGGGGCTAACGAGATCAATTAAAGATGAACACAGCAGGGCAGATGAGATCACTCCCAAGACAAGCCCAAGAAACACCCGCATCACTGACGAGAACAGAGTAGCCATTCAATGCCTTCAATAATATCTCGAACGGTTACAACACCATCTGTACCGACCGTTGAGAGCACAATAAAAGCTCCATTACAAGGCAAGAAGCATTACCCAAGAAAGGAGTAAATGCCAATCACAACGGCTAGGACCCAAAGCAACATATAAAGCCTCCCCCCCTGCCAACAGAGAGGTAACACACCAAAAAATACAGATATTCAGTAAGAAAAGATTATTGTCATCCTTTGTCTTGATAGATTGAACTCCTTTGTTCTAACTTGAGCGTCGGAGACGTTATGGCAGGCACCACACTGGTGACCATTCTCAAAGAAGCAGTATCCTCGCTTACGCAGGCTCTCAAGCAAGGAGTTGGACACATCTGGGCCCCTTCAACTGACGAAATCACACTTCATCAGGTACCATAGAATTACCCATTGAAGTAATAACATTCTAGCCAAGAGTCTTGTAGTTCAACTAGTTGGTATATTCTAATGTGTTCATGACATCTAGGGTACAAACTCTCCTCTCTCATTGTAACTATTAAATTATAATAAAACAAAGTAAAAGTAATAACACTTCACAAAAATACTAAAAATAAAGGAATTGAGTGTGGGGAACTTCAAAATACATTAAAAAAAATGACTATATATAAGTATCTTTTAAAAATAATAATAATGAATCATGACAGCGGGAACCATGACCCCTTGCCTTTTAGTGGATTTGCCACTGCCTGCTTGGTAGATTTCAGCTGAATAAGAAAACTTAATAAGTTGAAAATTTAAAGAAAATATTTATTGTATCGTACTTTTAGTAATCTATTGCTTTGAAAAAAAAATAATAATAAAAAAATTTATAACAAATTCTACTATTTTGGAAAAGTTTTTTGTCAACTCCAAAGGATTGACTTTGTGGTTCCTAAGACCTTATTGCATCTATAAGGTTTGAGTTCCAAATTTCTAATCATCATCTTAGAGCCACTTCATGCATGGGATTTCTCTCTAGTCCATGTAATACAATAATCTGATGGCCCAGAAGTTGGTCACTCTTGTAGCTTGTTTCGTGGATAAGACATGGGAATGAAATGGATTTTTTTAAGGGATTTTACATTTATTCCCATGTTATTGCGCGAGTGAGACACTCATTCCTTTAATATAACTTATATATTTCGTTCATTTCTATTATTTATTTTATAAACTTTCAAACACATTAAAAAAAAAATTCACCATATAATTTCAATTCATTAATGTAATAATGTAATAATGTATGATCTACCCAATCTATTATTTTATGAACACCCAAACATAGTATTGAAGAGGTAAGTTTAAGATCTTACTAAATACTAGTGGAATAAAAAATAAAAAATGTTTTAGAATTTATATTGTACTGATTGGTATAATTTATATATATACGTGTGTATGTATATATATGTATATATTTTAATACAAGTAACAACAAGTAAAAATAATCCCCATATTCTGTACTGGTTAAAATATTAGATTGTAAATCCAATTTTGAAGATATCAGCTAATATATATAAATTGAGTTCAAATTATATTTAGTGTAACTTTGATAATGTAACAATATCACTCGAAAAATTTTATTGGATGTATTTAGAATTATTTGTTGCATTTTATTTTATTTTACCTTGCAAAGTTTAAAGGTGACCAATGTTTGAGTTATTATGGAAGTGTTAATAATGTACAATTAGACAAGGCAATCTCAACAGATAGTAATGGAATAAATCAAAAGTTATATGACTTAATTATATTTTAGACAAAATTAGAGGACATAATTTGTAATTTAACTTAAATAGAATAAAAAAATGTTGTACCCGGTTATGGCATTTGTGTCAAGCAAATTGGTTTGAATATGAATACTCCTATCCCCACACATCCTGGTCAGAGTGATGTTTAACGACTTTCTTATGAAACTATTAACGTTGATTGAATGCGTTTGTTTAGGCGTTTGTGCAGCCTAAACATGCATTTTTAAATCAATTTGAGTTTTTAGAGAAGCATAAAAAGCTGTTTCAAAAACACGATAGAGTCTAGCTTTTTTACAAATGCCCCTTTTTAAGGTTTCCACAAATCGCAAACAAACAGACTTGTTGATCAGTTAGGCAATAAAACGAGGTTTGATTCTCACAAAATGAACTATCAGGTGAATACAATTTTGGAGCCATTCATTGATTTTGCATTTCACTAATCCTACAATTAATACAAATTTTGGTGTGCATGTTAAGAAAATGAGAACAAATTATTCAGCGGCTGAATTTTTAAAATTAATCACGAAAAAAAAAAATTTTGAATAGTGTAACATGAACACAGATTTACACTAAGTGTAACTCAATCCTAACTATACACGCACCTAAAATGCATCTCAGTAATGAAATATTATGCTCCAATATCCATATAGAAACCATCATCATAACAAAATTTAAAACATTGGGTTGGCACTTATGAAATTTGGATTGGTTAAATAGGAAATAAAAGAAAAAGAAACTAGTACTTTACGCTACATTATTTCCAATAACACGAATTATTAATAATAAAAAAATACAGATGATTATTCAAATATGGGAATAGGTAGCAATGAATATGAAGCCTAAGCATAAATATAAACACTTATTCTTTCACTATTATTATCAAATTTGATATATAATACCTTATACAATGAGAGTCTCCTTTTTCTCGAGTAGTGTCCCCTTCTCTTTTTCAAGAGAAGCTCTGTCTCTTTGTTGACTCAGTTGATATACTTTATACGATTTTTGGGTTTGTGCTATATTCTTACGCTTTTTGCCTTATTACATTGAGACACGATCATCGTTGTTCCAAATGATCTTCTAAATTCTTTATTTCCATATCGATTTGTAGAACTCGTTCGTTTACCTTCTCCATACTATAGCCAATTTCCCCCCCCTTTCTGATCACAAATAGAGGATATAGGTTTTCTATTTATATATAATGTATCTCTTAGCTCTTCACTAGTAATGATAGGATATTGCATGTCTCAAACATTTGATGTAAAAATATTTCACATGCCATAAAATTAATGATTCATTATTAGTGATTTGTACTGGTAGATTAATGCTTTGGATACACAACCTTTCTAATTATAAATTATTCATTAAATTTTGTAAAAATAGAATAATAACTTATTTTATTAAACATACAAAAAATATTTTGTTTCATGTCAATAGAAATATGAAAAATCATTAGTATTTCGCCTCTTAGTTCTTGACTTTTAGGGATTGTTTCATTTTGGTCATTAGAAAAACTTCAATGTCAATTTAGTGTGCTCCTTGTCATCAACTAACTCGAAAAATGTTGATATGGCTAATAAATTGCTTACATGTCACTTAATCACAATTAAGAAAATATTTAACTGGTTTTAGAAAAATTCAGACCAACAATTTATGTGGCATTTGTGTTTTATTTTTTATTTTCTTTTTTTTCTTTTAACTTTCATGCCAATTTCTTGGTAACCAAACAAACACACACACACACACCAAAAATTCTCAAAACAACAAATCAAATGACAAATACTTGCTCAAAAATCCTCCAAATGGAACAATTTAAGCAAAAAAAAATGAATAAAAATACATCAAATAAAAAATATAAATAAATAAATAAACTCTGAGTACTAGTTAGCTCAACTAGTAAAGTCTCTAATGATTAAATAAGGGATTTAGAGTTTTATCTCCACCTACACGAAAAACTTATTAATTTCTTGATCTAATGATAAAGAATATCATCGCAGACATTGTGGGGGGCTGTTTCTATTATTAATTGATTTCCTAATCGATTATAAATAATTTTTTTAGATGATTTACTATATCAAACATCGATGATAAACCAATATTACGAGATTTTATTTTTCGAGATCAAGGCAACTTTGAAAGATAGTAATGGAATAAATCAAAAGTTTTATGATCATTTCAATCTCCGTTGAATAGGCGGCCCCAAATTCTTCAAAGCCAAAATATTAGTTGTTCCATCCTCCAATTCCTCAATTATTATTCCCATTATGCAAGAAATATTCCCATTATGCAAGAAAAATAATTATAGCATGAATTCTGTACTCATGAATTCCCTCTCATTTATATTATAGCATTACTTGCTTTACTAATTAGAATAGAGCAAATTGTAAAATTATTCAAACCACAGAATGGGGGAAATTCTAAAATTACTTGCTTTACTATTTAGAAAAGTGATAGTCATATGATGATTGATAAGTTATAATTAGTTTTGAGAATGAGTAAAGACATAATGCATTATTGCATACATTAATATTTATATAATATTTTTTTAAGAAATGGTGGAAAGAAAATTATGATATAACCGCAAATATGACTTAACGGTAGTGTAGCAATAATAAATATCATGTTTTAACTTTTAGATGTATATTAGATATTAACCCATGCTTCACGGGATTTTTTTTTTTTTTAATTTTAATTTTCGAATTTGTAAATATTGTAAGTAGATATGTTCAAGAAAATATTAATTTTTGTTAATAGCACTGTTTATTAAAGTAATATGCCCTCTTTGAAAAAGTAATATGCTCTCTACGAGAGGCATGACTAGAATCTATGGTAGAAAAATAATTTTTTAAGACTAACTTTACACTAGGTAAGTGTTGGATATAACCTTAATCTTATGTAGTCTCCATAACAAATTAAGTTGGTTGCTCAACAGTCCATGAGTCTAAATTAAATTAGTCTGTAAGGTATGGATATGAAATATGTGGTTCCAAGACAAGCGCAGTGGCTGGAAAGGATATAAAAACAAAGGTGGGGGGGAGAGGAGAAAACTGAAGAAAACTGTAATGGAAAGCGATGAATTACATCAGAAGGTGCGCACCTGTATTATGAAACCAGGGCCACCTTATTATACTCGGATTCTAGGACTTCTTTTCATTTTCTGAAAAGTCAAATCTTTGGAAGTGCATCTTGAATTTCAGAGCATATAAGATAAAATCTTAGTCAGCATAAGCCCTTATATAATAACTTCTTAACATCTTATTAGTCACATAAGATGCAATTTTTATGTGCATAAACTCTTATACGGTAACTTCTTAACATCTCACTAGGCCAATAAGAGTAATCTTTGGAAGTACTTCTTGAATTTCAGAACCTATAAAATCGTAGTCAGCATAATCTCTTATATAGTAACTTCTTAACATCTTATTAGTCCTATAAGATGCAATTTTGATGTGCTCTTATATATAGTAACTTCTTAACATCAAGCTCATTCCTGAAGACTTGAGCCTCAGCTTTTGTACCATACCCCACAAGCACTTATAATTGTGGAGTGACCATTATGCCAAGAGTGTGCAGTAGTTACACAAGTTCTTCTATAGTAACTTTTTAACTTCTTAGTAGTCATATTTAATGTAGCCATATGAATCATGATACGACCATCACTTTTCAAAACCATGACTTTGCACATTCTTGAACCTAAATGTAACTTATAATAGAAAATACACGTAATACAAACATCTTGGGCGGAGACACCATTTATTTATTTTCAGTTTATATTCGCCCGAAAAATATCTCATTCTACCATTGAATTCATATTCATATCCTAATGTAGTAGTCAAGGCCAATTTAAAGGTCTAGGTTAGTTCCTACTTTAAGCATTCATAGTGTGAATGACATATGCCATATGTTGGTAGTATTTAGCATTTAAGCCTTAAAACTTCCTAACAGCCGATCTTGCAAAACCTGCCTATTACAAAAAAAATTGCAATTATGCTACAGTGCAATTCTAAATATAGAATCACACTTTAGCACAATTGTAAAACTAAATAATAGTTTTTTATTCAATCTGACTTTTACTCTCTCTTTATTTTTTGTGTTTTTCACCTCCTCTCTCTAGTCTTGCACAACAACTTCTCTCTCTCTCTCTCTCTCTCTCTCTCTCTCTCTCTCTGTCACAATGGGCATATTCTGGCGTGGGTCCCGCATGGGTTTGGCAACGGTGTGGGTTGCTCAAGCTCGCCGATGATGGGTTGCTCAAGCTCAATGAAGATGGGCTAGGTTTTGTGTGTTGTGGTGCGAAGAAGGAAACGTTGATCTAGCGCCAGCAGTGGTGGTGTTGATCTAGCAGCGGCAGTGCAATGTGGGTTTGGTCAAGCTTTTGCTCAACAACTGCCTGGATTTTGATCGGGGTTGATCTGGGTTTTTTTTTTTTTTTAATATGGGTTTTTGTTCCGGTAGGATTTTGGTGGGCACTAGGCAATGGGCAGTGGTGGCGTGATGGTGGTGACTAGGTAGTGGAGGCGCGGTGCTAGAGGTTGAGGGAGCTTGTGAGCTTGTGAGACACACTGATACTAGCGGTGACAAGTTGTTGATAAGGAACTAAGAGTGAGTGAGAACCAGAGAGAAGCACAAAGAAAGAAAAAAAAAATGGTATGGTATGGTTAGACAAAACAAAGGAGTCTAGAAGAAGGTGGAAAGTAAAGGAATGGAGGAGTCTGGAAGATACATACACGAGTGGAGGAGAAAATTGGGAAAAAACAAAAAAGGAAAAAATATATATTTTATTGTGTAGATATATTATTTTAATGAGTAGAATAGGAAAATAAAAGTTGGGATGTTACGTGTATTGTAAAATGGTATGATATAATTGATAAAGTAGTTTTTTAGGATGGTAAAATAGGATAGGATGGCATTTCCGGATGGGAATGCTCTTAGAGAACAATATGTCATTTAAATTTACTTCAAGAGATAGAGATAATAAAGCTCTTAGCAAAGGGTTTTTTTTTCCCCTTTATATTTATTTTTGTATAAAATATTACATGCAAGTGATTTTTCTTTTATGTTTTTTTGTGGTGTACCAACTTTCTCTACATGGTACCGATTCAACAAGCACATAGAATCACATACGCATGTATAATAATTTAGTTTAAATATTAATGTAATAACAAATCATATTAATGTTACTTTAACAACAAACCGCACTTCTATTACTTTTTTTTTTTTTTTTGAGTAAGTAATAATACTTATTAGAACACACATGAAAATAGTAAAATTAGTATTTTAAACCGGGTTTATAATACATTACATAACCAGAGTACAATTACAAAATGGTCTAACCTTTGTAGTTGTAGACTGAGGTTATAAACAGTGGATTTCCATTATTTTGAATACATTATTTATTATAGATTATGGTTACATCACCATATTATTATAATTTTTTTTTTTTTTTTGAGTTATGTCTACTAATTTCAGTTCAGCATTCGGTCCACATTGGTCCATTTTTGTCCAATTTAGTCTTTAAAAATGCACAATAGCAATATTTAGAATTTAGAAGAATATGGACCACTTCAAAATATATATATATATATATATATCAATAAAAAACAAAAAACAAAAAAAAAATGATAAAAATTATATATTTGTAAAAATAGAGAGATAAAAATTATTTTTAGAAATTGTATAATTTTTAGGAAAAATAATTATCTACAATAAATTTAGAGAATAAATTATACATTATTGATTATACCACATCTCAAAATGATTATGTATTCTCACGCATCATGTAGGTCTACTACTAATTTGTCATGAAGTCATTATGGCTTATGTTAACAAGTGTCATTTTAAGACAGTTTTGATACCATTTTTATAAGAAATATAAAAAACTATTAAAAAAGTTAATTGTTTTTTTTTTCTCCACAAAAAAGTTTCTAAACCAATGCTCTTAGGGCATTTTTTAACTTTTTCCATATTTTCCCTCTTTTTAAATCTTATTCTTAGTTTGTATTCTAATTTTCAAACATCATTTATTAGTCATGAATTCAATTTATTATCCATAATTACTCTTAAATTAGTACTCCATGTTTAACATTAAATAAAAAATAAATGCTTAATACGGAGTAATATTTAAAAGTATTAATATATATATATATATATATTTAACGATTAAGTAATATGCTTATTCCATATGCAAAAAAAAAAAAAAAAAAAAAAAAAAGCAATATGCTTATTCCTACCTATCGTCCATTCCTAAGGGTAACTTCTTAACATCATCCTAGTCCTATATAAACTATTCTTCATAGAATCAATAGTCACTACTATTTTCTTAGCTTTCATTACCTAAAAGCATCTCCAATAGATGCTCTATCTCTACATTTTCTCCAAAAAAATTCACTGTTCACGCTCCAACATCATCTCTAAATACAAAACTTTTCCAAAAAATTTTTGGAGTTGCTACAATAGTTCTCTTAATCTAGAGAACACTGTAGCAACGCTAAATCAATTTTTCTGCTTAAAAAATTATATCAGCTACTATTATGTGCCCGTTTGGATGGCAATGAAACTGGCGTCTGTGTTTCTCCTCTACGTTTTTCTCTTTTGTTTTCTTTTTTTTTGTTCAGCCCGCAATAGTTGACTTTGTCAACTGTGAACAATGCATACATGCACTGTTCACGGGTCCTACAAATTACACTTTTCAATCACTTTTTTATTAAAAATGGGTCCCACAACACTATTTACACATTTAAAAATTATTTCGCTACAGTGTTTTCAGTTTCAGTTTTCAGTTTCAGCAAAAATAAGTTCAATCCAAACACACCCTATATCAATTCCTTCTCTCTCCTCCAGATTTCTTTTTTTCTCTCATTCCCTCTGTTTCTCACATAATCCAAACACAAAACACAAAACAAAATCCAATTCTTAAAATAAAGTTGAATTAGAACAAGCAAATATGAAAAAAAAAAAAGAAAAAAAAAAAGAACAAGCCGATCTAACCCAACCTGGTGGTAGGGAGGAGGATAAGCGGCGGACGTGGTAGTGTTGTATGGTGAATGCCAATCTCCACCGGCTTTGTCCTTTCGGCAACCTCGATCTCCATCGACGGTGGGACGGCAAACGAGCAGCTCTCTCTCTCTCTCTCTCTCTCTCTCTGATGTGAAGTAAATGCGGTTGCTGGAATGTTCTTAAGGTGAAAAAGAAAATAAAGGAAGGGGAGATAGAGATAGGAGCGGACACTGGACACTGGACACTTGTGTGGAGTAGAAAAACAAGAAAAAGAAAAAGGAAAAAAAGAAATGAAACGTGTATGGATGAAAATGAAATGAAAGAAAGAAAAATAATATAAAAAATAAAAAATCCTAATTGAAAAATACTACGACAATATTTTCACAATAAATTTTAAGTAACAAATTGTTATTAGTTAATATTGGTGAGTAAAAAAATAATTTTAGTGATGGGTTCAAATTAGAACTAGTAACAACTTTCCACATAAATTTTGTTGGGAAAATATTGCGTAAAACGTTATGAACATAATACTTCTCATTGAAAAATATAGTTGTTAAAAAAGAATAAATGATGATTAAAAAAAAATAAACAATGAATGAAGAAATGTTAAAGGAGATAGAGAAGTTGTTGGAAAGTATATTTGAAAAAGTGGGATAGGTAAAAGTTAAATATCAATGTTCATTCTCCAAACAGTATAAAGAGCCAAAATGGGTTCCTACACTCTCACAGTCTTTGCTCTATTTCTGTCAGTGGCTGCCCTTATCATACATCCTTCTTTACAAATTTCTCATGAAATCTTGGGAAAAGTTTGCTCCAAAGTTGAAGACGAAGATTTTTGTTTGAGATTTTTAGAGAATGATCCGCGTACTCGTTCAGCAGACTTACCTAAACTCTCACTAATATCTATTGAGCTAACAAAAAAAAGAGCTCAAGCAACTCTGCAGACTTTCATAGAGTTTAGCAAGAATCACACCAATCCTTCTCTAAAATGATCTCTCCACAGGTGTGTGATAGAATACAAGAATATTCAACGCAAGATTGAAATGGTTTATCAGTTGTCACAACAAAAGAAGTACAAGAAAATTACTCAATTGGCCAAGGCATGGGTTCTAGCTAACACCTGTAACAGCATTAACTCAATTTTAATCAATAAAATTTCCCACCCTATGTTCTTAACCTTAGATGCTGCAAACGGTGTAAACAAATATATTACTCAAATGATTAATAGGACATGATTTTGTCTTTGCTAGTTGTTTGATATCACATAGGTGATAAGTGTAATCCATTTCTTAGTAGTGATGGGTAATGGCAATATGAGAATTTAGAAATAGCAGTAATAAAATCCAGTCTTATCTGCTTAAATTCATTGCTTTGACATCGTTGAAACATACATTTATTTATTTTTTATTTTTTATTTCTCAATAGATAGATAGGACAAGAATACATGTGATAGGATCTAAATAATCTGTTGAGAATCTATACCAACTCCAAAAAATTTGCGACTAAGTTTTTGTTGTTGTTGTAGTATAGATATTTGGGGATTGGGGAGGTGGGTTCAAAATAAAACACCAAAAAGGGTGTCACTCCAAAGAACTCTCACATGAACCTCATGAATCATATTTTTTAGATAGGAAACCTTAACATACCAAGTTTAATCTGTTTCAGTTTAAGGATATATAGTTGCAAATCAATGTTAATTTGAACTGACGAAATGCAAAATCTATCTTCATGAGTGAAAATAACTTTTGGATTTATTTTTCAAATAGTTATATTAAGAAAACATTAAATTGATTAGCAAAAAGAAAAAGAAAACATTAAACTGAGTGACCATAATATTTCTCACGTATATAAGATTTCAAAATATACTTAGGAGCTGTTACTATTTCTTCTTCTTTTAATCAAACAATATCAATAGCCATTAGACAATGAGTATCCTTTCCCCTAGTGGTTCAAACTTTAACCCCAAAAACTCATTTTTTTCTAGAAGGCGGAGAATTCAGTACTAGCACTCTTACAAGATCCAGTTTTCACATTTGGGGTTTAGTGAGTGAGAAAATGAATATGATAACAACCCATTCATGATTATGCCAAGTTGCCAACATGTATTGATACAGTTATCCTTGATATTCTGCAATCTTTTAATATCATTGTGTTTATAACCAGAAAAATACATTTAAAGTTGACATGATAAATGCTACAGCCCTTATATTACATGGCAGATGAGAACTTGCTCTCTTTCCAAACTCATAGTACATATAAAATATGACGATTTTATCATGATTCTACCATCCTATGATTCAATTTGACACTTTGTTTATTCAACATCATCCATATACAAAATGATGGTTCAATGAACTTAGCATAAGCTATAAAATGCATTTCCCACAATACGTTGTTCTAAGCTTGGCCATCCTCATTATTGCACTTATATCCTTGGTCAATGAAAAGAACTTCTACTTCCATAATTTCAGGCTCTGATTTAGTGTATCTTTCCAATATAATTAACTTCATCAAATAGATAAATGACTCATCTTTGCCATTCCCACAGCTCATTTATATTCTTTGAAAGATGGCAATATAGATTCCAATGACCTATAAAAGTAATTCAAGACTACAACCACCACAAAAAACAAAGCTTAGTCCCAAAATTCAAGTAAAAAAATGGGGTTGTTCTCTCAATAAAATTGGGATAAAGTTAAGTTGAAATATCCTAATTCCATATTAATCCATGAAGAAGTGAAATCTCTTTAGGATATAAACATGATATTAAATGAGTTCGATAAAGCGAGTATAGCACACATCAAGTTTCTACAATAAGACAACAATAATAAATTCTTGTAGGTGTCTTTTCTGATTATTTCTTATGTGGATGTTTATCGGTTATGCTTAATCGGTTTGGCAGGCCTTTTTCAGTAGGCAATAACATTTTGGTAGTCCTTTTTCACTAGGCATAACATTTTGGTAGGCAATAACTGATTTGTGTCATTTGAATAAGATATACAAATCAAAATTTGGTACAACTATCTACATCGTACATGAAATCAATTACTGAGGTCATATCCATAGAATGGGAATAAAATAGTAGGTCAGGTCCAATTAAGCCCTTACAAAATTTGATTTCACATGGAAAAAAAAAAAAATGAATTGCATGCATTATCAATTTTAAACTTCATGTATTGTTGCAGCAAATTGAATTCACATGTTTTGAAACAAAGTATGAGCATATGTATCTATAAGGACCAGTTTTGGCTTGGACCCCAAAACAGGATTGGGTTCTGCCCCAGCAAGCCCAAACAATAAATTTATAGAACGTGGGAGAAAGAACTAGCCTGATTTTAGAAATGAGGTGATGATCGTGGATGGTTTGGAAGAATAGTTGTAAGTATAAGGTATAAAAATCATCATCGGCGTAGCCTGAATAGTATAATTAAGAATCTAGTGTTCTTCCGTTTGTGTCGTATTTCTTAATCATTTTTCTATCTGTTTTTCAAATCGCCTTTTCTTTGGACACCTTCTCACGTTATATACCATGATTTTAGTACCATTCTTACCGTACACGTATAAATTGGGTTAGGGGAGCTTCTCCCTGTCCCATCTCACACCTCCCTGAACCTTCTACCACCAACTGTAAGGCTGCTTGTTCACTGTTCAGGTATCACCTCCACATTAATGCAGCCAGAGAGTTAGTTGGGAAGCATTTAATGTGGAGGTAACAGCTTTTACAGATATTTGTTATCCTCCGCCCTCATCCCTTATCCAATATTTGACCCCCCCCCCCCCCCCGTCATAAGGTTCCCTTAAAATAATATCCAAGGGGATAGGGATGTTTCAAACCACCTCGGACTAAGGTTCCGAGGTGACTTTTCACCTCGGATAGGTTTAGGTCTATTATAAATAACTTTCAACTCTTCCTGCAATACAATTTCCACTTCTACCTTAGTTGACCAACCTCGAATATGTTTGCGTCCTTGGACTGGGTCATTGGGCCACAGGCCCAGCCCATTCAACCTAAACAGTACTCCAGAGGCAACTAGTCCCCATAATAACCCCTCAAAATCTTGCTTTTCAACTCCTCAAGAGGAAAGAAGGATTTTGATATCCCCGTCCTATTCCCCCCACGATCTTGTTTCGTTTAGTTAAATCCCAAAAATACGTGTTTATCCTCCTAAGGCACGTCCCTGACGCTTCAGCGCTCTGAGCGTGCCTTTATTTAATTTTGGCGACTCCCCTGTCCCCCACGTTCAACGGCAAGATGGGAATCTGACGATGGATGGGTTCTTTTGGAATACAAGCAGGAAATCTCGCGCTCGCAATTTCTGTGCCATTATAAATAAACCTTCAAATCAATTTCTTTTCACTTTCAACAGCTGTGTTATTCTAGAACCTGTATGTTGAACTTGTCTTTCTCTCTCTCTCTCACTTTCCAGTGCATCTACAAATACAAACACCTTGTCCAAGGACCACTATTCAAACATGTAAGTTTCCCTGAACTCATTTCAGTTTTTATTTCAACTTACGAAATTTCCTTTAAAGACTTCTTAGAAAATGGGTAGATTCAAGCATTTAGTAAATTCCGAGGAAGGGATAAAGAGTTTTAAAACCAAATACAATATTTCCCCACACGTGGGCGTTAAGTACGCTACACAGGGGGAATGGTTTGACGAGAGGAAAACGGGGGAAGTGGTCATCCCCATGATTGCCTTCATTGAGGGAGGGATGACCATTCCAATGGGTACCCTCACTAGGAACTTCTTTAAGTTTTTTAGGCTTTCTCCCACACAGTGTGCCCCAAATATGTTTAGGGTGTTAAGGAGTATAGAAGCCCTAAATGAGAGGATGAACCTAAACCTAACCTATCACGACGTGAACTGGATATACAATCTGCACAACTTAAAGGGGCAGGGGTATTATTTAAAGTCAAGGAACCCTGCAGTAAGGTTGATCCAATGCCTCCCCATATCAAATAAGGGACTAAAAGATGACTTTCTGATTTTTTCTGGGCAATGGCATGATGATTTACCTTGTCCAGTTAAGGAAGGTACACCAGGTGGGAGGCCAATTGCTAAGTGTTGTATTGTAACCTGTACAGTTCTTTTATTTCCCTTACTCTTTGCTATTACTAAAGTAGATTCTTCTTGGTTTTAATGGTTTTACAGATCCCAACTCTATCACACCGACGCTCTACTTAGTTAATAAGGCAAGCTTAGATAGGATCCTACAATCCGAGGTGTACGTCAACGAAGCTGACAGCCAATTGAGAGCGGCACATCTCATCCTTGGATATAAGCCCATCTTCTGCGCATTCCAAGCTCCGAGGTGCGTGATAAGGGCCAAAGATCCTCGGCTCCACCGTATTAGTGTTGCCTACGAGGGGTTCGTAGTTCCTGAAGGCATTCCTCTCCCCAAAAATACACCGCTCACCCAGTCACTACCTGTTGCCACCCCTTCAGCAGAAGTACCATCTCCCTCACCCATCCTTCAAGTAAAGGAGGAAGAAGAAGAGGAACAAAGGGAAGAAGGCTTTGTGGACCTCACTGAGTCCACAGACAAGTTCGAGGTTTTTAACCAACCTTTACCCCCCCCAAAAACGTGCCAGAAGAGATGGGTATTCAAAAGAAACCCCAAAGAAGCTTGCAGGAACTGTTGGAGAGTCAGCCAAGAAGAGGAGAAGTTGGGAAATCTTCTCAGCCTAAGCTTCCACCTCCTCCACCAAGGTCTCTTCCTTGCGCTTCTCAGCCAACCCTGCCCTCCAGGACCGAACAGGTTGATCCTAAGAAGAGAAAGGAACAAAAGGGGAAAAAGGTAATGGAGACTGGAAGACCTCGTCCCTCCAATGAAAAAGAAGCTCACAGGGCGACGAAGCAGCAAAAAACTAGCCATGCCCCCAGTTGAGGTGCAGAAAGGGCAAACAGTCAGTTCCTAAAGCCCCAAGCATGGCTTCCAGCTCCCATGCTTGGTGGTGAGCCGCTGATAGATGATGCATCAATCAAGGACTTCAATGGGGGCATTGGGTGTCATGTTGCCTCGGCGCTAGATCAAACCCTTCTGCTCCTCAAAGATATGGTGGAGCTGTGAGGTTTTAGGAGGAGTGAAGTCTTCCTTCATACTAAAAGGTTTTTGGGCATGGTATGTACTTATTCTCCCTTCATGTTTTTCTCTTTCTTCTTTTTTTTTTATTTGATGTAATACTCATTCCTTCCTTTTCGTTTCAAGGCTGTTCAAAATACATTCAGGCTCGAGGAGATGTCCAACTCCCTCTATCAACAACTAGATGATGAGAGGAAAAGGAGGGCTGCTGCTGTGCAAACCTTGGCCATTGCTAAAAACAGCAACACTGATCTGAAAAAGAAGCTGACTTCCGAGTAGCAAGCTCGGAAAAGTGCAGACGCAGCCCTAGAGGGTGCTGAAAGGCAAGCTGAGAGCCAGACGAAGTTGGCACTTGAGGCCAATGACCAACTGGTTGCTTCTAAGGAGCAGTTGGCAACTCTGAAGGAGCAACTGTAGGAGGCTCAAAGACGTAGAGACCAGGCTGAAAAGGCCAAGGTTGAAGCTAAGAAAGCCAAAGCCCAAGCCGAGAGGGAGAGAGATAAAGCAGAGCAATATGGTTATGACATCGGCGTGGCTGAGACCGAGGATGCCCTAAGGGCAAAGGTCCCCGCTGTATGTCGTGCCTACTACACTCAGACTTGGGAGAAAGCCCTCAATCAAGCTGAGATTGATGCTTCTTCCGAGCTGAGGAAGCCAGAGAACATCATCTTTCCTCCTGCCCTACAAATTCCAAACCAGAAAGAGGCAGCTCCTCCAGTTTCCCAGCCAACCGACGAGGCCCAACCTCAGCATCCTCCCTCATCCAGTCAGTAGGAGCAAGACAGAGAAACTAAAACTCTAAAGGACTCCTCTTCGGACAAAGTACCTGAGGCTCTCTAGCCTGGGGCAGCTTCTTAAGGTTTTGAGAAGGAACTAGCCTTAACTACTTTACCTATGGAAGGAGCTTCTAAGGAGAAAGAGAAAGAAATACCTCCTGAAGCAGCTGACAAAGCCCCCAAGTCCAGAGTCCAAATAAAGCTGAAGCTTTAGCTTTTAGTTTTAGGATAATGAAAGTTATTGTAACTTCATCTTTTGTACTTGAAGATTAATTTTATTAATGTATAAACTTTCTTTCCTATTCTAAGTAATATATGTTAGTATTATTGTTTTCTTTGTTTGCGTGATATTTACTTTATCTTATTTTCTGTTCACACTCAAGCATACTCTATAAAGAAACAAAACTCATGGAGACAAATGAGAGTTCAATTTCATGTGCCTGAACTCGTAGTCTAAATAAAATATAACCACTAATTCCCCATATTTTAAAAATACGCTTTCCATTTATTGACTTTTGATAGGTTTCCCAATTTCAAGGCAATATCCCAACATTTAAGTATCAAGCAGTATATGAACACATTGAAACACCCTTAGTTGATATCTAAGAGGCTTATCATGACTTATAAATTGGGTCATAACTTAGTCCAAAGACTAATAATTTGTATTCAAGATCGTGGTCTAAAGGTTTTAACACAACTTAAATTCTACTGAATACTTCCCTGAATACTGTAAGGATAATTATTTTCACTAAGTTTGTGGTCCGAGGACTTGCCACAACTTAGTTTCTGTTGAATATTTTAAAAGAGGTCATAGAATATTAATTTCCACTAAGTTTGTGATCCGAAGACCTGACATAACTTAGTTTCTGTTTAATATTTCAAAAGATGTCATAGGATATTAATTTCCACTAAGTTTGTGATCTAAGGACCTAACATAACTTAGTTTCTATTTAATATTTCAAAAGATGTCATAGGATATTAATTTCCACTAAGTTTGTGATTCGAGAACCTGACATAACTTAGTTTTTGTTTAATATTTCAAAAGATGTCATAGGATTCATGATATACACTTAGGAAAAACTAGAAGGGAATCATAAAGCGACTAATCTTATTAATAGTAGTACCTTTTTAGGTTGTCTACATTCCAAGGATGGAGTATAGTTTTTTCATCTAAATCTTCCAAGTAGTACGCACATATCCCTGCTACTGATGTGATGCGATATGGTCCCTCCCAGTTAGGTCCCAATTTTCCCCAAGCAGGGTTTTTAGTATTTTCCAAGACTTTTCTTAATACCAAGTCTCATGTAGATTTTCAAGGCGTTGTTCGATATGTCCAAAGGACATGTGGTAGCTCTTCCACCCACTTTCCTTTGGCATCATCTAATCTCTTTTTAAGTCCGTTCACTATAACCTTGTTAACAGCCTCAGCCTGTCCATTTCCCTACGAATAGGCCAGAGTGGAATACCTATTCTTTATACCTAGATCAGAACATTATTTCCTAAAAGCTTTGCTGTCAAATTGAAGGCCATTGTCCGAGATGAGCACATAAGGAACCCCGAATCGTGTCACAATGTTCTTCTAAATGAATCTTTTGACATCTACATCCCTAATATTAGCCAGAGGCTCAGTTTCGACCCACTTGGTAAAATAGTCTGTACAGACTAATAGGTATTTTTTATTTCCTACCGCTTTAGGGAAAAGTCCCACAATGTCCAAGCCCTATTGAGCAAATGGCCAAGGGCTAGAAAGAGGATTAAGAACTCCTCCAGGCTGATGAATATTTGGCACAAACCTTTGACACTGATTGCATTTCTTAACGTACTCCTGCGCCTCCTTTTGCATGTCTGGCCACCAATATCCCTGGGTAAGAGCCCTATGAGACAGAGATCTTCCTCCTATATAACTCCCACAAACCCCTTCGTGGAGCTCCTCTAGAATTGATTCTGATGCCTTGGGATGTACACAAAGCAAATAAGGGCCAAAGAAAGAGTGCTTGTATAACTTTCTATCCTCGGACAGCCAAAACCAAGGAGCTTTTCTTCGTACTTTTCAACTTCAAACTTCTCTTCAGGCAGTATATCTTTTTCCAGGATTAGTGATATGGAATCCATCCAGCTTGGACCTAGCTTGATCTAGTGGATCCAAGGCATACCCTGATGTATTGAAGTAGGTGTACACAGGTCTTCAACAAGTACTACTCGGGGAAAATCTTGCGCCGAGGATATGGCGACGGTAGCCAAAGAGTCTACATGCGTATTTCCACCTCTAGGAATATGAGACAAGTCAAAGACTTCAAATTTTGCTTGTATACTCCTGATTTGGCACAAGTACTCCTGCATTCTTGGATCACATGCTTCCACATCACCCTTTAATTGACCCACCACCAATTTTGAGTCTGAAAAAACTTTCACTGTCTTTCCCCCCATTTTTTGAACCATCATCATTCCCATCCGCAAAGCCTCATACTTTGCTTCGTTATTCGTAACCGAGAAACTCAACTTTAAGGATTTTTCAATAGTAATCTTTTCTGGTGATACTAGAACTAGCCCCACTCTTGATCCTCGCTGATTAGCTGCCCCGTCGACATACAATTCCCAAGGCATTGGACATTGGATAAAGACCACGTCGATTGATCTTTCACCCAGATTATTATTTTCCCCATCCATTTCCTCAAGACATTCAGCAAATTTAGCCACCAGATCGACGGGCACTTGTCCCTTTACAGAAGTACGAGACATGTACTTTATGTCGAAAGCCCCTAGGATCGTGCCCCACTTGGCAATCCTTCCCGTATAATCCGCACTTTTGTGTACTGACTTGAGTAGAAGCTAAGTGAGCACGACCACATTGTGTGCTTGGAAGTAATGGGGAAGCTTTCTTGTAGCATGGACCACTGCCAATATTGCCTTTTCCAATGGCAAGTAGCGCACCTCGGCTTCATTAAGTGATTTGCTCACATAATAGGCTGGTCGTTGTATACCACTGTCCACTTGTATAAGCACAAAGCTTATAGCATAGAGGGCTATTGCAATATAAGCAAATAGAACTTCATCCACCACGGGGCTAGACATGATGGGCGGATGAGATAAATATTGTTTAAGTTCCTGAAATGCCACAACACACTCCTCAGACTACTCAAATTCTTTCCATTTGTGCAGCAAAAGGAAGAAAGGCCTAAACCTGTCTGCCGATCTAGATATAAACCAATTCAAAGCAGCCATCATTCTAGTAAGTTTCTGTACCTCTTTGGAATTCCGAGGTGGTTGCAAATTATTAATGGCTTTAATTTGGTCTACGTTTACCTCAATTTCCCTGTGGGTCACCATGTACCCCAAAAACTTTCCTGAAGCCGCTCCAAAAGAACATTTAGACGCGTTCAAACGCAGATTGTGCTCCCTCAGGATTTCGAAAATGCTTGTAAGATCCGTTACATGTTCGGACACAAACTTACTCTTCACAACCATGTCATCAATATAGACCTTAACGTTTTTACCTAATTGTGGTTCAAACAATTTAGTCATCATCCATTGATAAGTTGACCCTGCATTTTTTAGGCCAAAAGGCATCACCTTGTAGTGATAGTTTCCTACAAGAGTAACGAAAGCTGTCTTCTCCTGATCATCTAATGCCAAGGGTATCTGGTGATATCCTTGAAAAGCATCCAGAAAGCTTATCCGAGGATGGTCTACCGTCGCATCTACCAATTGATCTATCTGAGGCATAGGGAAAGGGTCTTTAGGACAAACCCTATTAAGATCTGTAAAGTCCACACACACGCGCCACTTTCCTGTTTTCTTTTTTACCACTATGGTGTTAGCCAACCACTTAGGATAAAACACCTCTTTAATAGCCCCTGCTTGCTTAAGTTTGGTCACTTCACTTTTGACAACCTCTACATGTTCCTTGGACGGGCGCCAAGGTGGCTGCCTTTTTGGAGTAATGGATGGATTCACATTCAAATGATGACAAATAAACTTTGGATCTAGCCCTGGGGTTTCATAGGCATCCCATGCAAACACATCTACATTTTTTCTCAAAAAATCAACCAACTGCTCCTTCTCCAGTAGGGGAATCTGAGCTCCAATCTGAAAAAACCTCTCCAGATCATCTCCAATGACCACCCTTTCTAGGTCTTTGCATTTCACCTCGTCGGCTGGCCCACTGAATAGAGATACCGGAGTTTCTAGCTGCTATAAATCGTTTTCAGTAATGGCCAAGGTGTCAACCTCTAGCTTGTGTTGAATAGCTGCTATTAAGTATTGCCTAGCCATAGACTGGCTTCCTACTATCTCCAGCACTTGGCCCCCAGAGGGATATTTTACCTTCTGATGAAAGATGGATGAAACAGCTCCCAAGGAGTGTAGCCAAGGTCTGCCCATGATGGCTGTATAAGGAGAAAATGCATCTACCACAATAAAATCCACTTCAACCACATCTGTACTAGCTTGCACAGGTAGTCTTATCTGCCACTTAGGAACAACCATTTTACCCTCGAAACTCACCAAAGGGGAGCTGTAGGTCGTTAAATCTTCAGGTTTTAAACCTAGCCCCGTGTAGAGGTCAAGATACATAATCTCAGCTGCACTGCCTTGGTCAACCATAACTCTCTTCACATCGTACCCACCAATTCTAAGCGTAACCACCAAAGCATCATCATGTGGCTGTATGGTTCCTTGTTTGTCCTCATTCGAAAAGCTTAACACCAGTGGGACATTCATCTTGATTCTTTTTGGCATTGAATTAGAGTTCTCATCTGAGTAACAAGATGCTGACATTATCCTAGAAGGACAAGATCCGGTCCTCCCTAGAGCAGCAAATATGACGTTTATGGTGCCGAGAGGAGGTCTCAGTGCAGCATTTCCCTGAAACGCCGAGCTCGCTTGACCTCCTCGGCCACTGGAGTGATGCAAGAGATGCTTTAAATTCCCTTCTCGAACCAATTGTTCCAAATGATCCCACAAATTTCTGCAATCTTCGGTAGTGTGTCCATGATCCTGATGATAATGGCAGTACAAGTTTTAGTTTAGATTCACAAGATCTCCTGCCATCTTAATCGGCCATTTAAAGCATGGTTCATTCCTAACCTTCTCTAAGACTTTCTGCACTGGCTCTCGAAATACAACATTGACCGCTTGCGCGTTGGTAGATCCAGACTGCCCTGTAAAGTCCCTCCGAGGTCGATTGTTCTGGATCCAATCCGACCTGGAATCCCTCCTCTCCTGAGGGATCACCTTCGCCTTCCCTTTTTCCTGTAACTGATCCTCTTCAATCCTCCTATACTTACCAATCCTATCCATCAACAGGCGTACACTGGTAACAGGTTTACAATTGAGGGACTTTCTTAAATCATGCTCGACTGGTAGTCCAGCCTTGAACATACTGATGACCACATCATCATAGCTCCCGTTTATCTCGTTGAACATCTCCCAGTATCTATCTGAGTAAGCCTTCAAAGTTTCCCCTTCTCGCATGAACATAGAGAGCAAAGATCCTAGAGGCAATGGAACCTTGCTACACGTGATAAAGCGAGCGCCAAAAGACTGGGTAAGCTTCTTGAAGGAATCAATAGAATTCGCCTTCAAGCCATTAAACCATCTCATCGCCATCGGACCTAGACTAGATGGAAAGATCTTACACATCAAAGCTTCGTCCTTAGAATGAACGGCCATCTTTTGATTAAAATGACTGACGTGCTCCAATAGATCCATCCGACCATTATAAAGGGAGAAGGTCGGTTGATGAAATCGCCGAGGGAGGCTCACACCCTCTATCCTTCGTGTGAAAAGGGACTTAGTAACCTAATTTAACGCTTTGTTCATGGCATTGTTTCCAAGGCCCTTATGGGTTAGGCTCTTATTCTTACGCTTATGGCTATATTCCTCGTCGCCAGAGAAAGTTTCACTAGGCGGAGTTCTGGATCTTCGCCTGTACATGGCATCATCTATTTTCTCGGAAGAAGGCTCGAAATCAAGTGATGAGCGCCTTTGCCGTGCACGACGCAACTTCTTCTTCAACTCGTCAATCTCACGTTGCATGTCTCTTTCATTCTTTGCATGGAAGACGTGGCTCTTCCCTCGTGACTGACTATTGCTTGTATATGTTGTTTGTACACTTCCTTCATGATCTCCCCTTTGTTGAGGGTTTACGACTGAATTATTACGTTAAGAAGCCCCTGATTCCACCTAGTGCGGATTAACATTATCCTGATGTGGTCCAATTGTCAATTGAGGCGAACCTGACTCTTTCATTTCCAACACTAAACCGAAATCTCCTCCTAATCAGATCAAGCTCTTCCCACAGACAGCGCTAATTGTAAGGACTAGTTTTGGCTTGGACCCCAAAACAGGATTGGGTTCTGGCCCAGTAAGCCCAAACAATAAATTTGTAGAGCATGGAAGAAAGAACTAGCCTGATTTTAGAAAGGAGGTGACAATTGTGGATGGTTTGGAAGAATAGTTGTAAGTATAAGGTTTAAAAATCATCCTCGGCGTAGCCTAAATAGTATAATCAAGAATCTAGAGTTCTTCCGTTTGTGTCGTATTTCTTAATCATTTTTCTATCTGTTTTTCGAATCACCTTTTCTTTGGACACCTTCTCATGTTGTATACCATGATTTTAGTATCATTCTTACCGTACATGTGTAAATTGGGTTAGGGGAGCTTCTCCCTGTCTCATCTCACACCTCCCTAAACCTTCTACCACCAGCTGTAAGGCTGCTTGTTCACTGTTCAGGTATCACCTCCACAATAATGCAGCCAGAGAGTTAGTTAGGAAGCATTTAATGTGGAGGTAACAGCTTTTACAGATATTTGTTATCCTCCGCCCTCATCCTTTATCCAATATTTAACCTCCCCTATCATAAGGTTCCCTTAAAACAGTATCCAAGGGGATAAGGATGTTTCAAACCACCTCGAACTAAGGTTCCGAGGTGACTTTTCACCTCGGATAGGTTTAGGTCTATTATAATTAACTTTCAACTCTTCCTGCAATGCAATTTCCACTTCTACCTTAGTTGATCGTCCTCGGATATGTCTGCGTCCTCGGACTAGGTCATTGGGCCACAGGCCCAGCCCATTCAGCCTAAATAGTACTCCAAAGGCAACTAGTCCCCACAGTATCTTATACATCATTGTACTTAATTATAAATACCCCTAACATGAAATCATATTAAGAGCATTTACAGTTTGATTCTCAACTTATTTGCTATGAGGGAAAAACTTTCAAAGCCATAAAACAAATCAACATCCTCTAATATCTAGAATAAGAAAATCATAGAATAGATTTTGGCAAACTATTTTCTCCAACTGCTAGTAAAAGAATGAGTTAATAACACAAAATCATTAGTGTTGCTTTTACAAAGCTCTTACTTAATGTTCAGTATGTGGTATAAACAATGCTCAGATACATTGAGAGTAAAAAAGGTTGAGAGCTACACATGTTCATTCAACAGATATTCAATCTAAAATTTCTTTAATCCAACAGTATGAAATTAGACAATTTGCATGCACACACACTAACCATCTATATTGTACTTATCACAAATAGTATATCATAAAATAGACAACAAGGAATTTACTCTTCACTAAACAGAGTATTGTTTGAAAAATAGCATGGAGTAAATAAGAAATTGATGTTTTCTATATTCACTTGAGGATGTTATTATAAGTGATGAAAATCCTTGAGTCCCACATTGGAAATGATAGAGAATATGTGTTTGGGTTGGATATTTGGTTGGGCTTTAGGCATATGTGGACTAGGCCCACTTATCCAATTAATAATAATATTTTATTATTTTATTTTTGAGTCAGTAAGTCTGTATACAGCAGTTATCTCTGAAACAGTGTTTCAGTTTTAAGTTACGTATAGTTTCATTGTCCCACATTCATAAAAAATACTTTTTAGAAAAAACTCTCTCAGTGAGAATATTTTGTGCATTCATTTTGTGTCAAAGAGAGAGAAAGAGACATTGAGTAGTTCGCAGAGCATGACCTTGTATGCTTCGTTTTCGTGCTGTAGATCATTTTATCTTGGGAGGCAGACGTCCATGAGTCTCAAAGCACCACAGTGATTGTGTGAGGGGCGAAATCTGCTTTAAGGAGATTGTGTCAAAACACAAGACTTGATCTGAATTATTCATCCTTCATGCATTTGGTCTTTGAGATTTTAATTATATTTCAGATTTCTTTTATATATGCAGTATATATTTATTGTTTTGCCTATTACTTCTTTTGTATTAATATTGCTTATAATTAGATTTGTGTGTTGTTCGCTTTTACTTAATCACAAAAGTAAATTGATGAAATATATCCAACAATCTTAAAGCAGATTTTCAGTTTCTTAATTTATTTTTGTGATTACTGTGAAAGGATTTGCAATTGTGTGTGCCTACGTTAATCTGTGAATTTTCTTCTCTGGGTTAAAGATGAAAATCGTGTTTATCAGTTTGGGTTTTCGATTTACGTTGGTTTCGTTTTGACATTTGATCATTGGAATTTGTTTATTTTGATAAATGTTTATTCACCATGAATAATCCTGAATTCTGGAGACTGTTATAGAATAACCGTATGACTGATTTGGTTTCGATGGACGTTCTTCTGTTGGCTTCTTCTTTAAATCTGGGTAGATTTTCAATATGGTAACATCGTAATTCCCGAAACGGTTTGTTATAAGTAATTTTTTGTTTAAATTTAAACAAAACAAAATTGTGCAATGATGATTTGCACGGTTGGAGAGGCTAGTACATATTGACGGTTTGATATTTGTAATTCAGATTGCACTAACATACTTCGAATTTTGAGATTCTTGTTGTCATTGCAATTTTTCCATTCAGAGGATCATTTTCTGGTCAAGAGGGAATATACCCTTTTAAAGATGAGACTTTTTGCTGTAAGTCTGTATCTTACTAACATATCTTTGACTTAATGAAAAGCATGTGTTGCTTGTTTGACTATTGTTGTGTGATTTAATATCAACACCTTCTTGCTGAGAGAATGCGATAATTTAATATCAATTACCGTTTATTCATTGACCCATTGTTATATATTTTGCAATGGTAAATCTGTTATAATTTATAGTCTTTATTGCAGTACTGAGTATTGACCATAAAGGTATGATTTTAGACTTCTGTAAAATCTATGTGCCGGAGTATCAAACGTCTAACCATTGATTTCTGTGCAAGATTGTAATAGCACTAGTTCATGGCATGTAATCTATCTATGAGTAATACATATATTGATATATATGGTCATATGGTATTTATTTGATATCAAGGGTAGATGTAAATGGCAATTAAACATGTCTTTAATACTAATAACAAAACTTTGGTTGTTTATGTGCAATGGTGTATGGGCTAGATGAATAAAGGAAAATTGAAAATTTTGATGGAGACAAAATCTTTTTAATCCATTTAAATGCATTCAATTTTGGGCGTGGCAGCCATTTTTTAGTTTTTGGTTAGCCTTTACTAATTTATCAAGTGATCCTCTATTTAAAATAGCATTATGAGAGCTATTATTAATAATTTCAAATGTGTGGATATAAGCCCAAGAATGAGACCAATAGCACACTAGTGGAGCTGTAATTATGAGATTTCACTTTAAGTTAGAAAGTGTACAGTTCACCCCTTGGCCAAAGGAGTTAATTATTTATAAAGTTTAAGGTACAATTTTTCGTATTGATATGAATAATACATGATTGTTGCATGTAGCCTTTTAATTTGTTTTGACGATGTATAGCCTTATTTAAACATGTATGTATGTATATATTTTGAGCATGTGTGAACTTGATTGGATATTAATGTGTTTTATTCCCAATATATGTTTTGTAATATTTCTTTGGATGAAATATACGTTACATGTCTTAGTTAAACATACTTGAGTTGTCAAAAATTTGGAATGCACAAGAGTCTGTTATGAGTGCTTATTAAGAAAGCAAGGATGAGACATTAGAGATGTCCATTCATTATAAGAATGAAGTTGAGAAATAACTCAATGAATGCAATAAGTTCTTGATTACCATAGAACTTGTAGAGGGAAGCTATTATTTCCACCAATTATTTGTTCATTGAGATGCCTTAAAAGAAACCACTAAGACACCTCGTGAATTATGGAAAGAGTGATCACCTTTCTATAAATTCTTTAAATGTGGGGGTGTTTGATGGAGGTTGTGGTTCCTATTCCTAAATGATAAAAAAAAAAACCATTAATTGTGCTTTCATTGGTTATGGTCATAACAATAGTGCATAGTGCTTTCTAATGAATGAATCTATTATTTTTATATGCATGAAAATTAATTAGAATATATTTCAAGTGTTAAACTTTCTTAAGGAAAGTTTGAGTCTACATTTAGTATCTCTCATGATCAAGAGTTGATGGAAGAGAGATTGAGCCTAAGCGTAGTAAAAGGACAAACATCATGGTTGTTTGGTCCAAATTTTCTAATTTAAATATTAGAAGATGAACCTTAAAGCTTCAAAGAAGCAAAATCCTAAAGTACCTTCTTGGAAAAGAGATTGTCAATAAATCCATCTTTGAAATCTATGCATAGTAATTGGTGGATCTACCACCTAAGAGTTTGAGAGTTGATGGAATTATTGACTATCATAATGTGAGACTTGTTTTAGAAGGCTACAAATAAAAGGAAGATGTGAGTTTTCTTAATACATAATAAACCAAAAGGGTTTATGGTTCTTGTACAAGGAAACAAAGTGCTTAAACTTGTTAAATCTTTGAATAGATTGAAGCAAATTTCAATGCAATGACATGAGAAATTTGACAATGAGATGTTGTCAAATGAGTTTAGATTTAATGCGACTAGTATGTGACGTGAAATATATCACAAGAGGCTATGTCATTGTGTGATATGCTCATGTAAGTGTTGTAGATGTGATACAAGAAATGAAAATTTTATAATACATCTAATGGACTTGTCTTGTCTCAATCATATGAGAAATGTGATGACAGTCTAGTGAAAACACCTTATGCAAAGAGCATATATATTTGTGTTTGGGAGGCTGATGCCAGGGGTCAGTTTGTAAGCAAGCTCTGTCCTGATGTTCTCTTTGCTGTTTAGTTGTTAATGAAATTTCCTTTTGACCAAAAAAAAAATATATATATATATATATATATATTTTTTTTTTTTTTTTTTTTGGGAAGTCAATAAATCTAATTATGGTAGGTCTCTACATATTTGTTGGAGACAAGACCATAAGGCAGTTGCTCTCAAATGGAAGTATTTCCAGATTATAAAACAGATCCGTAATCAATTGATTGAGTGGAGAGAAAGTAAACTGCTCATCGAGGGGAATGAGGTTAAAGCCTATTATCTAAAAGTTTCCGGGATGGCAACCCAACCTAGCTAATTGGAGATCCCAAGATCAAGGTTCAAAGAGATAACTGAATCGTGGAAACTATTTTTTATCACTATGGGGATAACATCTCCCTCCCATTCCTATGATGAAATAATGATGCCTATAAGCGATATTCATGGAAAGTTTTGCTTTTAATGATTCTTATATCTTGGAATTCCAAATGGGGTATAGCAGGATACTCTTAATAAGAGTCACCTATATGAGTGTGAAGTTGGCCGCTTCCATAAGAGTTTTTAAGGCTGAATTCTCTAAAGCACTTCATGAATTTACCAGGATATGTTCAGGGCCGAAATGAACACAACTATAGAAATCGAAAAATGTCTGAAAATGAGCTATGTGAATTCTATTGTCTTGGTATACACAAATGGCTGACAATTCAAAAACATCGTGTTCACTGATTAGCTAGTATATCTGATAGTCTTTCACAAAGGAATGTTCAAAGCCAAAAGCCACCTCTCCCAATACAGTAACTTTTCTTCTACTCTCTTTGTGTCTTCATTATCATTTGCATTATGCTTTATCAATTTCTATTTATGTGGGGTATTGTTGGAAAAATAGTATGGAGTGAATAATAAATTGATGTTTTCTATGTTCACTTGAAAATGTTATTATAAGTGTTGTAAATCCTTGAGTCCCACATTGGAAATGATAGAGAATATAAGTTTGGGTTGGGTTTTAGACATGAGTGGACTAGGCCCACCTATCTAATTAATAATAATATTTTATTATTTTATTTTTGAGTCAATAAATCTATATACAGCAATTATCTCTAAAACAGTGTTTCAGTTTTAAGTTACGTATAATTTCATTGTTCCACATTCATGAAAAAGACTTTTCAGAAAAAACTCTCCTAGTGAGAATATTTTGTGCATTCATTTTGTGTCAAAGAGAGAGAAAGAAACATTGAGTAATTCGTAGAGCACGACCTTGTGTACTTCGTTTTTATGTTGTAGATCATTTTATCCTGGGAGACAGACGTCCGTGAGTCTCAAAGCACTACAGTAATTTTGTGAGGAGCGAAATCTGCTTTAAGGAGACTGTGTCAAATATAAGACTTGATCTAAATCATTCATACTTCATACATTTGGTCTGTGAGTTTTTAATTATATTGCAAATTTCTTTTATATATGCAATAAATATTTATTGTTTTGCCTATTACTTTTTTTGTGTTAATATTGCTTATAATTAGATCTGTGTGCTGTTCCCTTTTACTTAATCACAAAAATAAATTGATGAAATATATCCAACAAGTATGTCATATTTACTCTTGCTTGATATCATGGGTCTAGTTCATACCTTCCTAGGAAAACATAGATAATCCAAGCCACTAATGAACTAATCTAGAAGATCGAAGCCTTAAAATATGTTTTTTTTTTACCTTTTCACAACCATATAAAGGCTATTTACTGTAAAAATGTCAATAAAATAAGGCGCAGAAATCACTAACAAAGAACAAAAATACATAAAAATAAAATAAAAACTTATTCAGACATTTTCACAAACACTACGTATGCACTCGTTGATGTACCTCAATCTTCTTTCATTGATTGACAAAGAGCCCCTCTCGAAGCCTCTTGCAATCAACAAAGTAAGCGAAGCCATATGCCAAGTTCTTGAGCGTGGCCTCGTGCAACTCCAAATCCGACGTGGCAGTCGCGTCGGTGGAGAAGAAGACCCTGAACCCCCTGAAGAAAGCCTCACGCGCCGTCGTCTCGCAGCAGAGGTTAGTCATGACACCCGTGACGATCACCTCCTCCACACCCATCTCGCGCAACTGCTCCTCTAGGCGCGTGTTCCT
Organism: Quercus rubra; assembly: GCA_035136125.1. NCBI lineage: Eukaryota > Viridiplantae > Streptophyta > Magnoliopsida > Fagales > Fagaceae > Quercus > Quercus rubra. Next base: position 6,167,777 of record CM068732.1, read on the forward strand.
GAACGCGCTGTACGTGTTCTTCCCCACCACCATGTCCTCCGGCAGCCTCTCCAGCTCCGGCATGAGCTCCGCCTCCGCTGTCCCGTCCATGATGAGGTCGCCGTTCCACCACTCCGCAAGCATGCCGCCGTCACTGTCAGTGTGGGAGTGGCGCGTGAAGATGACGGGGATGGAGGCGCGTCGGCAGAGCTGAATGGTTTGGAGCAGGTTGGGGAGGATTGGGTGGGCCATGGAGGAAAAGTAGTTCTGCACGTCAATGACCAAGAGTGCTGAGGTTTTGGGGTCTGGGTTTCTCTTTCTCTTCTCGTATTTCTTGTACGACCCCATTGTTGATTTTTTGTTTTTGTTTCTGGAAATACTGGTATTATTTGAGGTTTGAGCCTTTGAGTTTGAGGTTTTTCATGTTACTTCTGTTTTTAATTGTCGTGGACCGTCCAATTCATGAAGCCTCTTTATAACCGACAGATCAGAATGCTGCCACATGTAAGAGTCCGATTTCTTTGGGATTGTCTTGGAAAAAATTTTTACGAGAAAGGGTGAGTTGTAAGCAGTAAATGTATAGTCTCACATGCACCTATTACTATACATTTGCCACTTGCGAGTAATGGCCAAAGATTTTTTGATTTGTGTGAAATAGTGTGATGCTACATTGCTCAATTTTTATCCACACCGAGATGGAATCATCCAAAGTCTACCACCTTTGTTCAATTCACATTTTATCCAAAAACCAACTTCAAAAAATTGCAAATGGCTCCTAACATCACCACCGGAAAGGCCTGTGTCACTTTTTGGCAGGTAACGGGGACTACGTGAGAGGTTTGGTTGGTTTAGCCAAGGGCCTGAGGAGGTCAAGACCAGGTACCCTCTTGTGGTTGCAATTTTGCCTAATGTCTACGGTGAGATATTAGTTTCACAAGGGTGCATAGTTAGAGAGATTAAGCCTGTGTATCCATCTGAGAATCAAAGCCAGTTTGCCATGGCCTATTGTGTCGTCAATTACTCCAATCAAGCCCGGTTTTACGCGTAGTTTGCTTTCTGTGAGTGACGAGAGGTTTTTTTTTTTTTTTTTTTTTAACTGTGTTTGTGGGCTTCTGAGTTCTGACACGTGTTATCTCAAAAAATTGCATGAGAAGGTGTTTCCTTAATCTATACTATTATTTAAAAGGCTTCCCCTGTTTGGATTCCTCATTTTTTAGTTCAAAAATGCCCCTACACCTTTATGTTTAAGTAGAGACAAAACTAAAGAACAATTTGGTAAAATTAACTTTAACTTCCACTAAAACATTGCCTAAAAAATAGGACTACTTTTTTGTAAATTTTTAAATTATTTTATCCACTTATAAATTAGATTCATTATTAAAAAAAAAAAACTTATAAATTAGATTCTTAAAATAAAAATTATATATATAAAATAAAAACATGGGATTTTGTTTTTGCTAAAAAAAAAGCCTCATCGCACGTGAATAGCACGTGTGATGAGGCTAGTTTTGAATTAAGGGTCTGTTCGGTGATAGATAAGACCTAGATTGACTGCTGTTGTGAAATGGCCAAAAAATTTTACCAAAAGACTTTCACTTATTTAAAATTGTTAAGTCAATAGTTAGTTTCTATTTAATTTTTTTTTCTTTTCTAAGTCAAGAATTTTAAATAGATGAAAGTTTTTCAGTGGAACAATGAACAAACGACGTGGCTGAGGATATTATAATTTCTCAAAAAAAGTGTCTTTCTTCCAAAAAAAAAAAAAAAAAAAAAAAACAATTCCACTCGGTCCCTTGAATCCTGATTTTCCTTTTAATATGGAGCCTTAAACTTGTCTATATCTGTAACCAAACAAAGCTCTTATATTTTATAAATTTCCCTGGTCTAGTCTAACTGTCTAAGGTTATTCTTTATCTTTAAAGAAATTTTAGTAATCTATCCTATTCCTATTAAATGTTTGTACATAATTGGAACAATATATACTTCCAATTTTTTTAAAGATATAAAATATAATCTATTTTTGATTCAATTATATGATTTATTAACGTGTTTTTGTTACCCAATTGCATAATTTCAACAATTTTGTAAATTGTGCTTATGTTTGATGGAGACATTCAAAGTGTTTGAAAACATTGATCACGTCGACTTACCAGACAACCAGTTCCATGCTGTTATGGACGGCTTTTGTGAGAAAACTTGGAGCAACACTCCACAACACAAGATTGGCTATTGTCAGCAGTGCCCTGACAAAGTCAACTAGCCTGCTAAGCTTGGCCCCAACTCCCAAGCCTCCCCTCTACCTCAATGCTGGCTTCTTTGTGTATGAGCCTTATCTATCCACATACCATGATCTCCTTGATACCCTCCAAGTTACCAATCCTACCACTTTTGCTGAGCAGTTATATATTATTTCCCATAGTTATTTTGGTCATTAGAAAAAATACAACATAAAAAATCTTTGTGGCCAATTTGATTGGCTTCGCAAGATCCATAATGGATCTCAAATCTTGTTGACTACTAGAAAAATTTGTGTATGACCCATTTTGGGACATGTGGATTGCTTTGATAGATTCATATCAAGCTACTTTCTAGCAATTGGATTAATAGGTTGTGGATGTGGATCATTGGCTTACATAAATGAGCACATAAATCTGACTTTGTTTTTTTAATTTGTGGTGAATAATATTAGCAACTTATAGCATCCTCAAAAATTTTATAATTCTTGCAAGACTTTTTGAACATGTTCTTCAATGATATTTACAAGCCATTCTCCCCAATTTGCAATCATGTACTTGTCACGTTATGACACCACCCCGAGAACATTGAGTTTGAAAAAGTCAAAATCATTCACTCAACCCTTCCACTAAGTCAATTAGGTCATTGCCTAAAGCCTTCAAATGGAAGGGAGGCCCCAAAATTTTGAATAAGTCGGATAGGTAGAAAAAAAATAGTTTAAGAAGAATTTTAAAAAAAAATTGGCACATCCTTATAACTAAAGAACAAAAATTCTGGTATATCTTGTTAAACATTGGTACCACAAAAAATTCTTTGGTCTAAAAAAAATCAATTGTCTCGAAAATAACATTATTATCCTCTAGATAAACCAAAATTATAAACTATAAAATCCGATCAAGGAAATTAACCACAAAACAATCACAAATCACAACAAATAAAAAATATCAAATCCCTAAAGACTTGAAGTAGGGTTTTTTTTTTTTAAATTTTATTTTAAGCTTGCGTTTGTTTATTATTATTTGTTATAGGTGATACTTCCGTAACAGGGTCTGTTTCGGCTAGGCTTGGTTTATTCTTGTCTGGCTGGGCTTAGACACTTGAAATTCTATTTTGGCTGGGCTTGGTTTTTTTTTTTTTTTTTTTTTTTAATCTTGCATTTTTAAATATGTATATTTTAGTTATAGGTAATATAATGAGTAAGTCTTTATTTTATGCAGGTGATATTGTTTGATGAAACTACAATAATACTTTTTATATACATTAGGTTCTATTGCTCTACACTTGAAAGTTATTTTTTATTCAAGTCTTTATAAATATATTATTTGATTAGAAATGTCTACTATAAAATATGTATCTAGATATGAAAAACTTAAAAAAAGAAAAAAATTAATTGAGTCTAAAAAAGGATTAATGGATAAATTTGTTATTAGTAATAATCAAATACAACACAAAATTTAGATGAAAATGTCACAAATAAGCAAGAAATTTAGCAAAAAGAGTTAGAAGATAATGAAACGATACAATTGCAAGATAACAATGATGTTCAATTTTGTAATACAACAAATTTTGATAATAAACTTCAAATGAATTTAGAACATAAATTTTTAAAAAAAAAAAACCATTTTAGTTCTTGCTTTAGGCCCCAAAATGTCTAAGTCCAGTCCTGTCATTCACTACTATGCTGCTATGAGTATCCACTTTGTTCATAGTAACAATCTCAAGTTCAATAAAATCTGAACATTTTTTGCTTGACATGTAATACTAATGGAGTATATTTGATTTTTTTGTAGGGCTCTAAGCCATGGAGGTACACTGGTGAGGAAGAACATGGATAGGGAGGACATCAAATTGCTATTGAAGAGATGGTGAGACATATACAATGATGAGTCATTGGACTACAAGAAATCATTGGCTTATGTAGAGGCCGAAACTGGTGCTGGAAAAATGGCTTGAAAAAATTCTTGATAGCACTTTCAGGTTTCAGCGGCAGCTGTTCACTACATCAATGCCCCATCTGCTGCTTAGTGCTTGTTAAGTTCAATACAAACGATTTTGTGTAGGACTAGGGGTAATGGGTACATGGTTGGTTTTATATTAGTAAGGTTTGGAATGGTCTTCTGTTTTAAGTCGAAGACTCAAACTCCTATTATTATGTTAGGGGTTTCCGGACCACTGGTCTTACTTTCGCTTTGTTTTCTTTTTTTCATATTTTCAATTTATAAGAACAAATATTTTGGTGTATACAAGTTGTTAATCTCTCTCTCTCTCTCTCTCTCTCTTCTTTATTAATTGTTATGTTAGCAAATGTTCAACCTTGGCTTTTATTATTAACATATGATGTTGGTACTGTCCAATGTAATGATAGAATTATTAAATGTGAGAAAACAATATGAGTACCACTGAATGTGAAAAAATACAGTCAAATGTAATGTTGGTATTGATTAATGTAACAATGGAACTATCAAATGTGAGAAAAAATAAGTGAACCATGGCATGTTACGAAAGTACAGTCACATGGGATGTTGGTACTGACTAATGTGAGGATAGAACCATCAAATGAGAGAAACAAAATTAGGGTACTATCAAATATGACAAAAGTACCACAAAATATGATGTTAGTATTGCCTAATGTGACAATGGAACTATCAAATGTGTCAAAAATAAGAGAACTACAAAATGTAACAACAGTTCCACTACGAAAAAACGATTCTGAGGCCGCGTTTTTAAAACGCGGCCATAGGACATAAAAACGCGGCCTATAGCCCATTTGGCCTTAGGCCGCGTTTTATAACGCGGCCTAAAACGTGCGACTATAGGCCCGATCAGTCTAAGGCCGCACTTTTTTAACCGCGGCCTAAGACCAGGTCCTACAGCCGCAGTAAAAACGCGGCCTCAGACTAACCAGGTCTAAGCCCTATTTAGCCTTAGGCCGCGTTTAAAACTCGGCTTAAGACGTATATCTTAGGCCACGTTTAAAGCGCGGCGCAAGACTATAACCTGAGGCCATATATTTGACCCACAGTATGATGGATACCTATAAGACAGATTGTGGGTGAAAATCTGGGCAGATAGATAACCATGTTTTTTATACTCAATGTTTAAGCATGCAAACAGATCTAGAATGGATTGAGTGTTTTATAGCAACTCTATAAAAAGTGTAAAACATTTCACCAAGGATAGGAGAGGGGGGGGGGGGGGATGTCAAGGGATGGGAGCTCCAGTTAAGTATAGGCCTAATAAGCTTCTACCAGTTCAAAAAGGGGTGAGAGAGAGAATATAAAAGTTGTCTATGAATAGATATCAAGAACAATATTTCCATTTTAATCATCTACTTTGCCCAAAACTCAATTGTCTCTAACCCAGCATATAAATCCACAATGATGCCTTGAGCAATGAGTAAAAGACAGAAGTACAAATAATGAAACATAATCTTAGCTGCTTTTACCTTTGGATCAGAGATGCCTCCGTAGTAGGCCTATCTAATATTGGATTTGCGTAAAAAGAGCCTTTCAACAAATCTGCACAAAAAAAATATATAAATATACATAAATTACACAAATAAAACTAACAATTAAAAGGATCAAAAGGCCGGAGAAATGTGACACATAATTAGAGCATATATGCCATATACCGAACCTCATGTACATACTTCATTCACAGATAAATATAAACTTCTTATAGTGTTCTGTAATTTAAGACGTAGTAAGTTTTACCGGGCTTCCCAGATTCAAGCTTCTCTTTCCCATGGCTCCATCCAAAGTTGTACCTATAAGTGGATGATGAGTAATAGGAGATAAAGAGACAATGAAAGAGGGGAAATGTTGGAAGAATTGTAACAGTAAATGTCAACTAAGAGAGAGAAGAAGAGTTTTTTTTTTTTTTTAAATATTTTTTTAAGAATATGGAGAAGAAAAGTTTAAGAAGGAAAAAAATAGACGTTGAAAATAAGTGGATAACGTGGCACAATGATAGAGTGGAAAATTTATTTCATATATATATAGTGAAATAAGTTATAGTGCCAGTAGACTCAAGTCAGCTTGTCTCAGCTTACTTCTAGAAGAAATGGAAAGAATTTTTTTAACAAAATTAAATGGTAAATGTTTAGAACACTTTAATCACTTTCCAATGAAGGGATTGAGGATTGAAAACCTTTTATAAAAGATATCACTATTCACACCGACACACCCTTTACTCATAAAATTGATGCAATTTTTTAAGTCCACATACCTTAAAAAAATCAATCTTTAAGCACCAAGCAGTCATAATTGAAAGAATAAAGCCAATTCTATTGGCATAGAAAAACAAAATCATATTATTGATTTAATTCACAAAAACTTTATTCCAATAAAACAACACAAACCCACATAAACGTGCTACTTCAAAAGAACAAATAGAATCAAATTCAAAAATCATGGAGTAGGTTAAGGAATCCTCCCCACCCACCCCGTACCCTCAAGAATGTCAACACTAATAATTTAGAATCACATATATCTACTTTTACAAATTTGTTGCCCAAAAAACAAATAAAGAAAAAGGGGAAGCAAAACAATGACACTAAAATTAGGGTTTTATCATTTTGAGCCTTACCTTTAACAATATCAAAAAGAATCTTCTCCACAACCTTCCCTCCCTTCTTAACCGCGGCCCAATCTGTATTTCCCCAATTATACTTGTATTGTGTATTCCACAGAAACAAAAACCCAGAAATTTTTAATTAAAAAATTTAAAAAAAAAAAAAAACAACCATAAAGCCATACAAGTTTAAGGAAAAAGAAGAAGGAAAAAGACTCACAGTTTGTCACGGAGTTCAACGGTGTCTTTGGGAGTGCCAAGAGAATTGACAAGGCGAGATGGGTCTCGAAGCAGAAGCCAAAGCCTGAGATGGGTCTCGAAGCAGTCGTTGTTGTTGACGTGGAGGGTGACGGTGGAGATCGGAGATGGAGCGTGAGGCGAGGGTTGAGGGTGAGATAGGAGATGTAGGGTGAGGGTGAGATCGTCGATGGAGGGTGAGGCGAGGGTTTTGGATCGGAGATGGAGGGATCGGCGAGGGTTTTTGATCGGAGATGGAGGGAGACGGTGACGGCTTCAGATCGGAGAGATGGGGAGTGAGAGAGTAGATGGAGGTTGATCAGGCTCAAAGGAGGGTGATAGGGTTGATTTTGGGTCTGAGGAAAACAAAAGAAAAAATTCACGAAGGGATTTTGGGCCAAAAATTAAAGACACAGGTCTTAGGCCGCGTTTTATTAAACACAGCCTAAGACCAGCCCAAAAAAAACGCGGATATACCTGTCAAAAACGGGGCTTAAGACCTGGGCTAAGGCCCCGTTTAAAAAACGCGGCTGGGCCTTTTATCTTTAAGCCCCATTTTTAAAAAAGGGGCTTTAGGCAGTTTTGGGCAGCGTTTTTTAAAACGCGGCCCAAAAAAACGCAGCCTGAACCCCCCGCGTTTTGTAGTGTTCAATTACATGTAATGTTAATATTGCCAATATGACAATGAAATATCAAATGTGAGAAAAAAAAATTAAGGTATCATCGAATGCAACAAAACTATGATCAAATCTGATATTGGTACTACTTAATGTGATAATGGAACCATCAAATATGGCAAAAAAAAAAAAAAAGAGAACCAATGAATATGACAAAAGTATAATCACATATGATGTTAGTACTGCACACTGTGAGAATGGAACTGTCAAATATCATGTTTTTGTAACCTGGTACAGTTGGTTGCCTACTAGTTGGCACCGTACCCCCAAAAAAAAAGGAGGGGTACAATAGAATTACCCACAGAAGTAATAACATTCTAGCCAAGAGTCTTGTAATTCAATTAGTTAGCACATCTTAATGTGTTCATGATATCTAGGGTTCAAACTCCCTTCTCTCGTTGTAACTATTAAATTATAATAAAACAAAATAAAAGTAATAACACTACACAAAAATACTAAAAATATACGAATTGAGTGTCGGGAACTTCAAAATACATTAAAAATGACTATATATAAGTATATCTTTTAAAAATAATAACAATGAATCATGACTGCGGGAACCATGACCCCTTGCCTTTTAGTGGATATGCCACTGCCTGCTTGGTAGATTTCAGCTGAATAAGAAAAAATAATTAGTTGAAAATTTAAAGAAAATATTTATTGTATCGTATTTTTAGTAATCTATTGCTTTGAAAAAAAAAATTTTTAAAATTTATAACAAATTCTACTATTTTGGAAAAGTTTTTTGTCAACTCCAAAGGATTGACTTTGTGGTTCCTAAGATCTTATTGTATCTATAAGGTCTTGAGTTCCAAATCTCAAATTATCATCTTAGAGCTACCTCATGGGATTTCTCTCTAGTCCATGTAATACAATAATCTAATGGCCCAGAAGTTGGTCACTCTTGTAGCTTGTTTGGTGGATAGGACATGGGAATGGAATGGATTTTCTTAAAGGATTTTACATTTATTCCCATGTTATTGCGCGAGTGAGACACTCATTCCTTTAATGTAACTTATATATTTCGTTCATTTCTATTATTTATTTTATAAACTTTCAAACACATTAAAAAAAATTCACCATATAATTTCAATTCATTAATGTAATAATGTATGATCTACCCAGTCTATTATTTTATGAACACCCAAACATAGTATTGAAGAGGTAAGTTTAAGATCTGACTCAATACTAGTGGAATAAAAAAAATGTTTTGGAATTTATATTGTACTGATTGGTACAATTTATATATGTATGTATGTATGTGTGTGTGTATATATATTAATACAAGTAACAAGTAAAAATAATCTCCATATTCTGTGCTGGTTAAAATATTAGATTGTAAATCCAATTTTGAAGATATCAGCTAATATATATGAATTGAGTTCAAATTATATTTAGTATAACTTTGACAACGTAACAACATCACTCGAAAAATTTTATTGGATGTATTTAGAAATATCTGTGGTTGGATTGCGTTTTATTTTTTTTACCTTGCAAAGTTTAAAGGTGACCAATGATTGAGTTATTATGGAAGTGTTTTGAGAAACTATTATGGAAGTGTTAATAATATACAATTAGACAAGACAATCTCGACAGATAGTAATAGAATAAATCAAAAGTTATATGACTTAATTATATTTTAGACAAAATTAGAGGAAATCATTTGTAATTTAACTTAAATAGAATACAAAAAATGCTCTACCCGGTTATGGCATCTGTGTCAAGCATATTGGTCTGGATATGAATACTCCTATCCCTACACATCCTGGCTAGAGTGATGTCAGGGGCGGACTTACATTGCTCCTTAGGGGGGCCATGCCCCCACCCCCCCCCCCCCCCCCCCAAATTTTTTTTTTTCTCCTACAACTATACTAGTAATAGGATATAGCCCTCCCAAAAAATTAGAACCGGCCCCCCCAATTATTTCTAAGATTTCTAGTTAGTCTAATGGATTTTTAGTTGGCCTCCTCAATTGTTCAAAACTTTATCACTTGTCCACCCCAATTATTCCTAAGATTTATAGTTAGTCCAAAAGATAATGACTAATAGTTGATCTTCTCCATTGTCCAAAAAATTTATAATTAATCCAATGGATAATAACTCACTCTCTAGCATCATTGACAACCCATTTCCCAACATAATTTCAATTTTTTTCATCTTTAGGTACCTACAGAGCTTTGTTGTAGCTGTTAGTGCCAGCCCATTACCCCATTTTCTTTCTTCTCAACACAAGAACTCCTATCTCAACCAAAATTATTAATCCTTTTTTTTTCCTGGTGCAACATCATCTTCTTGACTCTTTAAAGAAGTGAATATGCAAGTGCATTTTCTTTTCTCTCTCTTTTATCAATCATCATTGTTATTTTACCATTAGTATTATTTTTATTTCTTTCTTCTGCCACTATGTGTGTGTTGATAGGCACAAGGGTATTTAAGATTGTTTTGTTCACATTTTTGTATTGCTATCTTTATTCCATTAAAGATTGTTGGGCATAATTTTGATGTGAACTATTCTTTTATTGGATTTTTTTTTTTTTTTTTTTTGTATATGTCTATAATAAACTATATATTTTTTGTATGTTCATTAATATTTAAGAATATAACAATATATCAAAGTTAATAATTTTGTATTCAATATGAACTATGGTTAATATATCAATACTACAATTCAACCCTCCAAATAAAATTTTCTAGCTACGCTCTTGGTGATGTTTAACAACTTTCTTATGAAACTATTAACGTTGATTGAATCCGTTTGTTTAGGCGTCTGTGCAGCCCAAACATGCATTTTTAAATCAAATTGTGTTTTTAAAGAAGCATAAAAAGCTGTTTCAAATACACGATAGAGTCTAGCTTTTTTACAAATGCCCCTTTTTAAGGTTTCCACAAAGCGCATACAAACGGACTTGTTGATCAATTAGGCAATAAAACGAGGTTTGATTCTCACAAAATGAACTATCTAGTGAATACAATTTTAGAGCCGTTCATTGATTTTGCATTTCACTAATCCTACAATTAACACAAATTTTGGCGTGCAAGTTAAGAAAATGAGAACATATTATTTAGCGGTTGAATTTTTAAAATATTAATTACCTAAAAAATTGAATAGTGTAACATGAACACAGACTTCCACTAGGTGTAACTCAATCTTAACTATACACGCACCTAAAATGCATCTTGGTAATGAAATATTATGCTCCGATGTCCAAATAGAAACCATCATCATAACAAATTTTAAAATATTGGGTTGGCACTTATGAAATTTGGATTGGTTAAGTAGGAAATAAAAGAAAAAGAAACTAGTACTTTATGCTACGTTATTTCCAATAACACAAATTATTAATAAATAAATAAAAAACACAGATGATTATTCAAATATGGGAATCGGTAGCAATGAATATGAAGCCTAAGCATAAATATAAACACTCAAGGTCTGTTTTAAATTCGCTTATTTTTCTGAAATTGAAAATTTTTTGCTGAAAGTACTGTAGATAAAGGTAAAAGTTAGCTGAAATAGTACAATACGGCCCATGAATAGTACCAAAAAGTACATCAAGACCTATGAATAGTAACAAAAATAAACTGAATAGTAAAATAAGTTGACAAAAATTATCTTGCCAAAAACACTCATTCTTTCACTATTAGTATCAAATTTGATATATAATACCTTATACAATGAGAGTCTCCTTTTCCTCGAGTAGTGTCTCCTTCTCTTTTTCAAGAGAAGCTATGTCTCTTTGTTGACTTATTTGATATACTTTCCACGATTTTTGGGTTTGTGCTATATTCTTACGCTTTTTGCCTTATTACATTAAGACACGATCTTCGTTGTTCCAAAAGATCTTCTAAATTCTTTATTTCCATATCGATTTGAAGAACTCGTTTGTTTATCTTTTCCAAACTATAGCCAATTCCCCCCCCCCCCCCCCCATTCTGATCACAAATAGAGGATAGAGGTTTTCTATTTATATACAATGTATCTCTTAAATAGAATATCACATGTCTCAACATTTGATGTAAAAATATTTCTCATGCCATAAATTAATGATTCATGTGGGGGAGCAAAAACTTGGGCCCTTGCAGTGGGCTTAAGTACCACATTTTATCAACAATGCGTCCGAGGAGAGGAAATCATAGGGAAACCTCGTAGCTAACAGTAGAGCGTGTAAGTGTCTAGGGATATTGATCCGAGAGGAATACCCTCCTCGGGTCTGGCATATGTCGATGAGGTGGGCCTCGTCTCCCCCTTAGTCCACCTTCCAAGAAGTTGCAGAGGTGAAGATAGATTACCAATGTACACGGAAGGGATAAGGATGCAGAAATATCTTGGGAAAAAGCTGCTACCACCGCATTAAATGCATTACAACAGCTTTCCTGGCCGTATTTATGTGGAGAAGACCTCTAAACAGTGTTTTCGATCACCTTTACCCCCAGAAAATCAAAAAGCTGTGAGAGAAGAAACAGAAACTCAAGTACCAGGCTAGATGGCAGACAAGTGGACGATAGGATCGAACAATGAAGGACTATATAATGGAGTGAAACCTCCAGAAGAAGGGGACACGAGAGAAAAAGAAAGAACAAGAAGGAAGAGTTACTGTAGCATCTGGAAGAACACAACCTAAAGAAAAACATTTTATCTAAGAGCCTACCCCTCAGACATTGCCTGAAGTAACCAATTCATCCAAAACTTGCTCCTCGGACCTGAGATCATCACTTGCTTGCGTGTTTTATTCTCCTCGGCCAAACTCCTAACCTTCATTAACTGTTGTGAGACCTTTTATTAGCCCAATTCTTTCGCCCACTCTCTTACAAATTTATTGTATTGGGCTTATTGAGCCCATCCCCTGTTTCCATTTAGGTGTGGGCTACAATTTATGACCCTACAATTGGCGCCGTCTGTGGGAAGAGTTAGAGCTAGTACAAGTTTACGATAGTTATGGCAGGTTCAGGACCACAACAGACCAGTCCACCTCATGCAGAATTAGTGAACGTCAATCAACAAGATGAACTCCATAATCTTGAACAGGAAAATCACGTAGATAACCAACGAGAGGGCAGCTCGCGGACGATCCATGCTGGGAGAAGTGGCTATCGACGAAGGAGCCATTTGGTGCAAGAGCACGCTGATGAAGAGGGTTTGCAACAACAAATAGAAGACTTAAAAAAGAAGCTTCGTCGAGCACAATGAAATCAAACCCCTTCAAGTTCAGATGTTTCTTCCAACGATGAAGGAGAGGACAATTACAAGGAATGCTCAGAAACTCCGCCCAGTGAATCATATTCCTATGAAGATGAACACTCTCATAAGAAGAGGAGAAAAGGTTCGGCTAGAAAGGGAGTGGGAACTAGGGTCATGAAAAAAACTCTGAGCCAAATTTCTAAGTCCCCCTTTACGCGGGGAATAGAAAGGGCGAAGCTTCCCAGACGTTTTCATCAGCCTACATTTTCCATGTACAACGGACGTACCGATCCTGTAGAACATGTAAGCCAATTCAAACAAAAGATGGCAGTCTATTCTCAGGACGAAACTTTGTTGTGTAGAGTGTTTCCCTCCAGCCTGGGACCGATGCCAATGAGATGGTTCGACGGTTTGAGACCTAATTCCATCAGTTCCTTTAAGAAGCTCACTCAATCATTCTGCTCCCGGTTTATCACATGCAGCAGAGTTCCTCAATCTCTAGATTCTCTGTTGTCAATGACAATGAGAGAAGGAGAGTCTGTGAGGTCGTATGCCGAGAGGTATTGGGAAATGTTTAACGAGATTGATGGGGATTTTGATGAGGTCGCTGTCAGAACCTTCAAGGTTGGGCTTCCTTCCGAGCATGGTCTGAGAAAATCCTTGACAGGGAAATCGGTCACCAGTTTGCAACAACTAATGGATAGAGTGGATAAGTATAAAAGGATTGAAGATGATCAACAACAACAACAAGGAAAAGGGAAAGCTAAACTTGTCCCTCAAGAAAGGAGAGAATTTAGGCCGGACAGGTATAATAATAACCGGCCGAGAAGGGATTATACTGAGCAGCAGATATCCAGTAACAGCCAGGTGGTCGGAGCTGTATTCCGAGAGCCTGTGCACCAAGTCCTGGAAAAGGTTAAAAATGAGTCCTTCTTCAAATGGCCCAACAAGATGATGGGAAACCTTGAAAAGAGAAACCGAAATCTCTATTGTCAATATCATAGAGACCATGGTCATACTACCGAGGACTGTAGAAGTTTGTGGGATCACCTTGACCAACTTGTCCGAGAAGGTAAATTGAAAGAGCTGTTGCATCACTCCAGCAGTTTGGGTGGTCAGACCGATACTCGACCAGAAATGGAGAATCCTCCAAGACCCCCTCTTGGGACTATTAACGTTATATTTGCAGCGCCTGGCAGAACAGGGTCATGTCCCTCTAGAGTAATGTCAGTGGCTCACCTGTATCCTGAGGATGATTCCCACGAGCCGAAGAGAGCTAAGTTAAGCCGGTCCCTAGTCATGGGATTCTCGGATGAGGACAAGATCGGCACTGTTCAACCTCATGACGATGCTTTAATGATTACCCTCCGAATCGGAGGCTATGATGTAAAGAGAGTGATGGTGGATCAGGGCAATGCGGCCGAGATCATGTATCCTGACCTCTTCAAGGGGCTAAACTTAAAAACTGAAGATCTGACGCCTTATAATTCCCCTCTAGTAAGTTTTGAGGGGAAGATTATTATCCCGAAGGGACAAGTAAGGCTACTAGTGCAAGCCGGATCGGAGATAGTGGAGGTCGATTTTATAGTGGTGGATACTTATTCCCCTTATACGGCAATCGTGGTTAGACCTTGGCTTCATACTTTAGGAGCAGTCTCTTCCACCCTGCATCAGAAAATTAAATACCCCTCTGGAGGCAAGATAGAAGAGATACTGGGTGATCAAACCATGGCGCGGCAATGCATGATAGCAGCAATCCGACACAAGCCTGAAGCAGAATCTGAGGCTCAAAATGAGGAGTTATAGCAGTTAAAACCCCCAATGTCGTCTAATGATGGGTTATCCGAGGAAGTGAAGTGTGAAGATCTTGTAAAAGTCACAATAGGAGATGACCCGGAGAAATTCTTTCAAGTCGGATCTCAACTACCCCAGTTAGAGAGGGAGGAATTGGTAGAGTTCCTTAAACGAAACATCGATGTCTTTGCATGGAATGCTTATGAGGCTCCAAGAGTGGACCCAGACTTCATTTGTCACCATTTGAATGTTAATCCGTTGATGACCCCCAAGAAGCAGCTCCCTCGTCGGCCATCTAAAGAACATGCATAAGCAGTTCGTCAGGAAGTGACGAAGCTCAAAAAGGCAGGGGCTATCAAGGAGGTCTTCTATCCCGAGTGGTTGGCAAACACTGTAGTGGTCAAGAAAAAGACTGGGAAGTGGCGAGTATGTGTTGATTTCACAGATCTAAATAAAGCCTGCCCTAAAGATCCATTCCCCATGCCCAAAATCGATCAACTAGTAGACGCCACAGTCGGCCATCCTCGGATGAGTTTCTTGGACGCGTTTCAGGGTTATCATCAGATACCTTTAGCATTGGACGATCAAGAAAAAACTGCTTTTGTTACGCCAGTAGGGAACTACCACTACAAAGTAATGCCTTTTGGTTTGAAGAATGCAGGTTCCACTTATCAGAGAATGATGACGAGGATGTTCGAATCATTACTAGGAAAAAATATGGAGATTTACATAGATGATATGGTGGTGAAAAGCAAAAAGATATCCGAGCACCTAGAAGATCTTCAAGTTGTCTTCGAAATTCTCAGAAGCCATAAACTACGTTTGAACGCCTCCAAATGCTCATTTGGTGTAGGGTCGGGCAAATTCTTGGGTTACATGGTTACTCATAGGGGAATCGAAGTCAAGCCCGACCAGATTAAGGCCATCACCAATATGCGAACTCCTCGGAACCCAAAAGAGGTGCAAAAACTAACCGGAATGGCCGCTACTTTGAATAGATTTATATCTCGATCGGCAGACAGGTGCCGACCTTTTTTCCTGTTGATCAATAAATGGAAAGGCTTTGAATGGTCGACGGAATGTGACGCAGCCTTTCAGCAACTCAAAGACTATCTTGCTCGGCCGCCGGTCATGTCAAGTCCTGAACCAGATGAGGTTCTTTTTGCTTATATTGCAGTGGCCTCCTACGCAGTAAGCTTGGTGTTGATAAGAGTTGATAACGGCTTACAGCGGCCAGTGTACTACGTGAGTAAATCGTTGCACGAGGCAGAAGTGCGCTACCTTCCATTGGAAAAGGCCATCCTGGCAGTGGTGCTTGGCACACGCAAGCTGCCTCACTATTTCCAAGCACATACGGTGATTGTTCTTACACAACTCCCACTAAAGACCGTACTTAAAAGTGCAGATTACACGGGAAGGATAGCCAAGTGGGGTACAATTCTGGGAGCTTTCGATATCAAGTACATGTCTCGCACCTCAGTAAAGGGACAGGTACTCGCCGACTTGGTGCAGAGTTCACCGAACCTGAAGCGGATGGATTACTAGCATAAGGGGAAAGGGACGTAAAACTAGTCTGTAGTATCTCCCAGCGTTTCCCTCCGACGTGGGAAGCGCATGTAGATGGAGCATCAAACTAAAAAGGCGCAGGGGTTGGATTAGTGTTGACATCTTCCGAGATGGTTACCATTGAAAAGTCTCTGAGGTTAGGCTTTCCTGCCACAAATAACGAAGCGGAGTATGAAGCTTTATTAGAAGGAATGGCTATGGTCCTAAGGATGGGAGGAAAGTCCATCAAACTCTTCTCGGATTCAAGGCTAGTTGTTGGTCAAGTCAAAGGTGAATTCGAAGCCAAAGACGAGAGAATGCGAGGTTATCTTAGCCGAGTAAAAATTATGCAGATGGAATTCGAATTCTTTAGCTTGCTACATGTCCCAAGAAGCGGCAACGCGCATGCGGATTCTTTGGCCACGCTCGCAACTTCCTCGGCACAAAACTTGCCTCGCATAATCCTCGTTGAGGACCTGCATCGACCCTCGACAATAGCAAACGTAGTTCAAATCAATCAAGTTAGAATGGGGCCAAGTTGGATGGATCCGATCATGCAATTCTTAAAGGAAGATATTCTACCCGAAGAGAAAATTGAAGCTGACAAAATAAGAAAGAAAGCTACTAGTTATTGGCTGTCGGAGGATAGCAAGCTATATAAGCGTTCCTTTTCTGGGCCTTATTTGCTATGTGTTCATCCCAATCAAACTGAATTGCTCTTGGAAGAGATGCATGAGGGAATCTGTGGAAGCCATACTGGAGGCAGGTCCTTAGTGCATAGGGCCATTACACAGGGTTATTGGTGGCCGAACATGCAGAAAGAAGCTTTGGAATATGTCAAAAAGTGTGATCAATGCCAGCGGTACTCACCGAGTATACACCAGCCAGGGGGAGTCCTCAATCCATTATCTAGTCCATGGCCATTCGCTCAATGGGGCTTAGATATCGTCGGACCATTTCCTAAAGCTGTGGGAAACAAGAAATATCTCATAGTTGGCACTGATTATTTTACAAAGTGGGTTGAAGCAGAGCCTCTAGCCAATATCCGAGATGTGGATGCGAAAATATTTGTCTGGAAAAGCATTGTTACTCGGTTCGGCGTCCCTCATGTACTCATCTCAGATAATGGACTCCAATTTGATAGTAAGATATTCAGAAATTATTGTGGCGAGCTGGGGATTACTAACAGATATTCTACTCCGGCTTACCCTCAAAGGAATGGACAAGCTGAAGCTGTGAATAAAGTCATACTGAGTGGATTGAAGAAGAGATTGGATGATGCAAAAGGCAAATGGGTGGAAGAGCTTCCGCACATACTCTGGACATACAGGACCACGCCTCGTAAGTCCACCGGAGAGACCCCTTTTTCAATGACTTATGGAGCTGAGGCAGTCATCCCCCTAGAATCTAGGTTCCCGACGACGAGAACAAGCTCATTCAATCCAAAAGACAACGACGAAAACTTGGCAAGAGGTCTAGACTTGATTGATGAAAAAAGGGAAAACGCAATGGTTCAATTGGCTCATTACCAACAGAAGCTGAAGCGAGGTTATGACGCCCACGTAAAGACAAGACCTTTGGCCCCAGGTGACATGGTGTTGCGTAAAGTTGTGGGCTCGGCAAAAAACTCAGCGTGGGGAAAACTAGGGCCAAATTGGGAAGGACCATATCGTATCACCTCCAACGCTGGTATTGGAGAATATTTCTTGGAAGACCTGGACGGACTTGTAGTACCCCGCCCTTGGAATGTCAATAACTTGAAAAGGTATTATTATTAATAAATGTGTATTTGATCAATATTCATTCTTTATGTTAAATATGTATGCCTCTTTCTCTATCTCTCTTTGTTCTATAAAGTGTTTAAACTTAAATCCAATCATGCATGAGTCCTCGGACCAGATGACTTGGATTAGTTAGCACTATCTCTCTTTGTCCTATGAAGTGTTTAAACTTAAATCCAATCATGCATGAGTCCTCGGACCAGATGACTTGGATTAGTTAGCACTATCTCTCTTTGTTCTATGAAGTGTTTAAACTTAAATCCAATCATGCATGAGTCCTCGGACCAGATGACTTGGATTAGTTAGCACTATCTCTCTTTGTTCTATGAAGTGTTTAAACTTAAATCCAATCATGCATGAGTCCTCGGACCAGATGACTTGGATTAGTTAGCACTATCTCTCTTTGTTCTATGAAGTGTTTAAACTTAAATCCAATCATGCATGAGTCCTCGGACCAGATGACTTGGATTAGTTAGCATTATCTCTCTTTGTTCTATAAAGTGTTTAAACTTAAATCCAATCATACATGAGTCCTCGGACCAGATGACTTGGATTAGTTAGCACTATCTCTCTTTGTTCTATAAAGTGTTTAAACTTAAATCCAATCATGCATGAGTCCTCGGACCAGATGACTTGGATTAGTTAGCACTATCTCTCTTTGTTCTATGGAGTGTTTAAACTTAAAACCAATCATGCATGAGTCCTCGGACCAGATGACTTGGATTAGTTAGCACTCTCACTCTCACTGTTCTATGAGGTGTTTAAACTTAGATCCAATCGTGACTGGAGACCTCTGACCAGATGATTCGGGTTAGTTAACACTTGTTACAATTTCCTTTTAAGTATTCAAACTTAGATATAAGTGTGTTATTCGAATTTCCTGTTATGTTTGATTTATTTATCCGGTTCATATGTTAACCCAATTTCCAGAGCTTCTTAATCAAGTTAGTCATTCATATAACACAAAAAAAAAAAATGAAATGACAGAAGAATAATTTATCATTACTTGCCATAACGTGTAAAACAAAATGAGCATATCTTCATTAATAATTAGAACATAGTACAAGTCTCTAAAACGGTAAACATAAAAAATAAAAAAAAAATAAAAAAAAATACTAAAATAAACATCCTAAGTCTTTGTCTTGGAAGCTTGGTGGTCAGCAACTTGTTCTGACTGAGAAGGGGCAGCATCTGAAGTCTTATCCTAGGGAGCCTCAACCTTCTTTCCTCGACCAGCGTCTTGATAGGAATCTGCTGGGACTTCCATAGAAACTGGAAGAGCTTGACTTGTTGCAGGAGCTTCAGATGCTGAGGCTGGATGCTTTGGGGGAGGAAAGTCGGAACCTGGGAGCACCTGAATATCAGGATCATAATATATGCTCTCAGGCCTCCTAAGGCTGGAATCAGCAGGGACTCCAGCGGCATCAAGGGCTTTTTCCCAAGTAATGTCGCAGTAGTCCCTGGTGACAGAAGAAAATTCTTCAGTCAGCCTGCTCTGAGTCTCTTGCACCCCCAGAGCATACGAGGCCTGCTTCTCGGCCTCGGCTGCCTCCTTCAGTAGCTGTGCAGCTTCCTTGGCCTTGCGAAGCTCTTCGTGCAAATCTTTCACCATCTGCCTCTCTGTTGCTAGATTGATTTCGCAGAGGTGTAATTCGCTACGAAGAGTCTCAACCTGCTTCTCAGTCGTCATTAAGCCAGCCTCAGCACTGGCCTTATCCTGGAGAGCTTTCTTCACCTGCTCGGCCATCTGTTTTTGTTGGTCTTTCAACACATTTAGATGAGCCTCTGCAGTCTCTCGGGCCTCGTGGGCAGCCCTCGTCTCATCACGAAAGCTCTTCCCCCACTCCTCAGCCACGTAAACTTGTTGCGTGACCTGTTATGCACAGTGAAGAAGTGGTTTAGATTTAAGAAATAATATGTGAGTAAACGAAAATGAAAAAAGAATGAACAGAGTTACTCACCATAGCCAAGTCCCTTTTTAGGGAAAGAAATAGGTCAGGATGATCGAAACTCCTGTAGGCCGCCAGGTCTGTAGGTAGGAGGAGGGGCTGTAGCAGAGCATCAGCCATCCGGCCTGCATGACCACCACGAAAGTGCCTAAGTGAGGCATCCATCGCGATGGGAGCACCATCGACCTCCAGTACTGGCGACCAAGTTCGTGGTGACCGACGAACCTGGGCCACTGGTTGCTCCTCGCGGCTCTCCACAGAATGGGCCCTCCTACCCCGATGTTCTTGTGTTAGTCTGGCCTGCTTATTGCCCCTTGATGGGCCTAACTCCCCCTCCTCAGTAGGCTCTACTGGCCTTTTCCTCCTCAAATCCGGGTTTGGTTTTAGCCCGAGGTCGGCAGGCACCTGGGGTGGAGGAGGAGGAGGATTTGCGGATTGTTTTGACTTGCCTTTATCGTGAGGAGATGGCACCTTATTCCTGTTCCGCATTAGCTCCTTCAAGGTAGGACCAGTTTTAGGAGCCATGTCTTCCTCCTCGTCAGTTGTATCGGCAATGTAGGTTATCGCCTGAGCCGGAGTTTGCACACACGACTGCTCGTCCGCTCCCTCTTCAGTCTCCGATATAAGGACTGTTTCTTCTTCAAACCTGAACTTGTCAATCTCTTGTTCGAGGGAGGAGGAAGAAGCTGTGCCTTCTCGGAGGATGGCCTCCCCAAGTGGTACTTCACGTAATGGTTCGGCAACGAGGGGAATCCCCTGTGGGATGGGATGGTCAACTGGAGGAAGATCGTAGATGGCGAGAAAGTTTGGCCGAGACACGTCTATGCGCGCCAAACGATGGTCTCCCGCTCGGATGGAATTGCCGACGTCTAAAAATGACCTTGAAATTGGCTCAAAGTCCAAAATAAGGTGAACCGCCCGTAGCTGCCCGTCGTCGTTCACAAAAATTTCTGATCTCAGCAGATAGTTCAGTGCTGGAACATTGATCAGGCTAAGCTTAGGGTTGGTAAAAAACTTATCTGTCAAGCAAGCAAATCACACAGTTGAGCCTCGGCTACAAAAAAAAAATAATAATAATAAATATATAAAACAACTAAACAAATAAATGTAAATGCAATAAAATACTCCTCAATGCTAAAGTTAGAAATCCTAAATCTAGGTTGCTCCACCTGGTTTCCCAGCCTTGGTTGGGCAGGCTAGACCGTCACTCCAAGGCCCCGACAGGATAAGATGGTCGTCTTTCATCCCCTTGTTAGACTTGGGGAGGCAGGATATCAGTTTAACCACATTGCTACGGGACTTAAGGTAAAAGCCTGCCCGAGACTCTATATGGCTTTCATATAGGTGGGCGACGTCGTGCCAAGTCAATCCTAGCCCCAGATGTCGGTCCAAAGCGTCGATTGATCCTAGGACTCTAAAGAAGTTGGGGGCACACTGGTGAGGGCAGAGTCTATGGGCACGAAGATAGTCCCGTGTAATCCTACCCATGGGGATGGTCATTCCCCCTTCTATGAAGGCAATCATAGGGATTACCACCTCTCCTACTTTCCGGTCAAACTCCACCTCCTCTGTGGTGCAGTGACGTACCACCACCTCCTGGGGAATGTGGTACTTTTCTTTGAATAACTCTATTAGGGCCAGAGTGTTTACTAAACGCTCGAATCTACCCATTGTTAGTCTCTGGAATGTGGAGTGGTTAGCCGAGGAGGTTAGCCGAGGATACAGTGGAAGTTTGGAGTGCGAAACTTATGTGAGGATGAGTACGGATTGATCCTCTTGTCTCTGGAAGATCGTTAAACTCTCTTTCTTGTGAAGGTATGATGGATGCCTGAATATGAACGCTCTGAAGTTGCAAGCTCTGATAAGAAACAAAAAGTAACGTCTGAAGGTTTTTATAATTGGGACGAAAGAAGGAAAAGACACAATCCCGCCCAAATATTGAAGATGAGATCTGGACCGTTGGATTTGTATTCCACCATTGGATGTTTGGAGCGAAATGCAGTTCTAAGCATTTAATGATGATTGTGCGAGTTCCCAAGCGTCAGAAGCCCTCGCGAAATGGCAGAAATGACCCTTACACGCGCCTGAATTTAAATATCGTTAAGGACTACATCGTAATTACGGATGTACATCAAAATCCTAATTTTTCTCCTCAGATAAAAGAGAAAAATTAGAATTTTGAGGGGCTATTGTAGGGGAGCAAAAACTTGGGCCCTTGCAGTGGGCTTAAGTACCACATTTTATCAACAATGCGTCCGAGGAAAGGAAATCATAGGGAAACCTCGTAGCTAACAGTAGAGCGTGTAAGTGTCCAGGGATATTGATCTGAGAGGAATACCCTCCTCGGGTCTGGCATATGTCGGTGAGGTGGGCCTCGTCTCCCCCTTAGTCCACCTTCCAAGAAGTTCCAGAGGTGAAGATAGATTACCAATGTACACAAAAGGGATAAGGATGCAGAAATATCTTGGAAAAAAGCTGCTACCACCGCATTAAATGCATTACAGCAGCTTTCCTGGCCGCATTTATGTGGAGAAGACCTCTGAACAGTGTTTTCGATCACCTTTATCCCCAGAAAATCAAAAAGCTGTGAGAGAAGAAACAGAAACTCAAGTACCAGGCTAGATGGCAGACAAGTGGATGATAGGATCGAACAATGAAGGACTATATAATGGAGTGAAACCTCCAGAAGAAAGGGACACGAGAGAAAAAGAAAGAACAAGAAGGAAGAGTTACTGTAGCATCTGGAAGAACACAACCTAAAGAAAAACATTTTATCTAAGAGCCTACCCCTCGGACATTGCCTGAAGTAACCAAATCATCCAAAACTTGCTCCTCAGACCTGAGATCATCACTTGCTTGCGTGATTTATTCTCCTCGGCCAAACTCCTCACCTTCATTAACTGTTGTGAGACCCTTTATTAGCCCAATTCTTTCGCCCACTCTCTTACAAATTTATTGTATTGGGCTTATTGAGCCCATCCCCTGTTTCCATTTAGGTGTGGGCTACAATTTGTGACCCTACAATTCATTATTATTGACTTGTACCGGTAGATTAATGGTTTGGATACACAACCTTTCTAATTATAAATTATTCATTAATTTTGTAAAAATAGAATAATAACTTATTTTATCAAACATACAAAAAATATTTTGTTTCATGTCAATAGAAATATGATAAATCAATAGTATTTCGCCTCTTAGTTCTTGACTTTTAGGGATTGTTTCATTTTGGTCATTAGAAAAACTTCAATGTCAATTTAATCTATACTCTTTATATACCCACTTTAATGTGCCCCTTGTCATCATCTAACTAACGAAAAATGTTGATATGGCTAATAAATTGATCACATGTCACTTAATCACAATTAAGAAAATATTAAACTGGTTATAGAAAAATTCACATCAACAACTTATGTGGCATTTGTGTTTTATTTTTTATTTTCCTTTTTTCTTTTAACTTTCATGCCAATTTCTTGGTAACCAAACAAACACATACACACACCAAAAAAAATGGAACAATTTAAGCAAAACAAAATGAATAACAATACATAAGAAAACTATGAATTCTAGTTAGCTCAACTGGTAAAGTCTCTGATGATTAAATGAGAGATCTAGGGTTTAATCCCTGCCCACACCAAAAACTGATTAGTGTCTTGATCTAATGATAAAGAGCATCATCAGGAGCGGACGCCGTGAGGGGTTGTTTCTATTATTTGATTTCCTAATTAATTATAAATAATTTTTTTAGATGATTTACTATATCAAACATTGATATTAAAATCAATATTACAAGGTTTTATTTTTAGAGATCAAGGCAATTTTGACAAATAGTAATGGAATAAATCAAAAGTAATATAATTTTTTCAATCCACATTGAATAGGCAACCCTAAATTCTTCAAAGCCAAAATATTAGTTGTTCCACTCCCCAATTCCTCAACTATTATTTCTGTTATGCAAGAAACATGAAAATTATACTCACCACACTTAGAAACATACGACCACACCTCAATTTCTGACAATTCAATTCAATTGCAAAATTTCCACATTGACTTAGTCTCACAAAGGTGAAATTTCACATGGCCAATTTGGAATTCTTTCTTGAGGTTGAGACAACAAGGGTGCAAATCCAAGTCCTCTTCAGGGCAATGGCAGACGAAACCTTTGACATGTTTCCCACAAGCATTACAATATCTCTTGGTTCTTTTGCCATAGAGTTCTGAAATGGGTGGTTGCACGTAGAATTTGAAAATGAAGTCTTTGAAGATCTCGTGGTTGTGGCAAGCTTGCTAAACATGCAATCTTTGTGAATACTACAGTTGCAATCTTCACGTCTGTATCTCATTCTATTGTTGCCATATTCCTTGCATCCATTGCATATGTACCGTTTTAGGTTTGGATTGTTATCTAGCTTGAGCTCATTCTTCTTGAGACAAGAAGAAAATCATTGCAATAACATTAGAGTCATTGCAACAGTTGATGCAATGAGATATATATATATATATATATATTGTTGCAATAAAAAATTTACTGTATTTATAGCAAATAATTTACCAAAAATAAGTTGGATTAAATTATTGCAATAATATCTTCATTGTAATAGATAATTACTTCATTTTCTCATTGCGATAGATTATAAAATAATTTATATCAGATTATTGCAATGATATATTCGTTGCAATTTTGTGTTTGTCATTTCAGTAGATGGTAAAAGAATTAATATCAAATTATTGTAATGATAACTTCATTGCAATAAGCTATTAGTTCAAAATTTTCGTTGCAATAAATTTCAAAAATAATTGGTATCAATTTATTGCAAAAATTTCTACATTTTGATTAATTACAACAATTTTTCATTTGGAGCATTTAAACAGAAATGTATTCAATTGATCTAAGAGCATCATCAGGAGCGGACGCCGTGAGGGGTTGTTTCTATTATTTGATTTCTTAATCAATTATAAATAATTTTTTTAGATGATTTACTATATCAAACATCAATGATAAATCAATATTATGAGGTTTTATTTTTAGAGATCAAGGCAATTTTGACAAATAGTAATGGAATAAATCAAAAGTAAATCTTTTCAATCCTCGTTGAATAGGCAACCCTAAATTCTTCAAAGCCAAAATATTAGTTGTTTCATTCTCCAATTCCTCAACTATTATTTCGGTTATGCAAGAAACATGAAACTTATACTCACCACACTCAAAAACGTATGACCACACCTCAATTTCTGACAATTCAATTCATGAAAAATTCACACCTTGACTTAGTCTCACAAAGGTTAAATTTCACACGGCCAATTTGGAATTCTTTCTTAAGGTTGAGACAACAAGGGTGCAAATCCAAGTCCTCTTTAGGGCAATGGCAGATGAAACCTTTGACATGTTTCCCACAAGCATTACAATATCTCTTGGTTTTTTTGCCATAGAGTTCTAAAAGGGGTGGTTGCTCGTAGAATTTGAAAATGAAGTCTTTAAAGATCTTGTGGGTTGTGGTGGGCTTGCTAAACATGCAATCTTTGTGAACACTATAGTTGCAATCTTCACATCTGTATCTCATTCCATTGTTGCCATATTCCTTGCATCCATTGCATATGTAATGTTTTAGGTTTGGATTGTTATCTAGCTTGAGCTCATTCTTCTTGGGACAAGAAGAAAATCATTGCAATAACATTAAAGTCATTGCAATAGTTGATGCAATGATATATATATATATATATTGTTGCAATAAACAATTTGCTGTTTCAAATATCTATATAGGCTATTACTTCATAAATATTATTGCAATATATTGCAAATAATTTACCAAGAATAAGTTGGATAAAATTATTGTAATAATATCTTTATTGTAATAGATAATTACTTCATTTTCTCATTGCGATAGATTATGAAATAATTGATATCAGATTATTGCAATGATATATTCGTTGCAATTTTGTGTTTGTCATTGTAGTAGATGGTAAAAGAATTAATATCAAATTATTGTAATGATAACTTCGTTGCAATAAGCTATTAGTTCAAAATTTTTGTTGCAATAACTTTCAAAAATAATTGGTATCAATTTATTGCAAAAATTTCTACATTTTAATTTATTACAACAATTTTTCACTTCAAGCATTAAAACAAAAATGTATTCGGTTGATCTAAAAGCATCATCAGGAGCGGACGCCGTAAGGGGTTGTTTCTATTATTTGATTTATTAATCGATTATAAATAATTTTTTTAGATGATTTACTATATCAAACATCAATGATAAATCAATATTACGAGGTTTTATTTTTAGAGATCAAGGCAATTTTGACAAATAATAATGGAATAAATCAAAAGTAATATGATCTTTTCAATCCCCGTTGAATAGGCAACCCTAAATTCTTCAAAGCCAAAATATTAGTTGTTTCATTCTCCAATTCCTCAACTATTATTTCCGTTATGCAAGAAACATGAAAATTATACTCACCACACTCAGAAACATACGACCACACCTCAATTTCTGACAATTCAATTCATGAAAAATTCACACCTTGACTTAGTCTCATAAAGGTGAAATTTCACATGGCCAATTTGGAATTCTTTCTTGAGGCTGAGACAACAAGGGTGCAAATCCAAGTCCTCTTCAGGGCAATGGCAGATGAAACCTTTGACATGTTTCCCACAAGCATTACAATATCTCTTGGTTCTTTTGTCGTAGAGTTCTGAAGGGAGTGGTTGCTCATAGAATTTGAAAATGAAGTTTTTGAAGATCTCATGGGTTGTGGTGGGCTTGCTAAACATGCAATCTTTGTGAAGACTATAGTTGCAATCTTCACATCTATATCTCATTTCATTGTTGTCATATTCCTTGCATCCATCGCATATGTAACGTTTTAGGTTTGGATTGTTATCTAGCTTGAGCTCATTTTTCTTGGGACAAGAATAAAGTCGTTGCAATAACATTAGAGACATTGCAATAGTTGATATGAGATGTTGTAATAAAATTTGAGGTAATAAGTTTGTGCAACAAAAACTTTTGTTGCAATAAGCTCCAAATATTTTAACGACAACTTTGATATATATATATATATATATATATATATTGTTGCAATAAAAAATTTACTGTCTCAAATATCTATATTGGCTATTTCTTCATAAATTTTATTGCAATATATTGCAAATAATTTACCAAAATAAGTTGGATTAAATTATTGTAATAATATCTTCATTGTAATAGATAATTAATTCATTTTCTCATTGCAATAGATTATAAAATAATTTATATCAGATTATTGCAATGATATATTCGTTGCAATTTCGTATTTATCATTGCAATAGATGGTAAAAGAATTAATATTAAATTATGGTAATGATAACTTTATTGCAATAAGCTATTAGTTCGAAATTTTTGTTGCAATAAATTTCAAAAATAATTGCTATCAATTTATTGCCTTTTTTTTTTTCATTTTAATTTATTACAACAATTTTTCATTTCAAGCAATAAAACAAAAACGTATTCAGTTGATCGAAGAGCATCATCAGAAAAGGATGTCATGAGGGGTTGTTTCTATTATTTGATTTCTTAATAAATTATAAATAATTTTTTTAGATAATTTACTGTATCAAACATCGATGATAAATTAATATTACGAGGTTTTATTTTTCGAGATCAAGGCAATTTTGATAAATAGTAATGGAATAAATCAAAAGTTATATGATATTTTCAATCCCCGTTGAATAGGCAAACCCAAAGTCTTCAAAGCCAAAATATTAGTTATTTCATTCTCCAATTCCTTAACTATTATTCCCGTTATGCAAGAAACATGAAAATTATACTCAACACACTCAGAAACGTATGACCACACCTCAATTTCTAGTAAATCAATTCAATTGCAAAATTTGCACTTTAACTTAGTCTCACGAAGGTGAAATTTCACTTGACCAATTTAGAATTCCTTCTTGAGGTTGAGACAACAAGGGTGCAAATTCAAGTCCTCTTCAGGGCGATGGTAAATGAAACCTTTGATGTGTTTCCCACAAGCATTACAATATCTCTTGGTTCTTTTGTCGTAGAGTTCTAAAGGGGGTTGTAGCTCATAGAATTTGAAAATGAAGTCTTTGAAGATCTCGTGGGTTATGGTGGGCTTGCTAAACATGCAATCTTTGTGAAAACTATAGTTGCAATCTTTACATCTATATCTCATTCCATTGCTACCATATTCCTTGCATCCATTGCATACGTAATGTTTTAGGTTTGGATTGTTATCTAGCTTGAGCTCATTCTTCTTTGGACAAGAAGAAAATCGTTGCAATAATATTAGAGTCATTGCAACAGTTGATATGAAGTGTTGCAATAAATTTTTTTGGTAATAAGTTTGTGCAACAAAAACTTTTGTTGCACTAAGCTCCAAATATTTTAATGACAACTTGTTGCACTAAGCTCCAAATATTTTAATGATGACTTTGATGCAATAAACAATTTACTGTTTCAAATATCTATATAGGCTATTACTTCATATTTTTTATTGCAATATATTACAAATAATTTACCAAAATAAGTTGGATTAAATTATTGCAATAATATCTTCATTGTAATAGATAATTACTTCATTTTCTCATTGCGATAGATTATGAAATAATTGATATCAAATTATTGCATTGATATATTCGTTGCAATTTCATATTTGTCATTTCAATAGATGGTAAAATAATTAATATCAAATTATTGTAATGATAACTTCGTTGCAATAAGCTATTAGTCCGAAATTTTTATTGCAATAAATTTCAAACATAATTGGTATCAATTTATTGCAAAAATTTCTTCATTTTAATTTATTACAATATTTTTTCATTTCAAGCGTTAAAACAAAAATATATTCGGTTGTCTTTTTATAATTTATATTTATATTTAAGGATTTTAGAAAAATTTCTTAAAAAAAAGAGGGGTGATAAATATGTACATTTTTCTACACCAAGTTTGTCAAGAAATTACTTAAGGACCATGTGAATGCTCCATAAGCAGTCAGTCAAACGTATGTTTTGACCTGAAGGGCATATACTTTGTATTTAGCTCATCGTTTGAGAACAATCAAGATTATTAATTTGTTTATGATGGGGCGGTTTTTGAAGAAATGAGGGAAGCTGGGATTGGGGTGGTAGTCCGGAACGAGACAGGTGAGGTGCTTGCGGCGTTATCAAAAAAAAAAAATCTCCTTCCTCATTCAGTTGTAGCGTTGGAAGTTATTGCTACACAAAGGGCAGTCCAATTTATCTCTGAATTGGTCATATCTCAGTCAGTTTTTGATGGAGATTTGGAAGTGTTTTGCAACTCTCTCTTTACAAAAAATTCTTCTCTATCAGTTTTGGTCATATTATTAAAGAAATTACATCTATGGTGAGCTCTCTTAGAGCTCATTCCTCCTCTCATACTAGGAGGCAGAGCAACTCTATGGCTCATGCTTTAGTTAAGAAGACTAAGTTGTCTTTTCTATTGTTAGTCTAGATGAAGTCTGTCCTATTAGATATATATTTATTGTTTTGTTAATTCTGATGTTCCTGTTACTTGAATAAAAATGCTCAGTATTTTTTCTCAAAAAAAAAAAAAAAAAAAAAAAGGATTTAATTTGTTTGTATTTACTTGAGCAAAATGAGCCTAGTAAAGCTAGAGAAAAATGATCAACAAAAAAGCTTGATATAAAAACAATCATCCAGCAAAAAAAGATCATGACCTACAATGCGGGGATTGAACCTCAGATCTCTTATTCAACCATCAAAGACCTTACCAGTTGAGCTAACTGGAACCCATTATTAAGAATGATTTATTATTATTGATTTGTACCGGCAGATTAATGCTTTGCATAATAAAACCTTTCCAATTATAAGTTATTCATTAATTTTGTAAAAATAGAATAATAACTTATTTTATCAAACATGAAAACAATATTTTGTTTCATGTCAATGGAAATAAGATAAATAATTAGTATTTCTCCTTTTAGTTGTTGACTTTCAGAGATAATTTCATTTTGGTCATTAGAAAAACTTCTATGTCAATTTAATCTATACATTTTTTATGCCCACTTTTGTGTGCTCTTGTCATCATCTAACTCACGAAAAATGTTGATATGGCAAATAAATTGCTTACATCTCACTTAATCACAATTAAGGAAATATTTAACTGGTTTTAGAAAAATTCACATCTACAACTTATGTGGCATTTGTGTTTTTTTCTTTTTTTTCTTTTAACTTTCGTGCCAATTTCTTGGTAACCAAACAAACACACACACACCAAAAAATTTCAAAACAACAAATCAAATGACAAATACCAGCTTAAATATCCTCAAAATGGAATAATTCAAAAAAAAACCAAAATGAATAACAATACACAAGAAAAATAATTTAAAAAAAAAAACTAAAATAGAGTATGAATTTCTATTTTTTCAAAGATAGAAAAACAATTTAACATATTTATTATAAGAAATTGGAAGATGTCAAGAAATGACGTTGTGTAAAGGGTTGTTTCTTTTATTTGATTTCTTAATCAATTATAATTTTTTTTTTTATGATTTACTATATCAAAAATCGACGATAAATCAAAATTACAATGCTTATTTTTAGAGACGAAGGCAATTTTGATGGATAGTAATGGAATAAATCAAAAGTCATATGACTAATTACATTTTAGACAAAATTAGAGAATATACTTTGTAATTTAACCTAAATAGAATACAAAAAATGCTTTACCCGGTTATGGCATTTGGGTCAAGCATATTGGTTGGAAAAGTAGTGATCACTACTTTTCCTTGGGTTTCATCCTCTCTTATCTTTCTTTTGTACTTGTAAGCTTATGAGTCTCTCTGTTTTTGTGTGTTATTGTTTTTGGTTTTTGAGTTGAAAGATCACAGTGATGTCCACAAGAAATTCAAGCTCAACAGACCAGAAAGCAAGCTCCTCTACACTCAATAGAACTTTGCATGTTGACAACCCCGCTAACCTGAGCGATCTCTATCTCTCTCTTTTTCTCAGAAAGTTTTTCTACATTTTCTTATAATCCAAAGAGGGCATTAGGTGTGTTGGATTTTTCCCCCTCTATATTGTATTTGTTTGTGGGAAAATTTGATGGTTACAATTAACGATTCTTAACTCCCTCTTCTGAGTTGTAAGTTTATTGGCAGAATCAAACCTATAACTTTAAAGCCAACACTGAGTAATCCATCTCTTTTTTTCCTCCGAGTTAGCTGTTTTTTTTTTTTTTGATTATTTAGTTAATTGTTTTATTTGTTTATTTGTTTATTTAATTCTCTTTTATAGATTGGGATGAAGCGAAATAAATTAATCCAACACTTAATCTAAGTGATGTTTAACAACTAGCTTATGAATCTATTAACGTTGTTGAGTCCTCGCCTGGTAAATATGAGCCTAGTAAAGCATGACAAAATAAATCAACAAAAAAGCTTGATATAAAAACAATCATCTAGTAGAAAAAGATCATGACTTGAAATAACTGTTAAGAATGTCGCAAAGGTTTTCTTGCTAGGTTAGGTCTGTTCTTGTGAATTTTCTCTCATTTATATTATAGCATTACTTGTTTTACTACTAAGAATAGAGCAAATTCTAAAATTATTCAAACCACAGTATGGGGGAAATTCTAAAATTACTTGTTTTACTAATTAGAAAAGTGATTTTTTTTTTTTTTTTTTTTTACAAGATAGAATTTCTACTTTAACCTAATCTAAGTGTATATGTATGTGAAATTCCCTCCTGGAGACTTGAACCCCAATCCTTACCCCCCACATCTTACAAACACTTATACTTGTAGAGTAACCACCACACCAAGGGTGCATAGTGGTTAGAAAAGTGATAGTTATATCATGATTGATAAGTTATAATTAATTTTGAGAATAAGTAAAGGCATAATGCATTATTGCATACATTAATATTTATATACATATTTTTTTAAGAAATGGTGGAAAGAAAAATATGATATAACTGCTAATATGACTTAACGGTAGTGTAGCAATAATAAATACTATGTTTCAACTTTTAGATGTATATTAGATATTAACTCGTGCTTCACGCGATTTTTTTTTTTTTTAATTTTAATTTTCATATTTGTAAATATTGTAAGTAGATATGTTCAAGAAAATATTAATTTTTTTTAATAGTACTATTTATTAAAGTAATATGCTCTCTTCGAGGGGCATGCTTAGAATCTATGGTAGAAAAATAATTTTTCAAGATTAACTTTACACTAGGTCACTGTTGGATATAACCTTAATCTTATGTAGTCTATAATAAATTAAGTTGGTTGCTCAACTGTCCATGAGTCTAAATTAAATTAGGCTGTAAGGTATGGATATGAAATATTTGGTTCCAAGACAAGCATGGCTGGAGAGGATGTAAAAACAAAGGTGGGGGGAGAGGAGAAAACTGAAGAAAACTGTAATGGAAAGCGATGAATTACATCAGAAGGTGCACCTGTATTATAAAACCAGGGCCACCTTATTATACTATGATTCTAGGACTTATTTTCATTTTCCGAAAAGTCAAATCTTTGGAAGTGAATCTTGAATTTCAGAACCTATAAGATAAAATCTTAGTCAGCATATGCCCTTATATAGTAACTTCTTAACATCTTATTAGTCCCATAATATGCAATTTTTATGTGCATAAGCTCTTAGACAGTAACTTCTTATCATCTCACTAGTCCAATAAGATTCAAGTCAAATCTTTGGAAGTACATCTTGAGTTTCAGAACCTATAAAATCGTAGTCAGCATAAGCTATTTCTTAACATCGTATTAGTCCAATAAGATGCAATTTTGATGTGCATAAGCTCTTATATGGTAACTTCTTAATATCAAGCTCTTTCCTGGATACTTGAGCTCTGGCCCTTACCCTCACACCTCAAGAGCACTTATAATTGTGGAGTGACTATCGCATCAAGGATGCGCGGTCGTTACATAAGTTCTTGTATAGTAACTTTTTAACATCTTAGTAGTCATATTTGATGTATGCAATAATCAATAATGTATTATGCCTTCACCCATTTTTAAAACTAATTATAATTTATCAATCATGAATCATGATATGACCATCACTTTTCAAAACCATGACTTTGCACATTCTTGAACCTAAATGTAACTTATAATAGAAAATACATGTAATACAAACATCTTGGGCAGAGACACTATTTATTTATTTTTAGTTTATATTTGCTCAAAAAATATCTCATTCCACCATTGTATTTGTGTTCATATCGTTATGTAGTATTCAAGGCCAAGTTAAAGGATCTAGTTCATCCAGGGACGTAGCTACCTTTGGACTGGGGGGGGGGGGGGGGGGCAATGGCCTGATCCCCAACTTTTTTTTTTTAAATATATATTATTATTATTATATATATATATATGTGTGTGTACTAATTTTAGAATATTTGTTCTATAAAATTACATTTTCCCCCTAAAACAATATCTTTGATTCTTTTAAGATTAATGTTATACTCGCAAACTTTTTTGCAATATTTTTACAAACTATTTTGGTAGCAAATTCTTATTGGTTCGCACATGGACTCACTACTGACATCATTTTTTTACTTATTAGTAACCACTTATCACATCAATAATTTATAAAAAAGTTTGTAGCGCTAGTATTTTCCTCATTTTAGTGACTATAAAAAAATTTATAGATCTAAAATCTAAAACAAAATATACAAGTCCAAAAAAATAGCTCAACAACAAAAATTAAAAATAGTTAAACCCTTTAAAAAATTCTAAACAAAAACAATTTTGTTCTTACCAACACACACACACACACACACACACACACCCAAAAAAAAAAAAAAACCTCAGCAACTAAGTAGCAATAGAGTCAAAGGTTGAAACTGCTGTACACAGCCAACAGTAAAGCCGCCCCCCTTAACTCAAAGTTCTGGCTCTGTCCCTAAGTTCATCTCCTACTTAGAGAACAATATCTCATTTAAATTTACTTCAAGAGATAGAGATAATAAAGCTCTTAGCAAAGGGTTTTTTTTTTCCCCTTTATATTTATTTTTGTATAAAATATTACATGCAAGTGATCTTCCTATTATGCTTTTTGGTGGTGTACCGACTTTCTCTACATGATACCAATTCAACAAGCACATAGAATCACATACACATATATAATAATTTAGTTTAAAATATTAATGTAATAACAAATCATATTAATGTTACTTTAACAACAAACCACTTCCATCACATTGGAATACATTATTTGTCACAAATTATGGTTTTACATCACTATATTTTTATAAATTTTATAATTTTTTTGAGTTATATCTACTAATTTTGATTTAGCATTCGGTCCACATTGGTCCATTTTTGTCCAATTTAGTCTTTAAAAATGCACAATAACAATATTTAGAATTTAGAAGAATATGGACCATTTCAAAAAAAATAATAATAATAATATCAATCAAAAACACCAAAAATGATAAAAATTATATATTTGTAAAAATAGAGAGATGAAAATTACTTTTAGAAATTGTTTAATTTTTAGGGAAAATAAATTATCTACAATAAATTTAGAGAATAAATTATACATTATTGATTATACCACATCTCAAAATGATTATATATTCTCATGCATCGTATAAGTCTACCACTAATTTGTCATAAAATCAATTATGGATTATGTTAAAGAGTGCCATTTAAAGGAAAATTTGATAAAATTTTCATGAGAAATATAAAAAGCTGTTAAAAAAGTTAGTTCTTTTTTTTCCCATAAAAAAGTTTCTAAACCAATGCCCTTAGGGCATTCTTTAATTTTTCTTATATTTTATTAGCTCTTTTAGATCTTATTCTTAGTTTGTATTCTGATTTTTAAATATCATTTATTAGTCATAAATTCAATTTATTATCCATAATTACTCTTAAATTAATACTCCATGTTTAAAATTAAATAAAAAATCAATGCTTAATAATAGTTAAAAGTATAAATTAATATATATATATATATATATAACGATTAATTAATATGCTTATTCCTACCTGTCGTCCATGTCCTAAGGGTAACTTCTTAACATCAGCCTAGTCCTATATAAACCATTCTTCATAGAATCAATAGTCACTACTATTTCCTTAGCTTTCATTACCTAAAGAACAACCTCTGTGAAGAGCCAAAATGGGTTCCTACGCTCTCACAGTCCTTGCTCTATTTCTGTCTGGCTGCCCTTATCATACATCCTTCTTTACAAATTTCTCATGAAATCTTGGGAAAAGTTTGCTCCAAAGTTGCAGACAAAGATTTTTATTTGAAACTTTTAGAGAGTGATCCGCGTACTCGTTCAGCAGACTTACCTAAACTCTCACTAATCTCTATTGAGCTAACAAAAAACCGAGCTCAAGCAACTCTGCAGACTTTCATAGAGTTAGCAAGAATCACACCGATTCTTCTCTAAAAAGATCTCTCCACAGGTGTGTGACAGAATACAAGAATATTCAACGCAAGATTGAAATGGCTTATCAGTTGTCACAACAAAAGAAGTACAAGAAAATTACTCAATTGGCCAAGGCATGGGTTCTAGCTAACACCTGTAACAGCATTAACTGAATTTTAATCAATAAAATTTCCCACCCTATGTTCTTAACCTTAGATGCTGCAAACGGTGTAAACAAATTTATTACTCAAATGATTAATAGGACATGATTTTGTCTTTGGTAGTTGTTTGATATCACATACGTGATAAGTGTAATCCATTTCTTAGTAGTGATGGGTAATGGTAATGGCAATGTGAGTATTAAGAAATAGCAGTAATAAAAAGCAGTCTAATTATCTGCTTCAATTCATTGCTTTAACTTCGTTGAAACATAAATTTTTTTTTTTTTTTAATTTCTCAATAGATAGATAGGACAAGAATACATATGACAGACTCTAATTAATCTGTTGAGAATTAATAGCCAACTCCAAAAGAATTGCTACTAAGTTTTTGTTGTTGTTGTAGTAGTATAGATATTCGGGGATTAGGGAGGTGGGGTTCGAAATTAAACACCAAATAGGGTGTCACTTCAGAGAACTCTCATTTGAACCTCATGAATCAATGTTAATTTGAACTGACGAGATGCAAAATCTACTTCATGAGTGGAAATAACTTTTGGAATTATTTTTCAAATAATTATATTAAGAAAACATAAAACTAAGTGACCATAATATCTATCATGTATATAAGATTTCAAAATACTTGGAAGCTGTTACTGTTTCTTCTTCTTTTAATCAAACAATATCAATAGCTCTTAGACAATGAGTAGCCTGTCCTCTAGTGGTTCAAACTTTAAACCCAAAAACTCATTTTTCCAGAAGGCGGAGAATTCAATAACACACTTACAAGATACAGTTGTCACATTTGGGGTTTCGTGAGTGAGAAAAGTGAATATGATACCAACCCATTCATGATTATGCCAATTTTCCAACATGTATTGTTGCGGTTATCCTTGATATTCTGCAAACTTTTAATAACATTGTATTTATAACCAGAATAAGACACATTTTAAGTTGACATGATAAATGCTACAGCCCATCAACAATGCATAGAGTCAATCTAAATTTATAATTAATATAAGTATCCTCCTCATATCTTCACATCTAAGTCAAACAAGAAGATGGCTTACATTCTTGCTTATTTCCAACCCTTATTAGTGGCCATGTTATTTTGTTGAAAATTCTCTATGCCAACCTGAAAATTACTGATGCAAACATTTTTATGCGAATGAACTTACTATTGACCTGACAACTAGAAATGCAACTGATACACATGCTTATACTCAAGTCGCTTCTTCAGAATGTCCAAAGTAATAAAAGTACTTTGTGAGTGTGAAAAATTTTTATTGTTTAGCGGTGGAGTCTTTCAAGGAATTAGCTCTAAGGGCCAATAACCAATGGGACTACAAGCCAATGCTTGATCTTGAGTTCTCCACTCCTAAAGCAATATCTGGTTGTGAAAGTGGTTTCAACTCTGGACCTCCTTCACCAGTGAACCCATTTTTCATTTTAGTTGGTAGGAACAAGCCACTCAAGACCCGCTCAATATATTTTGGGGCGTAAGGTGACAACTATATATAAGCCTTTTTTATATTTAAATATTAACTAGATAATATTTTTTAATATTATTATTAATTAAATATTTATTTTTCTGCATCTTTTAAGATGTAAAATTAATAATTAAGTTTATGTGATAAATGAAAAGAGATCTTTTACATTTTACTGTAATCGCATCTAGCCTAGAAGCATATCTAATTTTGCTACAAAGATTATTACACAGGTAACACAATGTGTAAAAGATAGAAACTTAGAAAATTAGCTGACTAAATAAATAAATAAATTATCTTGTTTTTGCACAATACATGTTGGGGAAGCCAAAAACTAACTAATAAAGATTTTTTTTTTTTTTTGGCTTATATACACATAACGTGTAAAAAGAACTAAAAGCTAGATATATTGGGATAAGTATTTAATGGATAAACATAGTGGATAACAATAAGTTAGTAAGTTCAAGAAAGTGTGATTTTTATCGTGTCCTTAGCATTATTCTTTTTCAAAAAAAAAAAAAAATACTAATTTTTATTATTTAAAATTTTTGGGTCAGATCTGTTATATTTTTCCTAAGTGAAAAACCCTTAATAGAGGGACCCTTCTTTCATTTGAGGAATTAGGCGACTACCTCAGTCACCTATACGGCGAGCCACTGAAAATTCTCATCGACATGGCTATAGCCAATGCGCGTACTTTCATACTTATAGATTGTTTTCTTCCAATTGATTTAGTCCTTTTGTTCTGTTGGTCTTTTCATGTGGCACTAGCTTGTTATGAAATCCTAGTTTTATGTTCCTATGTGCTACCCCACTCTCATAGAATAACAAGCTGTAACCCATATGTATACAGCCAAAGCTAAACAATGTCAGCAAAGTGAGTTCGGTAGTAGTCTCCGGGTAATTGATAGGAGAGTGTCAGATGATATGAACGATGCGCTCCTAAAAGAGTTTCGAGTAGAGGAAGTGAGGCGGGCCCTGAAGCAAATGCACCCAACAAAGTCTCCAGGTCCGGACGGTATGTCTCCGATTTTCTTTCAAAAGTATTGGGATGTTGTGGGTCCTCAGGTTGTTGACTGTGTGCTTAATACTTTGAATTCTGGAATTATGCCCGATGGTTTAAATGATACATATATATGTTTGATACCCAAAGTTAACTGCCCACAAAAGATTACGGACTTTCGTCCTATTAGTTTGTGTAATGTTATATATAAATTGGTATCAAAAGTACTGGCAAATAGACTTAAGATAGTCCTTCCAGCTGTGATTAGTGAGGCGCAAAGTGCATTTGTACCTGGAAGACAGATAACGGACAACATCTTGGTGGCGTTTGAAACCATGCACTTTATAAATCAGAAAAGGAAGGGAAAACAGGGGCTGATGGCCATCAAGCTGGACATGAGCAAGGCATATGATCGGGTAGAATGGACCTATTTGGAGGCGATTATGCGTAGGCTGGGTTTTCAAGACAGGTGGATCTCTTTGATGATGATGTGCGTGAACTCAGTTTCATACTCTGTTCTTGTGAATGAGGAGCCAAAGGGCAGGATTTTCCCTACTCGAGGCCTAAGACAAGGGGATCCAATCTCTCCGTATCTTTTCCTGTTGTGTGTTGAGGGCCTCTCGGCCATGCTTAGGCAGGTTGAAAGGGGGGAGATTCCTAGAGGCATTTCGGTGTGCAGACAAGCTCCTTTGGTCTCTCATTTGCTTTTTGCTGACGACTGTATAGTCTTTTGTAATGCGTCTTTAGAGGAAGGAGATAAAGTTACAAAAATTCTGGAGGTTTATGAGAGGGAATCGGGGCAAAAACTAAACAGAGAAAATACTTCTCTCTTTTTCAATAAGAACATGAGTGAGGAGGTTAAAGAAGAGGTGAGGGACATGTTTGGGGCTCAGATCATTCACCAACATGAGCGATACCTAGGGCTGCCCCCTTTTGGTGGGGAGGGAAAAAAAGAAAGCATTCCACCACATTTTGGATCAGGTTGGGCGGAAAGTGGGGAGTTGGAAGGGTAATTTGTTGACAATGGCTGGTCGGGAAATTCTCATAAAGGCTGTCGCCCAAGCCACACCTATGTACACCATGAATTGCTTCAAACTTCCGGATTCGTTGTGTAATGAGCTTAATTCTTTGATTAGAATTTTTTGTGGGGCCAACGAGATAAGGAGAGAAAGCTAGCTTGGCTAGCGTGGGAGAAGATGTGTATACCAAAATCTGAGGGGGGTATGGGCTTCAAGGATCTTAAGGCGTTTAACCTTGCTTTGCTTGCAAAACAAGGGTGGCTTTTAGTCCAAAATACTGAGTCTCTGGCCCATAGAGTCCTGAAAGCTAGGTACTTCCCAATCCCAAATTCTTTTATGGTTGCTAGTCCGAGGCCCCAAAATTTTGAGGGTGAACTAGTGGAATACTTTATAGACCGTGAAACAGGGGGCTGGGACACTTCTGCAATTAAAAATGTTTTCTTACCCTTTGAAGCGGAGGCGATTTTGAGTATCCCTATCAGCCCGAGTCTCCCAGAAGATGCTCTGATCTGGGCTTGGACAAAAAAAAGGGATTTCATGGTAAAAAGTGCATACCAGGTAGCTCTCAAGTGGCTGGCCGAAGACAGAGGCAAAGGAGCAGGGGGGGAAGAGTCGAATGTGAGAAGAAAGAAAGAGTTTTGGACAGCTATTTGAGGCTTAAATTGCCCAAACAAAGTTAAGATGTTCATGTGGAGGGCCTGTAAAAACATACTCCCTACAAACTATTGTCTTTGGCGACAAAAGGTGACCACAGATGACGAATGTGTGTTTTGTGGCGTGAGTGAATCTTCGGGCCACGCTTTATGGGATTGCTGGATGGCAGAGGCTGTTTGGAAGGAAACAAAGATGGTGTTGCCCAAGGTGTGTCATCCTAACCGTGATTTCATTGATGTAATATGGAAAGGATGGGTGGACTGGAAGGAATTAGAATGGGAGTGGCTGGCCTGCACAGCGTGGTGCATCTGGAAGAACAGAAACGCAACAAAGTTTAAAGGCAAGTTTAAACAGGCAAAGGATGTTGCCTCTGAAGCACTTGCTCTAGTTGATGAATTTAAGGGGCTGTTTGAAGCTTCAAGACAGAGAGTGCCTCGAAGAACAGTAGCTTGGACTCCGCCGCGTAAAGATTGGCATAAAGTAAACGTTGATGGCGCGGTGTTTGAAGAGTCGGGCAGCTGTGGTATAGGGGTTGTTATAAGAAATGACAGGGGTCTTCTCATGGGAGCTATGAGCAAAAAGTTGGATTTACCTTTGGGAGCTTTGGAAGTGGAGGCAAAAGCTTTTGAGGAGGGAATCATGCTGGCTGGTGATCTCGGCTTGGGGAATATTTGTCTGGAGGGAGATGCTAAGCTGGTAACTGATGCGCTGCTCTCCCCCAGTTTCGATCCATATGATCATTGGAGGAATCCAAAGGTGGAGTCTCAATGTCCAAGAGTGGCAGGTATCGCATGTATGTAGGACGGGCAATTGTGCTGCCCATTTGATGGCTAGAAATGCCAAACATGTAACTGACAGTGTGATTTGGGTGGAGGAGACTCCATCCATTATTGCGTGTCAATTGATCAAAGATGTATCTGGTTTGGACTTTGTGTCCAGTTAATTTAAAGTCTATTGATAGTTTGCATATCAAAAAAAAAAAAAAAAAAAAGCAAAGTGAGAAGCCGTTCAAGCAAGAAAGCATGATATTGCATTTAACGGAGATGAGATATAAAAGTAACGCCTCCTTGACATTGAATGCAAGGGACATTCGTTTGATGTTGGTGTGAGTGCGACATTAAATGCAAGGGTGACATTCATATATTTCATTTCTTTTTAATTTTAATCTTAAACATTTATCTAGTTAATTTTTTATGGAAAAATCTTAGGGAAAAAAAAACTTGATTGTAGCCTAAAAATATAATTTCACTTAATATTTTTCTATTAGATATAAATTTTGACAAATTCACAGTTGAATTACAATATCTTCTTATGTCCTTTATATTTACAGAATTTTTAAAATATCAAAGATCAATAGCTATGTCATCAATTAAATATTTAAATTTCAAATTTTTGTAGTCTAAATTATGCATAAAAAATAAGTTTAAAAATTGAATAGTAAATAAAATCTGATACAAACAAAATTTTACATGTGTATTAAAAACATAAAGAATGTGCAATTCAACGGTTATATTTTAAA
This sequence comes from Quercus rubra, assembly GCA_035136125.1. NCBI lineage: Eukaryota > Viridiplantae > Streptophyta > Magnoliopsida > Fagales > Fagaceae > Quercus > Quercus rubra. The sequence continues at coordinate 6,208,947 of CM068732.1, forward strand.
ATATGTAGTAATGCTAATTTTTTAACTAGGAGTTGTAGACTCAGGCTACAATCAAATTTGTAGTCAATTTTTTCCATCTTTTATTTGCTCATTTAGATCTTATTCTTGATTTTTATTCTAATTTCGAAATATCATTTATCGGTCATTAATTTGCTTTATTATCCATTATGACTTTTGAATTAATATGTATATTTAATATTGTAACAAAAAAATAAATTCTTAAGTCTAAATAATATTTAAAATATAAATTAAAATATTTTTAATAATTAAGTAACATGCATATCCCCACCTATTGTGACCTAATATTTCAAAAATTGTCTCGGTTAAGAGAATCTCTGGCAAATTCTCCATATTTTTTGTAGTGTGTAGAAAATGAATAGTAACTTTTACATTTTAATTACCTACTTTTTCAAATACACTTTCCAACAGATTCTTTATTCATTCTCTATCTCATTTAAATATTATCTCTTCATTATTTTTTTATTATTTTTTTATTCTTCCTTTATTCATTCCTAACAGCTATATTTATTCTTGCTTAGAGATCTATGATCATTTGCAAATCACCCTTTGTAGCAAAAAGAGAACAAGAGCAGAGAATAATTCTTCTTCTTTTTTTTTTTTTTTCTTTCAGTTGTTTGATTTTGTTGGTTGACGTCAATGATCTCACTATGCTGGAATTTGAGAAGACAACAAGAAGAATCCAAGAAAAAATATAAAAGGCAGAGCCTCCTTTCACTTCTTCTATGAGAATTGAGAAGCATCGGAGAGAGAGTATGAGAGAAAAAAGAAATCCAAAAGAAAGAGAAAGAATTGATAAACAGTAACTGGTCTAATATTTTAATCAAAAAAATCTAATCGCTAATGTGAGACCATTTTTTTGATTTCATTCTCTATAATATTATAGAGATTATTTTGCTTTTACCTGAGCTATTGGAGATGCTCTAACATCTTACTAGTCCTATATAAACCATTCTTCGTAGAATCAACAGTCACTACTATTTCCTTAGCTTTCATTACCTAAAAAACAACCTCTGTGAAGAGCCAAAATGGGTTCCTACACTCACAGTCTTTGCTCTTTTTCTGTCAGTGGCTGCCATTATCATATATCCTATTCCCTATGAAATCTTGGAAAGAATTTGCTACGAAATTGATGAAACAGATTTTTGTTTGAGACTTTTACAGAGTGATCCGCGTACTATTTCAACGGACCTCCCTCGACTCTCACTAATATCTACTGAGCTATCAAAAAACCTGTCTCAAAGAACTCTGCAGACTTTCATAGAGTTTAACAAAAATAACACCGACCCTTATCTAATAGTTCCTTTCAAAATGTGTGCGATAGAATTCAAGAAAATTCCACCCAATATTGAAGCAGCTTATCAGTTGTCACCTATGAAGCACGGGTGCGTTTCGGGACTCCGGTGCAGGTGCGGGTGCGGGTGCGAGACTCGACAATTTTTGAAAAAATAGGGAGCAGGAGCGATGGGACTCAACGATTAAAAAATTATTACAAATATTTTTATTTATATTTTTTATATATTTTTACTATTAAAATATTATTAAAAAACACATTACTATCCTTGATTCACAAAACAAACAAAGAAGAAGGCAAAAAACACATTACTATGCCTCTGAGGTGAGAATTTTGGCTGTTCCAACCAAATTCAAGGCCGATTTCGGCCTGTTTCAACCGTTTTGGCCGCTGGCCAACACAGCCCGATTTTGGTTGAATTAGCCTAGTTCGGCGCAAATCAAAGCCGAATTGATGCAAATCAAGCCGAGTCGGCGCGAATTTGAGAAAAATAAATAAATAAATAAAAATAAGCTCAAATGCAGCACCGACACGCAGGCAACCACGTCAGACTCGGGTGCGACACCCTCCCAGCCACGTCCATGCTTTCCAGGTTGTCACAACAGAGGCAGTACAAGAAAATTACTCAATTGGACAATGCTTGGATAGAAGCTTGCAACTATACCCTCTTTGACTCAATTTTAATATATGATATTTGCAAACCTGTGCTCTCAACCCTTGATACTGCAAAAAGTGTAAACAAATATGTTAAATCTTCTGAATAGTAGGACATGATTTTGTCTTTGTTAGTGGTTTGATATCACATATTTATTATCCATTGCTGATGGGTAATGGCAATGTGAGTATTAAGAAATAGCAGTAATAAAAACCAGTCTTATATATCTGCTTTGATTCATTGCTTTGACTTTGTTGAAACATACATTTATTTTTTGATAGATAGATAGGAAAACAATACATATGGTTGATTCTGACTAATTTGTTGAATATCTATAGCCAACCTAAAAAAATTAGGCACTAAGTTTTTGTGTTTGTTGTAGTATAGATAGTTGGGGATTGGAGAGGTGGGGTTCAAACCATAAACATTAAACACTAAATAGGGTGTCACTATACCAAAGAAATCGATCTCACTTGAACCTCATGCAGTGGCGAGCCACTTGATGACCAAGGGGGGCCTGGGCCCCCCAAAATTTTTTGAAAAAAATGATTTTTTCTTAAATTATCTTAAATAATTTGATAATTTCTAAATAATCTTATCATTTTGTCCCATAATATACATATATATTTAAGAAATTCTAAAAATAAACATAATTTTTAAATAAAATACAATCTATAAATATATATATCAACAAATTACAATAATTAAACATTCATTATTTTTAAAATGAACACAGATATTTTAACAATTATCTCAATAAATAAAAGAGAAAAAATTGAGTTATGAAGTATTGTATATTACTATTTTACATTTCATACCCAAAAAAAAATATTATATATGGCCCCCCAAAGATAAATTTCTGGCTCCGCCACTGATCTCATGAAACATATGTTTTAGATAGGAAACCTTAACATATATACCAAGTTTAACCTGTTTCAGTTGAAGGATATATGGTTGCAAATCAAAGTTTGAACTGACGAAATGCAAAATCTATCTTCATGAGTGGAAATAACTTTTGGATTTATTTTTCAAATAGTGATATTAAGAAAACATTAAACTGAGTGACCATAATATCTCTCATGTATATAAGATTTCAAAATACTTAGGAGCTGTTACTATTTCTTCATCTTCTTTAATCTAACAATATCAATAGGTATTAGACAATGAGTTGCCTTTCCTCTAGTAGTTCAAACTTTAAACCCAATAACTCCTTTTTCAGAAGGCAGAGAATTCAGTAACACTCTTAGTGACTTAGAAGATCCAGTTGTCACATTTGAGGTCTAGTGAGTGAGAACAAATGTATATGATACCAAACCCATTCATGATTATGCCAAGTTGCTAACATGCATTGATGCAGTTATCCTCAATATTCTGCAAACTTTTAATATCATTGTATTGATAATCAGAATAAGAAACATTTTAAGCTAACATGATAAATGCTACAGCCCATCAACAATTAATGCATAGAGTCATTGTAATTAATAGAAGTACCACCCTCATATCTTCTCATCTAAACCAAACAAGAAGATAGCTTCCATTCTTGTTTATTCCCTTCCCTTACTAGTGGCAATGTTATTTTACTGAAAATTCTATGTGCAAATCTGAAAAATACTGAGGAAAACATTTTTTATATGAATGAACTTACTATTGACCTGACAACCATGCAACTGATACACTGGTGTGTGTGTGTGTATATATGAATTTTCATTTTTCATTCTATTATAAGAATCATACACAGAGTAGATATGTGAACATAAACGATTAAAAGTTAAAAATAATCAGCACTGAATTATCAGTCCCATAAATGCTAATCTGAACCTCTCTTCACTTCTTCCAACCAAAGGGGAAGATGTCTTCAAATACTTTCTATACTAGTCATCTCCCTTTTCATTTGCCCTACTTTGGGTGGTCCCAAGAACCCCCAAGAATTAATCAATAAAATATGTAGTCAGGTGGATCGAGGATTACGGATATTGTAACAAAGTTTTAAACCAAAATATGAAGGCCCCAGAAACAGACATTTTTGGCCTGGCTCAGATATCACTTGGGCAAGGTACAAATAATGCAACCTACACATATCTTTTAGTTAGGAGGCTTCTTTGGCAACATAACTGACCCGGCATTGAAACAGTATCTTACAGAGTGCATAGATGATTGTTACATGGTCATAGAGTCTTTCATTGAGGCATATAGGTACTTTGATATTACAGACACATGTAAATATATAATGATTAGGTACTTACATCTCCAGTAGCTTAGTCATACAAGTAAAAAGTTATTTTTGATTTTTGTTAACATACTTTTTTAAATACATTTTTTAATGGACCTTTTTTTTTCTTCTTCTTTTTTCACATTTAAATATTATTTATTTTCACATTTATTTCCCTCTCTTTCCTTGTGCCCTCAATTTTTTATTTTCAAATATTTATTTGGAGAAGCTACAGCACTCCTCGCAAAGAGAGTGATTGTAGCTTCTCCAAATTTTTTGCCCAAGATAGAGTCTATTGCAGCTTGATTTTGGAAGTTAACTATCTATTTGGGTTTGACAATGTGAAGCTTTTTTCAAGAAACTACATGTGAACCCTTTAAGTGACATGAATATATAAATGGGGGAACAAATTATGAATAGATTATGTTACGAAAATCATTGTTTTCATGAAATTGATATCTGATATGAACTTAAGCCATTGGAGGTTTATTCAGTGGGTGTGACTTGTGAGCAAAGATTTAGCTGGATGTATATCCTGCAGTAATATTTGAAGCTTAAAAAAATCCAAATTCACTCTTATTAGACTCATTTCAGCAAAACATTAATGTGAAAAGGTTGGAGTTTGACTAACAGAGCACAGTCAATAACCTAACCGAGAAGCCCATGACACATACAGAGTCTACAAGTTTAATATTTTAACAAGATGATTTTTGCACTCCAGTACAAAGAATTCCTCTCCATTGTTGAATATCTCATACCTCACTTGCTTAGTGATTTTCAAAAACTAACGTCAGAGTGTGACATATATCAAATATAAAGTATCTTCTACATATTAGAAGATAAGATTGCTTTGAAAATGTACATGCGGAGGTAACAGATCAAAAAAGATCAAATCAGATCCAAGTTCCAGTGCAGATCATCGGCCCAACAAGGCAACACGCTCCTTCTGCACTGTCAGCGAAAGGTTGATATCAAAAAGCTCACACCGTATCGGCATCTCCATCTCATAGAAGGGATTCTTCAAGACATAATCTGTATACAATTCGTAGATGACTTTCAAGAGAGCTTCCATGTGCTGTGTCCCAGGCTCGCAGACCACAAAGAACTTTGTCCCTGCCAAAAAAGCAATTAATCTGTAAGTCTAATTTTTCCAGAAAGAACATCGATTACAAGCTCATTATTTAAGATAAACTCATGTTAAATTTCACTTCCAAAGTGTATAGTAGAGTGTAGTAAAACCCAAGAATACTCCTTTACTCATGAGGGAGAATTTCAACTTAATGGTAATATTGCGAAGGTCAAATAGCAGATACAAGGGGCCCATATAAATGCAAGAGCAAAACATACCAAGGGGGGCTAGTTGGACTACTAGGCTCTTGACAAAAAAAATACCAACATTGAAACAGATGATACATCTTTAATAGATTAAATATTATTATTGGTTAATTTTCAAATAATGTGGATACATGTCTGAGGTATAGATTGTTAAAATTGAAAATTTATTTGTTTTATGGAATTTGAATGCTATTGTATCAAAATGTAACCACATTTAAAATTCAATAGTTAGGAAGTGAACCTCACGTCATGCATCTCATAGTTGTTAAAAAAGGTAATAAAACAAAAAACGATTCCGGAAAAAAGAACCGTTTACCAGTATCTAGCTATTTGTGATAAATTGCATAACTACAAAAAGACAGTGGAGAAGCATCATTTTACATGGGGGTGAAAAGCTCCCACCGACTCCCACCCCCCCCCCCCCTCTTCTTCTTTTGTACATATCGTTTAGGTAGAGAGTTCAAAAACTCCAATGGAAATCAATAACATAAATAATTAGATAGAGAGCAAGAGTTATCTTATGTTCAAAAGTGGCTCTTAAGACACCAACATCATAAGAGACGATCCCATTAGTGAGAAGGAAACTGATGTCACAAACCGGCTCACTTTTCCAGACCATGGAAGAAGTAACCAAGAGCCAGCCGTTGTCATAAACATCTAATATCAACTTGCAATATATATGTTGCTAACTAAAATCTTTCGATTCTAGCATGTCACAGCATAAATTTCTCCATACAACTGCATTTCAGTTCATTAAACCACAAAAGTGGCAATGCTTGACATAACAGCATGAATAAATAAAGTACCAGTCTGCATTCCAATGAGGCTTATTAGATATGCAACATCCAGGTGCAAAAAAGTCTCTCTAACTCTTGTATGCACAATTATCAAATATTTTTTCATATCTTGACACTTGCAGGATTATTTGATAAGTTTTGGCCACAAGGGAAGCTTAACAATCTTAAAACTGCAATGCTTGAGACAAAACTGTATAACAAAAACGTAAGAGTGATAAGCACCCATCAACAATTGGATGAGGCTCATTAGATTAGCAGGATATGGATTACCAATAACTATGCTTAGCTTCTTATATGCAACAGTCATCAACTATTTTTCCTATGCTCAAGGGTGATCAGTTAACATTGAAACATACCAGTAAGTGATTGGAAGCAATGGAGATCAAATGTATCAGCTTCAAGAAGCTCAATGCCCAAACAACCTGCAACTGGCGATAACTGCTGAGAGATTGCGTGCATCGAGTGCCATAAACTCGCTACCCTCAAGCTATCATTTGTGTCCATCCGTCCAGCAGACCCATAATCCTGATTGTCCAACACAAACACACAGATTTCATCAAACAAGCTCTATTTCCATTGAAAAAAAAAAAAAAAATCTACTTTTCTCTATGAAAAATAACACTTTTGCAGGAAATCTCCACTATAACCAAAGACCCAGAGTCCTATTTCATTCAGAGGTCAAAACTTTCTGGGAACGCATGATCCAAAATGTCTAAAAGATAATTCAAAAAGAAAAATTAAACATACCCAATATGCAAATCACTAACACTATGCTTGTTTCCATGGAAAATTGAAACTTTTACGGGGAAAAACATGAAATATACAAAATACCCATCCATTTTATTTAAGACTCCTACAAGTGAAAAGGTCAAATATTTCTCAAACCCCAAAATTCCATTTCTCTTGTTTTGCTTTACCACATTGTCTCAGCCACCAAACATAGCATATAATAGTTATACACCCCATTCAAACAGTTTGATATCATACCCACTTCCAATTTTCTCGAGAAAAATTCATCATAAAAACAAAAAAAATGAAACTTTCTCGGGAAAAAAACAGAAAAGTGTATATATATAAATGTATAGATATTTACCTTGTAGAAGATCAAACCACCTGATTTGTTAATGATGTAGAGGCTGTAAATAGCTGCCATTTCAAAGGGCAATTTCGGAATCTGGTAAACTTTTGAGAAAGATCAAAGATGATTTAAGAAAGACTGATGATGAAGCATATAAATGGATTAATTCGCAAGGTCTGCCGTTTATTCTTTTAAAAAAAAAAAAACCTTTGTGGGGTTGAGATCCGAAGATTCGATTCGAATGTTGTTGCAGAGTTTCAATGATGAATATTGATTATTTTCAAAATTTATATGATGTGATTAAGCATATCTGGCCTATTAGCTCAGCTGGTTAGAGCGTCGTGCTAATAACGCGAAGGTCGCAGGTTCGAGACCTGCATGGGCCATCTTTCAATGTATTGTTTTTTTTTAAATATTATTTTACCATTTAAAAATTTTCTACAAATTGCTTCCAACTTTGCTTCAACTTGACTTTTTTCCAATTTTAAATCTGCCACAAATTATATTCCATATTCAAAGTCGGGAAATGGTCCTCTCTCCATTTGAAATTAATCTATTTCTTGATTGAGTATGTACAACTTTTATTGTATATCAACTTTTTTCACATAATTTTATCATTTAAAAATTTTCTTTACATATAATATTTTAAAACTTTTTTCCAATTTTAAATCTGTCCTTACAAATTATATTCCATATTCAAAGTCGGGAAATGGTCCTCTCTCCATTTGAAATGAATATTGATTGTTTTCAAAACGTATTTCATGTGTTTAAACATATCTGGCCTATTAGCTCAGCTGGTTAGAGCGTTGTGCTAATAACGCGAAGGTCGCAGGTTCGAGACCTGCATGGGCCATTAAACTTTTTCCCAATTTTAAAACTATTTTTCCACAAATTGCTTCCAACTTTTTTCTTTTTTCCAATTTTAAATCTTTCTTTACAAATTATATTTTAAAACTATTTTTCCACAAATTGCTTCCAACTACTTTTTTCACATTTTTTTAAAACATTTTTTTTTCAATTTTAAATCTGTCATTACAAATTATATTTTAAAACTATTTTTTCACAAATTGTTTCCAACATTTTTCTTTTTTTCAATTTTAAAAATGTCCTTAAAAATTATATTTTAAAACTATTTTTCCACAAATTGCTTCCAACTACTTTTTTCACATTATTTTAAAACATTTTTGTCAATTTTAAATCTGTCTTTACAAATTATATTTTATCCAATTTTAAAACAATTTTTCCACAAATTTCTTCCCACTTTTTTCTTTCTTCCAATTTTAAATCTATCCTTGCAAATTATATTTTAAAACTATTTTTCCACAAATTGCTTCCAACTTTTTTCTTTCTTCCAATTTTAAATCTGTCCTTACAAATTATATTTTAAAATTATTTTTCCACAAATTGCTTCCCATTACTTTTTTCACATTATTTTAAAACATTTTTTTTTCAATTTTAAATCTGTCCTTACAAATTATATTTTAAAAAATATTTTTCCACAAATTGCTTCCAACTTTTTTCTTCAAAAAATATTAAGGTGATTAGATCTTCTATACTCAAAGTCGGGAAATGGTCCTCTCTCCATTTGAAATGAATCTATTTCTTGATTGAGAATACACAATGTTTAGTGTAACTATTTTTTCACAAATCGCATCCTAATTTTTTCAAAAAAATGTTAAGGAGGTTAGTTCTTCCATATTCAAGGAAATGATCATCTCTCCATTCTCTCCATTTTTTGATTTAGAATACACAGCTTTTATTGTGTATCAACTTTGAGGGTAACTTTCTAGTTGAGTTCACCATCTGCACTATTTTTATTGTGCACCAATTATTATGAATTAAAATAAATTAAGATAATAAATGATGGAGTGAGACAGGAGGGGAAAAAAAAAGAGAAGAGTGTAGGAAGTTTTTTTGACCCAGAGAGTGGAAGAAATGGTGATGATTAAGAAAGAATGTGAGATTTAAAAAAAAACAAACAAATAAGAGGAAGAGAATGAGTGTAATTTTCTAGTGAAAGGAAGAGGATCCTATTCCGTTGAGTTCATCATTGGCACTATTTTTATTACACGCCAACTATTATGAAATAAAATAAATTAAGAAAATAAATGATGGGATGAGAGAGGAGGAGAGAGAGAGAGAGAGTAGGAAGTTGTTTTAAATAAGAAAGCAGAATTGACGGTGATGATTAAGAGAGAATATGAGATTGAAAAAAAAAAAAAAAAACAACAACAACAACAACAAATAAAAGAAAGAGAATGAGAATGATTAGAGAGTGGGTGGGAGTTACTGTCTTTACAAATTTTTTTTTTTTTTTTAAATCCCCAAAAATTGTTAAGGTGGCTAGTTGTGATTGGGGTAATATCGCTTCCAACTTTTTTCACGAAATGTTAAGGTGATTTGTTCTTCCATATTCAAAGTTGGGAAATGATTATCTTCATTTGAAATGAATCTATTTCTTAATTAAGAATACACAACTTTTATTGTACACCAACTTTAAGTGTATCTTTCTAGTGAAATAGAGAGGATCTTATTCCGTTGAGTTCACAACTAGCACTATTTTTATTATACGTTGTAAAGTTATAATTTTCAACTATGTTTTGTTAGCATTAATTTCGTGTCAAAATTGATTGTATTTTAGTCAATCATTTCCCTGTATAATTGTGGGATTTGATGTAAGAGTTGAGTGTGAGAATTTAGTGAAGATTTGTGAAGAACCATGAAGTTCCCGACTTGCTCGCGACTGGCTCGCAAGTGGATTACCCACGAAAGGCCATGTGAGAAGTACGTGCTGAAAGTTAAAGAGTCAAGTGCCAAAAGGCATCTCGTGACTCATCTTGCGACTAGGCCAACTCGCGAGATGTACTGCCAACTTGTTTTAGTGTGCTTTACTTTGGTTTCCTCTTTGATAACACGTCTCAGTGTTATCTTGTGTTTGCATCTCTTTTTCCTTACTCTTTGTGCTTTACATTTATTGTTTATTGTTTATGTTTACGTGCTAGAGTGTAGTTCCGGTTTTTTGCGTTTCATTTACTCTTATTCCACACTTAGTTAATTAGAGTAAAAGCAATTTACCTGTAATTTTAAAATTGAGGGTCCAAACAAGTTATAGTGTTTTGCACTATTGAGCTTTCATACGCCAACTATTATGAAATAATATAAATTAATATAATAAATTATGGGATGAGAAGAGGGGGGGGGGGGGAGGACGAGAGGAGAGTATAGGAAGTTGTTTTGACCGAGAGAAGGGAGTAGTAGTGATGATTGAGAGAGAATGTGATTAAAAAAAACAAACAAACAAGTAAAAGGAAGAGAATGTGAATGATTAGAGTGGGTGAGAGTTAAGGGTGTGCATGTGTCAGGATGAGTTGGATTAAACGATTTTTTCAACCCAACATGATCTTATTTGATTGAGAAATTCCTAATGCACCCATTTGTTGTAACAAAACAAAACACCAAAAAAAAAAAAAAAAATTGTACACAAGTTTCATTGCATTAGTAGAATAAACTATTTTATCATGATTATATATTTAATTAATAAATTAAGTGTCAAATTATACATAATTTGTATAAATAATGTATCTAGTATATTAGAATTGTTTACTGAATAATAAACCTAATTTAATCGAAGAATTGATGGGTTGATGTTTTAAAAAAAAAAAAAAATGGTGTTTTAATTAGTTTAATCAAGTTAGCCAACCTCATTTCATCACAAAATTTGTTCTTTAACTTATTCCAAGTCTAGTAGCTTGTTTCTAAAAAAAAAAAAAAGGTCTTGTAGCTTTTTTTTTTTTTCCTTTGAGAATCACTTGTAGCTTAATTTGATCATACATTTTTGGACTCACTTCCACAATTTGGATATAGATCTCATGATCATGCTAATTAACAAATATATGATTGTAGATTTTTTTTTTAATAATTATAATAAAAAATACTTAGTATTCTAAAAAAAAAAAAATAGAAAGATTTTCATTTTAAGATGAATTATTTTCTAAATCTAATAATACAAAGCCTTACTAAAATAGGAAAGGTCTATTTTTCCATTTTAATCTAAAGACTTTTCCGGATTGGACTTGGTGAGAGCAGCCCATCAAATTCACTTGTGGTTTCTTAATTACTCTTCTTTACATGTGACTGTCACCCTGCCACGCCTCCCAACTCGGTCTCTCTCTCACCGCCGACTCACCTAACTCACCAACTTGACCTCCATAAAACTCTGCCTCTGCCTCTCTCTTTCTGAAACTCTCTGTTTCTGAAACATGGGTTTGAAGCAAAGTGAAAAGTCAGAGCCAATGATAGAGATCAACGGTCTGAAATTCACGTACCCGGGAATCGACGGTCATCCTCCGCCGGGTTCCACTCCTTTGATCGAAGATTTCTCTCTCTCTCTTCACTCCGGTGATCGCTGCCTCCTTGTTGGATCCAATGGCGCTGGTTTGTTCTATTGTTTCTTCTTTCATACTCTGTTTTTTTCGTTAATACTACTGTTTGTTTGGTTTCCCAGAAAATGGAGGGAAATAAAATCAAAATTGGAAATTGAGATTTTAATGTATTGATTTTTGGGTTCAATTATAATGGGGTTCGTTCAATTTTTGTTCTTTTTCGCATTCAGAGTTTCCTTGAATCTCTGTTTACTTGCCGAGAAAATGGAGGAAAGGAAAATATAAAATTGGAAACAGAGATTTTGATGGTGTTTTTCTTGGGTTAAATTATATTGGGGCTCATTCAATTTGCATTCTTTTTCACCTTCAGAGTTTCCTTGATGCTCTGCTTACTTTAATGCTTTGTTTGGTTGCTGAGAAAATGGAGGGGAAAATAGAGTCAAAGTGGAACCAGAAACTTTATTGTTTGTTACATACTTATATTGTAATGTTTTTGTTCTATCTATAGTGCCTTTCATCTTCAGAATTGTCTTTGATACTCTAATCTGTTTAATGCTCCATTTGGTTTCCGAGAAAATGAAGACAAAAAAAAAAGTTGGAACCAGAGATTTTGGTGTTGCTTTTGTGGTTAAATTGTAATGACTTTTTTCAATTTGTATAAGTTTGTCACCTTAATAATGGTCTTAATTTGGTTTCTGAAAAAGTGAAGAAAAATGAAAATAAAAGTTGGAAAGAGAGATTTTTTTTAATAGTTTCTCTAGTTAATTTGTGATAGTTTTTCTTTATTATGAAATGCGGATAATTGAAACCCACCATTCTAACAAGTTGAACTCATTGCTCTGGTTGAACTTGATTGCTGAGAACTTTCATGAAAAGAACAAATTTAGACCAGAGATCAGTAACAAAATGGAAATGATGGGGACCATTGTTCTGGTGTGCTTGATTCTTAGCTGGGAATTTTCTTGGATTTTCTGTTTGGTTGATCAGAAAATGAAGGAAATTCGCATGATATTAGCTCTCGTTAAATTTTTATTCAGTTAATCTATGATAAGTTTTTTGAGATGGGAGTAAATGGAACCCACAATGTTATGTTTGTTTGTTGAATGATTGTATTAATATGGAAAGAATGATTTCATTTAGCATCTGTTTGGTTATTGATAAAGCAAAAAAGAAGAAATAGTGAAGGGGAAAATTTTAGGTACAATCCCTATTTCTCAATTAAAAGCAACCATGCAGTTGCATTAACCAATAATTTAATTTAATTTTTCTTAGATGAACATAATAATGGTTATGTTGCATTGGTCAATACAGTCATGTGATTGAATTCAAATGGGGAACCTATGGTACAATACCTAAGGAATTGTATCTAAGTTTTGCCCATTGTGAAGCTCCAATTTTTTTTTTTTTTTTAATTGTTTATTTTCCTTTATTTCAATTTCTTAGCAAATCTAACAAACAATTCAGAACAAAAATTCTCATGGTGTGTTAGTGTGCGTATTAATTGTTTGTTATTGTAGGGAAAACGACAATTCTGAAGATATTGGGAGGGAAGCACATGGTTGAACCCCATATGGTCCGCATACTTGGAAGATCGGCATTTCATGACACCGCATTGACTTCTTCTGGTGATCTCAGCTATCTTGGCGGCGAGGTTCATGCTTTTCTTTGTTCTTTGACTTGAACAATTTTTATGAGTTATACTGAATAAAATATATGCTTTTTTTTTCAAAGAAAGTTACAACTGATTTGATTCTACATGAGAATTTCAATAAAAAAATTTGGCATAAATTTCAACTTTGCTGGCATGTAGGCAATTTATAAATCAAGTTGGGATCAAATATGGCCAAATAATCAATTTGTTTTGTCATTATCTTTTCTTTGGAAAATTTGAATATACGACATACAAAATTTAACATGAAATGCAAGCAAAAATTCAGACACTGTTATAAAATCACAAAATTTTACAATTCCTTGAATTACATTTTTCCCAATATTTCCTTAGTTTCTGAATGTTAACCAGATATATTCCTCTTTCTTTTTTCTTTCAAAATTTTGTTTCAGTACAAATCCATTTAATCCCAAATTTTCTCAGCAATTTCATTTTGCAGTTGCTTGAGTATGTTGTAAAACATGTTCTAATAAATTTTGAAGGCTTTGATAGTTGTAATCAGGCTATTTTATTTTATTTTATTTTATTTTTTGGGGTGGGGTTGTGGGGATTATTTGCTTGCAGTGGAAGCGAGAAGTTGCTTTTGCCGGGTTTGAGGTTGCAATACAAATGGATGTTTCTGCAGAAAAAATGATATATGGAGTTGCGGGTATTGATCCTCAAAGAAGAGATGAATTAATTAAGGTAAGAACCAGTGTGTTCTTTCCTTGAGATACAATCTTCATTGATGTGAGCTTGAACTAATTGTCCTGCAAGATGTTGTGTCTTTTTTTATATATTGGTAATTACATCCCTATGGGGTTTGAACCTACAACCTAGCCCTCCACATTGCTTTTACAAGGGGATTAGGTTGAGGTGCTGTTTGAACTAGAGCTTATTGGCTCATATGTCATGTCTATGTAAATGGATGTTATGAAAAGGAAGTGTTGAGGTCTAACTCAGAAGTAGGGACTAATTGCCCAAATATTCAAAAAGTTATCTTTATACAAGCCTCAAGTTTCACAAGGTTTCGACATTATCACACCCTAATAATAGCTGAGAAGGTGGGACAAGATTCTTTCTCATATTCTACTGATAGAGCAGAAGCAATTTCTGTGTTTTGGAAGTAACCTAGATGATTAACTTAGAGAGTAATTTTACATTGCATGATTGTCATATGATTCAATATACATAAGTAATTATTGAACATTCCTCTTTCTTTTATATGAAGAATTCAACTATAAGAGTATGATTGTGAGGCTTCTTATAATATGCAGAAGAATAATTAAATTTTGAATGGAAATGGAACAGTTTCTTGGGCATTGGTAATTGCATGTAAATCATAGGCATTTGAGATATCAATGTCATGAAGGGCGCAAGGTAGCTAATATTAAGAGAAGACAAATGCATAGTCCACAAACCATGTGCAGTTGCACCATTGTTGGGACTGTCATTATGTAAATGGTTTCCTTGGTTATGTAGGTACTGGATATCAATCTATCATGGAGGATGCACAAGGTATCTGACGGTCAGAGAAGACGAGTGCAAATCTGTATGGGTCTTCTCAAGCCATTCAAGGTATTTCCATCTTTAAGCACTCACCATCTCACCAATTGTAAATTCTTCAGAATCATGTATCTTAAGCTTTTTCCTTTTTCTTTCTTTCCTTCTTTCCTTTTCTTTCCGTTTTTCCCCCATTCTCATATTCCAAAATGTAATATAGTTTGGCTCCATTGTTTCCTAGGTCCTTCTTCTTGATGAGATAACAGTTGACCTTGATGTTCTAGCAAGGGCTGACCTTCTGAAGTTTCTAAGAAAGGAGTGTGAAGAGCGAGGTGCCACAATCATCTATGCAACACATATATTTGATGGCCTAGAGAACTGGCCATCTCAT
The DNA here is from genome assembly GCA_035136125.1 of Quercus rubra. NCBI lineage: Eukaryota > Viridiplantae > Streptophyta > Magnoliopsida > Fagales > Fagaceae > Quercus > Quercus rubra. The sequence continues at coordinate 6,224,257 of CM068732.1, forward strand.
ATAGTATGTCTTGGTTTATTTTTCCAAACTTCTTGTCTAAACTCTTACCCATGAAAAGAAATTTTTGTCTAAAATTTGGATGAGTTTCTACATCTCCTCAAGGATAAAACTGTTACGTATTTTTCAGGTTTATGTGGCTCATGGGAAGTTGCAATTAGCAATGCCTATGGATAAAGTCAAGGAAATCAGCAAACTGTCACTAATGGTAATTTTTTTATTTTAACCTTCACATTACTTGTAGATATCCAATATGAATTTCTTTCAAATATTAAATTATGAGAGAGAGAGAGAGAGAGTAGTGCTTTTCCTGAGCCCTTGTTTCTGTTTGTGCTTCTGGAATTGTATTTGCAGAGAACAGTTGAAAGTTGGCTGAGGAAAGAACGAGATGAGGAGAGGAAGAGAAGGAAAGAGAGAAAAGCATGTGGACTTCCAGAATTTGAGAAACAAATTGAAGGAAGTCGTGTGACTGGTGATCCAGCCCATGCTGCCACTCGAGCGCTTAACAATGGTTGGGCAGCAGGCCGGTTGCATTCCACCATTGCTGGAGAAGAGAACTTTGTTTTAAGCTCAAATAGAGTTCTGAGATAGATGAATTCAAGTTATTCAACACAAAGGAAAGGCCCCAAGCTTTGTGCCTTGATCATACAACAATTAGTTGGGATAATCTGCGGCAGGTCCTTGTGAATTGGGATGACCGCAGAATATGTTGCCACTAGTACATGATATTCAGATTATCATTTACAGTTGTGTAATAATTTCTTGTGTTACTTTTGTGGAAGCATGCTATGGAAATGGCTTGCTTCCTTTTAAAAAAATAAAAATTGTGGGTATATTATTCTATCCTGTCAACAGTCAACAGTAAATTATGCTCAAGATCCACCATATGGAAGTTCCTCAAAAAAAAAAAAAAAAAAACAAAAAAGAAAGATCCACCATATGCAAGATAGATACTTATTAGGTGATCAATCCTCTAAATAATAAATGTCATTCTGATCCAGTGGTGTCAATCCATTCAATTTAGATAAAAATATTCATAAACTTACAACAGTATATATGATAACTGTCTCAGGTAAGTTAAACAATGTGAACCATCAATGTTATCGATGTCACATTTTCAACAATGGAAGTCATCAATGTCATATGGTCACATGTTCGTTCCTTATATATTTGTCAAATTTATGTAGTAACTACAAGCTACAATGAAGAGGAATGAAACTCTAGTCATAAGAGACCAAGTGATGCAATTTATCCTATGTGAGCTCTAAATGGATGATCACCCTCGGCACCATTTCCTTTAAGCTTGCATAGTGTTTCACAAGGACATAATGATCCACCTCTTCAACAAAAACTCTGCTCAACATTGCATTATCAAGGAGAAGGCCAACCAACAGCTAATGCATCTAGGGTAATGCATTAGATATGATACATCTGAGAATTGGGGGGCTAAAGTCCTACAAGCAAGTGCAAGTATTAACACGTTGTTGGTGCCATATAAAGCATACTCTCCCCACATTTGGCAAATACTTCTTTTTATCTGAAATTGCATGAAGGTCTCCAACCATTTGAGATATAACCAACTACAGATTAGTCTATTAAGGCTAGCTCGCCAATATCTTGAGCATTCATCAAAATCTTGATAGGTTTAGTACAAGAATGATTCAAGTAGAAGAGAAAGAGTAGCTTGCACAAAGCTTAAAAATTATTGTCTTTATTGAACTAACATGGAAAGCTTTTTATTTATGAATAGAAAGATGATCCAAAATGGAAAAAAAGAGAAAGAAATTAGATCAACTGCACCAAGCACTAAAAAAATGATCTACCACTAATACCATTCCAGCCAAAATTATTGGCTACTTATAAAAGAAAGACACCAATGCATCTTCCAGTACTCAATAGCATTCAACACATAATCATGAAAGGAATTAAGGGAAGAGACAAGATATTTCAAACATATCCATTTACAGTGAACCAAATAAGGGGATCTTAGAAAATGTGAATCATGAATTATTTAGAATCTAAAAGGCCAAATGTCAATTTCTATCATATAGTGACAACGATCTAAACAAGCAGATACATTCTCAGGATAGTATCAATGTAAAAGGCATAATAACCAAATAATAGTAGCATCCCCTTTGACAGAGAGTGCATCCCAAAAAGTTACAGAAGATTTATTGATCTCCTAAGCCTGCAAGAACCAAGAAATAGAGACAATATTTAATAACAAGCCCATAATTGTATAGAAGCTTATCAGGTTAGACATCGAACAAAGCTTAACCTAGTTAGCAATCTTGTTGGAAAGCCAATCTAGCCCTCATACAGCCTTTCCTTGGCATGTGTGCTCTTGATATACCTAAAATAAAACCTACAAAAATGGCCCCAATTAGTGGATACTGAATTAACCATTCATAGGGTAAAACATGTGATGCTTAGATACTTGTTTGAAATAATTGCCACAAACTGAAAATGCCTTTTCCTTAAAGCCTAGTAAAAACTGAATCAGTAAGTAGCTAGTAGATGTAGCTTACAATTTTTCTTTTTATAAGAAAATTTGCTGATTTCATTAGATGGGCAGAACCCAAATTTAGTACATCAAACTCGACTTGAGAAAAAATAATAGGTGGAGTATCCTCCACCCAATTTGTACGGTCGGAAATTACATCAGCAAATCTAGCTAAGAGGTGAGCAGCAGAATTACAATTCCTGCTAGTGATCGATGCTTTCCAGCTACGAAATTTTGATAGCCAAGTCTTTGTGCCAGTGATAACCGGTCGAACTGAGGCAGGGTGAGTTCCAGCTATAGCATGAATCACCACCTGAGTGTCGCTTTCCAGGATGATTTCATGCAATCCCAAGACCCAGGTGAAGATGGCCAGGCAATCCAATGCTTTTGCTTCTATCTCCATAGCGCCAAGTGGGTAAGGAATTCTTTTAGAAAGGGCTCCCATGATCTGCCCTTTATCATTGTGAATCACCACACCAATGCCACAACGACCCTTGTCCAGTTGTCCTAATACAGCTCCACCGGTGTTGACTTTGAAGATATTCGGTAGAGGAAGGCTTCAGGAGGTGGGATGATGTACTGGCCAAGGGGAGGAGGGGGCCTGAGCAAGGCAATATTCCTCCATGTGTCGAGAAGATTCAGTGACAATAGTTGCTGCCTGTTTTCCAGGATCTCCATGGTGGACTGTATTTCTGTTAATTAAGAGGCTCCAAGCTGTGACAGCCAATACTTCAATGTCCATTGCACTAAGTTTTTCCAATCCAGAAGCAACTTTCAAATTTGCTAGTATACTACAACAATCTCTCTCCTTTTTTTTTTTTTTTTATAATTATTATATTAATATTTACAGTCAAGAGTACAACAACAGTAAACGAAAAGCAAAAAATAACAGTGGTAGTACACAAAAATCCCAACTAAGAAACGTAAAAGTCCTTAGCAGTTGCAGCAAGATTATCAGCTTTCTGAAGACCTCTCTCGCCATTCTTTTTTTGAATAAACTATATTATATTTTTTTATTAAACTAATGAATTAAAGAATTCCAGGCACATCTTTATCAGTAAACACATATCCTCCACCCAATACATTAAATCATTACATCATTTAAGTTTTTGGCTTCAGTTACTATGCTGGTCGGTTTGTACAAGTAAAGCCATGAGTAAATGATATGTGGCCATAATCATCCACCAAGCCTTTAATCTCGTACTCCAGTACTAAATCCTGAAGCCCCAGCTCCACTGCAAAGTGCACTGCACTCCATAATTCTAGAGCCTGTTCTTCAATCCAATCATTGTCTGCTTCTATTCTTGCACACAGTCCCAATACAATGACGCCCACTATCACAGATAACCACTCCCAAAACATGCCTGACTATCTTGTAGTTTTTGAACATTCTAATTTCTAAACCATATTCCTTCCATTTGAAGGCCTATGCTTCATACATCCTTCATGACTGCTTGCATTTGCCATCTAGGAAGCCTTGAATTCTAACCTAAGGCCACTTCTTCAACATTAGCTGGAAGAGTAATAACCTATGACAGCTAGACAAATGATCGCCACCTTGGTAGCTAAGCTAAGATCCTTTTGTCTTCTTGATCTCAGCAATCAAAACCTAACCGTGCTTATCTTTTACTCTTTGATCTACAATCTGACACTAACAGAATACCTTGTCAGCTCATACATTCCACAAATGACAAAGCCTTGATTTAGCTTCACCTATATAGATTATTGTGAAGAAACTTGTTCTCTATCAAAGGTTTCCCAGCAAGTGCAAAAAATACTCATGCAGAAGATGGGACACTGGACAGCCTCAACATTGATGAGCATTCACTAAAAAACAGATTTGTTCCTGAAATACCACAGGTTTTACAACTTCCCCTGCAAAAATTAATGAAAAATCAAGATATTTCATAAGATTATCATTACCCCTATTAATCGGTTTTATCCTCCACTGCTGTAAGTATCGCCAATTACATACAAACTAATCTTTCATTACTTAAATACATCAAACTAATTCCATTTTAAGCTACATTCACATAATATCTGTTCAGGGGTTTTTTATTTTTGTGCCACATGGCAATTGCCCATTTGACAAACAAATATCGGGTCTTTAGCATATAAGGACCAAGCTAAATAGTCACATGTGGATTGGGCCCTATGCCCCATTATTAACAAACAATTGTGGCCTATGAATGGTCACAACTGAATTGGCAAACTAGTTTTCCATGACAGCTAAGCTTTGAATAAGGATTAGAAAATAATAAAGGTAACAAGAGTGAGAAATAAGAAGATATACGAACTTGGTACAAACTAGGATTATTAAGTATCAAACCCACAAGGACTGTATAAACTATAAACACACCTTAAGGCTAGTCTGCCTGTAATTCTTCTAAAAAATTCCATAACCATAAATATCAAGCTATAGACAATCATAGGAGGTTACATAAAAGGCTAAGTAACCTGCTACAGTAATAAGCTACTGGCTAAGCGACTACTCTTCCTTGAATTTTAACATCACTAAATGCCTCGGATACAATATTCGAAGTAATCAGAAACCCTGCTTCATTACCGGATACCTCAGATTACTCCGGATGTTGTATCCTTAGCAACCTAATAGCTGCACTAGTCTCCCCAATCTTACACAGACCGTTTACTATTGTCCCAACAGTAATCACATCAGGTTGATACCCTTTGTTCTCCATTTCTTCTACCAACCTCACAGCTCCACAAACATTACCTTGAAGACAGAGACCCTTAAGAAGAGTGTTTAGAGTAGATTGGGTAGGCTGATAACCAAGTTTCAAAATTGTTGCTAAGACAGAGAACCCAAAATCGACCCGGTTCAAATGGCAGTCAGTAGCAATTAATCAAAACATTGAGAGTATAGACATTGGGAGTAATTCCAATGGATCCCATATTTCTAATTAGAGTAATGACTACGGAGTAATGCTTCATTCTTGCAATGGCACCCAACAATTGGGTAGAATCTACAATGGAAGGCAAAGGGTGCATGTGAAGCATTTTATCAAACAGGTCTAAGGCATGATCAAGATTCTTAAAGGTTCCAGATTTGCAGTGATCTCTCACAGATTTCAACAACTGAATCGGATTCTGATTTGGGATTTTTGCATTTTCTCTTCTACTGCTATTATTATTAGTAGAATAAGTAAAAGCATGAAATGGAAGGCTGAGCCCCGGAGCTTGAAAAAGGAGAAATCGTGGTGATGGAGTTGGCAAGTCAGAGAGCGAAACTTGAAGCCGTGAGCTGTGAGCTGTGAATGGGGACTGTACGAGGGAGTGAGAGTGAGAGACATTTGCTAATGGAAAACTCATTAAAGTAAAATATTGTTTAGTTAAGAGAGCCCTAACAAAACAAAATAAATTATTGTTGATATTTTTTTATTTTTTTATTTTTTTATTTTTTTATTTTTTATGATATATTTTATATTATTACTTCCTAATTTTTTTAAATTACTAAAATACGTTTTTGGTCCAAAATTTAATTTATGAGATTTTTTTTTTTGAAAAATAATTCTTATTTATGAGATTTAAGTGGTCACTTTTATTTGTTAACTAGTTTTATGCCCGTGCCCGTGCAATGCACGGCTTAGTGAAAGAATTATATATAAATTTTAAAAATATTTTTTTGATAATATAATTAAATTTAATAACAAATAAATAGTAAAAATATTTTATAGATAATGGCAAGTTTTAAATTTCTAAAAGCTCTTAGTAGTAATTTTATTTTGAGAAACATTAATTAATGATTGAAGAGAAATGCTATATCCGGTTGGACTAAGACATAACTCTTACTTGTTCAAATAACAATTAAGGCAGAGTAAGGTGAGGAACAATAAATAATAATTATAAAATATCGACATAATAATACTTATATTTAATTATAATGGCTCGCTTGCATCTCAAAGTGTCAAATTAATATCAACACTAAACATGCTTGGATGTTTATGTTAATTAATGTAAATAAGCAAAAAAATTAATACCAACATCTAACACCCTACTATTGCATGAATTATGATTAAAATTAACCTAATATTTTTACTTTAACCCCAAGAAATCATCCTGAATTTACAAATTAAAAACTACCCAAATTTATAAATAAGAAAAAATTGAAAGCAAAATTCACTACAACACACACATAAATATATACACACAAAGAAATTCTAAATTCATTAATTACAAACAATATAAATTTCTAAACATTAAAAAAAATATGAAATTAGAGTTAAAGTAAAGACACTCACATGAAAGTTGAATTAACTTTGACAAAGGGGGAAGTCATGTAGATTTCACATGAAAGTTGAATATATATATTTTTTAACACAAGTTATCCAAAAATATAAGTAAATGCTTAGGTAGAAAAATTATTAATAAGATGAAAAGTCACTAATAATATGATGTATGTTAAAGAGTCATTAAAATTATTAAAGATTAAAGAAAAATAATAAATTTGACATAATATACATCTCTAATAACTACAAATAATTTTATATTTCTCATCACAAATTAATTAGAAAATACCAAATTACCAATATATGAGAAAAGAGTAACGATTCATACTTTAAATTTATAATACCATAAATAAATAAAAATCATATATACACAACCTTTAACTATTAGATAAAAAGAATTTGATTCTCAAAAAAAAAAAACAAAAAAGATAAAAAGAATTTTTTTTTTTTTTTTTTTTTTGAATAAGAGAAAAAAAATTTAACTATGGACTTGTTACCAATAGAATAAAATAAAATAAAAAGGTGTAGTGGCTTTTTGTTTTTGTTTTTCAGATCAATGTGGCACTCTAAGCTTCATAAAATAAAATAAAATGGTGGCTAACTGAGAAACCAAAACTGTCACCTACCTCCATTCTCTTTTTCTCCTCTTCAATTTAAACTTTTACCTCTGACTCTCTCTTCAGCAAATACAAAAGACTGGAGCATCAATGGAGATGATGAGGTTCTAACTCAAAAATATTACCCTCTGATTATGAGAGTGTCATGTTCTATTTTCCTCAAATCCACATTTGAAACAAGCCAAATATATATTCAAAATTTAGTGTTTTTTTCAAAATGTGGCTCCATCCCTAGGTGGGGACATAGCTATTCAAGTTAAGTTTTCAATCATATATTGCATTTTCTAAACCAATAGCTTCATATGGGTTATAAGATATAAGGGCCGATGACTAATTTTCCAATCAGACTAATAATGCATACCAATAATACACCGCATGCACCCTAGCAAGGGTGGATGATGAACTATGTTGCATGTTGTTAACTTGGCTTTGCCATGTTCATTGTATTCATATCCTTTATTTATTTGCATCCTTAGTATGGAACGTATCCTAATTGGAGAGGAATTTATTATTATTATTATTTTATTATTATTATTTTGAAATAATGAGAACATGGTAGTCATTTTTGGATGTGACGAAATTTGTTTCTCAACTTTGGCGGTGACCTTTCTTGGACAATGACTTTCTTGCATAATAAGTCAGGGATCCAACATGGGCTTTCCAAATTGCCAATACGCCGAGTTTCATATTATAAGCTGGCGATCAAGACAGACCAACAAAATCTGAAATCAATCCTGTTTTGTCTTGTTATAAGTTTCAGTTATTTGGTCGGGGTTTTTAACAAGCAAACAAAAAGGATTGCCATTGTTATAAGCTTCATGTTTGAGAACAATATTCAAGGAAATTTGTGTCTGGCCTTCTCGCTTAAGCTTGGCAGAGATCTTAGCCACTGATCTTGCATTTGCTAAGGTACACACCATTAGCCCCCACATGCCGTACCCATCTTCATTTTGCATAAAGCAGAAGCGACCTGGGCCACATTATCCAAGAGATCCAGCAAGCTCGAGACACATTTGAGAACTGCACTTTCAAGCACTTGAACAGAGACCATAATAAAGTTGCACATGTGCTTGCTCACTTTGCCCGTGGAAATGAAAACACCTTTATTTGGAAGGGGTTACACCCCCAGTTGTATCATCTTTAATCCAATCTGATCTGTTGTAATGGTCCCAGCCGCTTGCTGGCTCCCTTCTGATGTACTCCTTTCTATTTGGTTCAATACTATAAGTTCCATTTCACACAAAAAAAAAAAAAAAAGCAGGAGATCATCACTGGAGTAGATACACAGTGTCTGACCACTACGATCAAAGGAAAATGGAAAGTTTTCTTTACTTCAAACCCATAATAGTTTCAGCTGGTATCTACATCAAGCAATTCACATATCTGGACTTCATTAGTGAGAGGACTTGTCAGTCTTTAACTGCCTGCCGACTGAAAATTTTATAATCCTTATGGATCTACAGTAATCCATATAGCATCCTGGTTGGAAATGAATCAAATTATGAGTACGTAGAATTCATGACAACTTCATATTCTGCCTTTCAGAATTCCTCCAAAGCAAAGTTAAAATGAGAAAATATTTTTTTATACCTTCGACTAAATTGTTATACGCCATTCAGTTACAAGAATGATACAAATCATGAAAAATATTTGTTCAAGAGTCCAATTAACATATGTCCTTAGGACATTTATTAATGAACCATTTAAGGAAAGTTTTAATACCACTTTCATGTAAAATATAAAAATGCTATTAAAAAAAAAGTCAGTTTAAAGACCTTTTAGCCAAAAAAAAGTTTTCAGATCTTTCAATAAGGCCATATGACGTTCTAAAAGATCACTATGGTCACATGCCAGGACTATGTTTCTTTACAACAACATAGAGTTGAAATCCGCAGCCAAGCAACAAAAATTACCTGGATTGTTACAGCATCTCTGCAGAGTTGGAATTCTACAACTAAGCATCAAGAGTACAGAATTTCAATTGCAAAGGAAACAGCTGCTGCTATTGAGCAGTAAAGGAAGCTCAACTGCACACCACTGCCACCAATTAATTTATGGAACATATTTTCAGTTGGTGCTGAGAATCCTTGGCGTCTTTTCCAGAAACGCATAAAAAGCATATTGCCATCATCTTAATCCATACACTTCCAAGTCACATATCGGAGACAGACCAAAGATATGCTTCTGTTTCTGTAGCTCGTTTCTCATTCATCCTTTTGAACAATCCCTTCTCAAATCCTACAAGAGGTAAAACAACAGAAATTAATCACTTCTGATAGCAAACATACTTTTCAAAATAATTTTTTTTCTTCTTTAGCGCATAAGAATCTTCCTGTGGCCAATGATCTCTCTCTCTCTCTCACTCACACAAGTTCACTATAAAGGGAAATGACTAAATGATTGGGATCACCACATCATGGCACACAGGAAGATGCTAAGGCAAGATCCATAGCTTCTCAAGAAAAATAAAGAAACATCTGACTAAAGGATGACGGAAATGAACCAACCAGTACTACGGTCAACTCCATCCCAATGTCTTCCTGGTCTTATACCATATCTATTTGGAGCAGCATCTAATCTTCGTTTTAACCAGCTGTGATCAGGAATGTCCTGAGGAACAACAAACCCTGATTCCTTCATTTTCTCATTATCCCCTAGGTTTGGGAGAACTAGTTCAGGACGCTTTTTCTGCACTATGTCAAAGAGATATGTCAAATTAGTATTAAATTCTTTGATTTCAACAACAAAAAATAAGCAAGTCAATTACTCGCCTTCACCAAATGTGCCATGGGATCACCATCTCTTATTCTCTCCCTCAGCATTTTGTCGAGTTCAGGATCATCTCTGCAAACAGAGAACACAGATGTTATTTATTTATATTTTTTGATAAGTAGAGAACGTAGATGTTATTTATTACAAGGCACTAGGTGTACACATAGTAAGACTGAAAAATGAAAGTATTATGCTGTCTCTGCCAAACAGAAGATGGGTAGATCTGTAGTGAAACACAGTTAATGTATTATTCATCAAATGGATGATTTAGATTTTTTTTTTTTTTTTCCTTTTTTTGGTCACATGAGTAATCTATAATCAGTAAAAAACCTTAAACCCAGAGACAAATTCAGACACCATGCATGTCAGGTGCTTCATAAATGAACACAAAGCCTTAATCCCAAAATTTCCAAGTCACCTATGGATACTCGACAAATTAATTATGGTCAATCATATGCTTTCCTTTCTTCTTTATCTAAAGTCATACTCTCTATTACTCCATTAATTGACATGTCATTTTTTTATTACTTCAACTAATGTGCTTTTTGGTCTTCCTCTACCTATTTTCGTTCCCTAAACTTAGCCCAACTCACTCTTTCTTACTAGTACATTAGTCGCTCTCCTCTAAACATGACCGAACCATCTTAAGCAATCCTCCCTCATCTTTTCATCAATAGGCACTACACCTATTTTTAAGTGAATTTCCTCATTTTGAATCCTATCTTTCCATGTATTTCCACTTATCCATCTTAACATTCTCATTTCAACTATACTCATTTTACAAATATGTCACTTCATAATAGCTCAACATTTAGCTAAACGTATAGCAGTTTTATAAAATTTTCTCTTTAGCTTAATAAGTATTATACAATTGCACAACATTCTTGATGCGCTTCTCCGCTTCATCTACCCTACTCTAATGAGTCTTATCCTACGACTCACATCCTCTACAATCTCTCAATCTTTATGAATTATTGATCCAAGATATCAAAGACTATCGCTCTTTAGTATCTCTTGGCCATCAAGTCTTACCACCCCTTTGTTTTTTGTTTCTACTTTTACTAAACTTATATTCCATGTACTCTATTTTAGTCTTACTTAATCAAAAGCCTTTAGATTCTAGACCGTCTCATCAAATTTCTAACTTAGCATTATTTCCACTTCTAATTTCATCCACTAAAATTATATCATTTGCAACCATCACTAGTGCAAAGAGATATAGACTTAATGCCAATCCTTATTTTTTCTGCATACCTATAATGATGGGAAACCCGATTGTGATTCCTCCAATTGTTCTCACACTAATCAACTTAACACCCAGTAAACTACCATTAAACAAAAAAATGTATTTCTAAAGCCAGAGGAAGACAGTTCCACTACAGAGAGGTCTACCAATTATAACAGCAAGCCCCGCCCCGCCCTGCCCCGCCCCGCCCCGCCCCACCCCAAAAAAAAAAAAAAAAACTAAGCTGATTGAAACAATGCAAGGGGAAATTAGGATGCGGTTAAACCAGCACTAATATTCTTGCATCTGCAGCTACCATCAAGTGACATTCCTTTTATGAGTAATCATTAATAAAATATCATATGTAAGACAGAAGGTGCCAAAACCCCTACTAGAAATCATAATAATAATAACAACGAAAAGTTCCATGGTTAATTTCATAGGCAAGTGGATTTCCACAATACCCTATGATTACAGCATCATATGGAAATCAAAACCATAAAGATAGCACAACCCAATTGACTATCACCATGCCATTGTAAATCTCAAATTTGGTGAGGCACAATAGAGGAACAGACCACTGCAGGTCAGCACCTATATGCTTACCCACTTATTGTGCTGGATTATATTACACACTGAGAAAATCCATTTATCACAACTACTCAAGCTAAAAAAAAAAAAAAAAAAAAAAAAAGGAATCCTCTAAACATATTGTCAACCAAGATGCCCAAATGTCTGTGGCACAATAAAATGTATAGGAATAGGAAAAAAAAAAAATTTAACATGAAAGATACTAGAAAAAGAAACCTACAGCTACATCTATCAGAATATAGAACACATGTAAATATTTAAAATATATATTAATACATTACAATATGATATCTTGTATCATTAGTTTTACCTGGTCCGCGCAAATGGTTTGTCCTTCTCAGATTCCAATTCCTGCAGCCTAGCTTCGGCTTCCCGCTTTTGAGCCAAGCCCTTGCCCCACTCCAACTTAATCTCCTGACAAAAACATGCAGAAAATGCATATTAACTATCTACTAAATCCAGGAAAGAAGCCTTAGAAAAAATTTTCTAAAAGCCTTTGAAAACTTTACTTATCAATGAAAGAAGCTTTAAATACAAGCTAAAACATTTCAGAAAGAAAATAAATTAAAATTGCTCACTATCATCCCTAAGATCCTCAACCATGATGCAATCAATATATCTAAAAGCCTTTACTTCTCAAATTTATGCAAGTTTTTATCTCCTCCTCTACAATATCACATTTTAAGCCTTTGAAAACAGAACTCAACCTCTGCCAAGCTTTGTAATAGTTTTTTTTTTTTTTTTTTTGGGGAGTCAGTAGTATTCGTAACCACCAACTTTTTTTTGACAACTTACAAACAACTATTACAATATTAATAAAATCTCACAAGAGATGAAAAAGGGATGACATAAAGTAAAACTTTCACAGCATCGATGAACATCATCAGCTTGCAATCAGTACAAGAATGGCTCTCTCCATAAACAATTTAGTTCTTACAAGAGATGAGAAATGTAAAGGGGGAAAAAAGAGGAAGAGAGAAGGGAAAACTATCATAGCTAGATGGCATCATTTCTTTTCTTTTTTTTTTTCTTTTTTAACCAATCTATCTACCATTTTAACTAAACATTAGTCAAAACCACAGATCTTTTGATTTTTCAGAAAAAAAAAAAAAAAAAATTAATAGATTATTCAGCCAAAGCCTAAATAGACATCACTTAACATCACTTAAGCGAGCCAAAGCTAAAATAGGCATCACATAACTGAAGAAAACCTAGGAGCATGAATTACATTTCCCAAATTGTTGTGCAGACAACTACTCAACAGAAATAAATAGACGGTAAACTTTCTGCAAAGTCAGATCTATAGCATTTAATTTGTGAATGAATGCAAAATATTTTATTTAGGGAATAAACATTAACATTATGATGCAAAAATATAATATAAAACCTAGTGAATTCAGAAGGGAAGCTTCCTACAGTCCTCCAAATTAGATCAGAATTAGATCACTCCAATGACACAACAAAAGAGTGACGGTGAAATATAACCAAGGCAGAAAATTTGGGTAAGAAGGAAATTTAAAGTTGAATAGACTGTAGCTGATACTCATTGGCACTAATACTTTATCCTAAACAATTTAAAGCATGGAAACTTTGCGATTGCTATCAGAACAAGATTATGCAACATTTCTTGCTTGACCACCAAAATATGGGGAAAAAGGATACAGAAATTTTCATCAGCCACAGGGATGAATCTTAATAAACACATAAATGAACTCTTGGACTCCTACATTATCAGTTAGAAACACAAATTTCATTCACTCACAAGAATCTAATTATTTTACTAAAATGGCATTCTTTTGACTATTTAGTACGACAAACACAGCAAAGCCACGGTTGCGCCAAAAGGTATCTTATGAGACCACCCTCTCACATGTGAGTCCCATATGCTATGAGAGGGTGATAGTACCACAGTGCTGGCATAGCATCAAGCAGGCTTAAGATCAAGAAACACTTGTTTTCATCTGTAGCTTTTTCAATGAAATTTGACACCTCCCTCACCAAAAAAAAAAAATCCAGAAATAATACCACCCCCCACTCCCCGCAGCAAGCAAAGGAAGAACTTGTGACTCTAATAGATAATAATAATAATTATTATTATTATAATAATAATAAAAAAAAAAATAATTATTATTATTATTATTATAATAAAAACAATAATAATAATAGCAATAGTACTAGAAACAATAATAAATGATGACGATGACACCAATGAGCTCTAGCTCAAATGGCACTTCCTACACCCTTAGTAATGGGAAGAAGGGTAAGGTCACGTTTCAACTTTCAAGACAAACAAGATGTGTCTAACTTACTAATCAAGTGTGTGTATAGGTATAACAAATTCAAGGTTTTTTTCCAAAGTACCTTGGGCTTCTCTTCTACTTTTACTTTCTTTCGCAGTTTTAAGAATTCCTCCTTCGATATACGTTCTCCTGCAGCATTGAGGAGTGAGACCCAATCAAGCATGTAAACATTATTAAGGAAGACATAACCTTAGAATATTAAGAAATTTGTTTTTCTTCACCTTTCTTATCCCGATATGTAGGCTCCGCACCCCGACCACTTATAGAAGGATCCATCTCATTAAACCTACACAGGAATAATTATTGTTTAATAAGCATACAGGAATAAATATCAGACAATACACATCTTTGAACCAAAAATTAAACAAAAGCAGAATCATATAGCCTGAAACCTACATCTTATTTGTCCACCAAAATGATAAAAACTGATCATAGCCTATACTAATATAAATCGATGATTCTATCACCTTGGACCCACCAAAAGAAAGACACACATTATAAACAAAAAATAATAATTATAAAAATACATGATTTTTATTTGAATTATATGCTCATTCCAAAGAGCAAGGTTTTTTTCCTAATAAGTTGATACATTTGGGCTTCTACAGATTCACCATTTTTCCTATCAAAGATCAGCCCTTTGTATTTGTGAAATTCAAATCACATACACGTGGAATGAGATGGGCCTTACATACCGTGAAGATTGTAAATCATGAGTATTTCACATAATGCCTATGCACATATACACTAAGACAAAAGTACACTATACAAAATCATTTGTATGCTGTAACAGTTCGCTGGGGTTAGAGAAACCAAAAGAGATAGAGAGAAATATCCCTAATTTTCAATTATAAAAGGAGAAGCCAATGTTTGGCAATGGCAGACTACATAGCCAACCCATGCATGCACAAGCTTAATACCGAGAATTCCATCTATCACAGGAGATCATATGTGCAACCTCATGGAAGCCTGAATTAGGATACCGTACAGCTGACCAAGCTTCCTAGTTTGAGAACAACAAACTGAGCCCCTGTTACTAAGCTTGATAAATGGGAACTCGACCTGAGGTGTACACAGCCATGTTCATCGAGAATAACTCAAATGACTCCCTACTGGAGTATAGTATGGCCAAACACTTGAACCATAATATCATCAAAAGCACAATATCATTTTTGGCTACAATAGAGCAGAAAAGGTCCCATATAAAACACAACTAATCAAAATAAGCAACTACGTTCACAACTGATCAGTTGTGAATGTGCATATAATAAAGATGGCAAACACAATTCATCAACCTTAAAAGTGGAAAAAAGAGGGTGGGGGGGGCAGTATTTTAACAGCTTAATGTAATTGTTACCTCAACAAATCATTCTTCTTAGTTCTGGCAATCTCTTCCCTCATATCTTTGCCAGAAATCAGACCTGTTTTTCGCTGTTCTTCCACGGCAGCTTCCTTTCGGCTTTTCCTTGGTGGAGAAAGGTCAGGAAGCAAAGATGCATGTGAAGCATTGGTTTCAGTTGAGCGTCTACGTGGAGGGGAAAGGTCAGGTGACCCAGGTCTCCCATGATCCTTCCTGCTTTTCCTTGGGGGTGAAAGGTCTGACCCCAGGGGAGCATGGAAGTCATCTTGATATGGAGAACCACGACGACCCCGTCGTGGAGGAGAAATGTCAGGGTTACTCCTATCATTGTCTGCCAATACTTGGCGTCGACGAGGTGGAGACATATCAGAATTCAGCAAATCAGTTGAAAGCTTCACTCCAGGTTCTGGTGAAGGGCTATCATTTCGAACCCTCCGTTTGCGAGGTGGAGACATATCATTGTTCAGGTTTGGTCGTGGAGGAGACAAATCAATGGTATCTCTGCCAGAATCCTGCTCAGGTTCTGGTGAAGGTGTGTCATTTCGAATCCTCTGTTTACGAGGTGGAGACATATCAGAATTTGGGTCGTTAGAATTCAAGCATTTAGGAGAGAGCGAAACCCAACCACTGCCATCCTCTGATATGGCATTATATGCACGTCTGGCCCTCAACTGTTCAAGCCTCCTCATCCGCTTAACCTCAATGTCTTCATTAACTTGTGGCTTCTCCTCATCTACATGTTCAATAACATAATAATAGAACACTTAACCCAATGTGGAAAAGGAAAACCATCAACTAGGAAAAAATTAAAAATTAAAAATCAAAATTTCAAAATGTTATTGATTTACCAGCTGAATCGCCGCTGTTTTCCTCTTCGAGATTGACTGTTTTCTGCCAAACTGGATCTTCATCCACAACTAAAAGACCCGTTGCATCTGGCTTACTTTGGACCTTCTTCTTCTTCTTCTTTTTCTTTTTATCCTCTTCATCATTGATTCCATATCTTTTCAGATATTCTTTAAGAGAGTTGGATCCCGAAGATGCAGCTGCCGCCATTATTCAATATCAATACCTCCCTAGAACAAAAGTTAAAACAAATTCTTATTACCCCCAATTTGCTTTTATCAAACTCAACCCAAGTACAAAAATTACTCCATCATTAGATTCTAATTCTAGCTACATCAAAAGGGTTTTAGAGTTATGGCTCCATCACAATTACCTGCACAATAGCAAAGTCTAATACTGCTAAAATCAACTGTAACTAAATTTTTACAGTTTCCAAGTTTCCTAAGCAAAAAAAATCAAAAACACAAACCAGGCAATAAGGGTTCTAAGCTCAACCCCAATAAAACGTACTCCAATAGATTCTACTTCTAACAACATCAAAAGGGTTTTAGAATTTTAGCTCCAGCACAATAACAGCAAAGTCTAATAAAATTCAACAGTCTCCTAGGCAAAATATCAAACACAAACGGGGCAATAACGGGTTCAAGTTGCACCCACGTTGATTCTAAGATTGAAATTTCATGGGTCTTGAAAAATCAGCAAAACCCTAACTAACCACCCAAAATTTGAGCCTTTTAGAACAATCTAATTGCAATATGAATAGAGCATATCATTCATAATTCAACAACAACAACAAAAAATTCGTTGTTTCCTAAATGCTAATGCAATTAAGTTAATCCATACACATATATCTATAATCTCTCCATATATAAGAGAGAAGAGTGAGAAAGAGAGAAAGATCGTACCTGATACAGAGCTCTAGGGTTTTGGACTCTGCTCTACACGCTAACTTTCTTTTTCTCGCCGACTTTCAGATTTGAATTGGTACAAATGGGTCGGATTAAGGTGGTTCCTTGGGTGGGTTTGTTTCGGTTTAAAAATTTTAAGTAAAAAGTAACTGATTTTTTTTAAAAAAAATTTAAAAAACTTTTTATATTTTCTGTGAAAATAGAATAAAAATTTTCTTAAAATTTTTCAATGGTATAAAGTATCATTTTATTTTCTTACATAAGAGATGTGGAAACTTTTTGTACAAATTATTTTTAAAAAATTATGAAGTTAATGTACAGTATTTTTATTTATTTTTAAAATTATTAATTAAATTATTTATGAATCGTTTCAACTATTAGTCTAACCAAAAAACGGATTCACTTTTTAGTTCTTTGTTCCATCCAATCTTTGTGGTTTGAAAAAATGGCGGTTATGTTTGCAATTTTGATTTTGATTCATTATTTAGATAAATTAAGTATGTTCTTTGTGGCACAATCATCTTGTAATGAGTGTGAATATTTTCACTATTCTAAATTGTCCATTTGCAAAGAAACTTTGTGCTCAAACTTTGTTAACGAAGAAAAGGAATGAAGGTAATAGAATGGTGGAAGTAAATTTTTAGTAGATTTTATTGAAGAAAGATGTAATTCTCATTTTTTATATTTGAGACCTAATGTTTGTTTGGCTAGCTTATTTTTTGTCAACATATTTTATTATTTAGCTTATTTTTGTTACTATTCATGGATCCCACTACATTTTTTGGTAATATTTATGGGTCTTATTGTACTATTTCAACTAATATTTACTATTAGGTTCTAAATGTTTAGAACAATTGGCAAATCGTAAACACAAACTTATCTAGATATAGATCTTAAAGTCTATAGGTTTTATTAGACAATGCTCAAGGTGATTCAAGTCAAGATTCAAAAACATACAAGGTGCAGGAAAAAGACTTCATATTCTGCCTGGTTCGATTGATCGAAAAACAGGCTCGATCAATCGAAAATTGTATCTGCAGAATTTTAAGTCAGCCCAAACAGCAGCTTAAGCCCATTAAGGATTAGGGTTTTAGATCTATTTCTCCCACTATATAAAGGAAACTCTAAACCACGTTTTTTAGACTAAAGAGAGAGAGATTAGAGTGCCTCTTGTGCCTCTTTTGGTTTTAGTGTTTCGTACCCAAACCTCTCTAAAGTCTTGGATGCTTGAGAGTTGTATTGTTGCTCATATTGCAGTTTATGTGAATCTTTTGTGAGATATTTGAGGAGTTTTTCTTCACATAAACTTAAGGTTTTCAAGGAGAAGAAGATTTCTACACCTTGATGATTATTCCAGTTGCTACCATTGAAACTTAAAGAAACACAAGCGATGTGCTTGCATTCGGTGGAGAATCCAAGAAAGAAGGAGTCCGTGGATTCAAAGTTTGCACGTGGTCGTGTCAGTAAGTTCTACTAGTGGGTAGTAATAAGAAGTCGAGCGTGGGGGCTTGTAAGTTTTATTGTATGAACTTCGATTCTTTCAAGATAGTGGATTCAAGTTTATCTTGAGGATAGTTCGGTTAAATTCTCCCCAGGTTTTTACCGGTTTGGTTTCCTAGGTGATCATATCTTGTATCTTTTATATTTCCGCTACTTTACATTATATGATTATTTTATTGTGTTAACCTATATTTAATTAATTTGACTAAATTACAACTTGGCTAAATTCCTAGGTTAATCCAATTGTGTTTTAAGGGGTCTAAAAACTAACATTTACCTTTAACTACAATACTTTCAGCAAAAAATTTTCAATTTCAGTAAAATAAGTGAATCACAAACAGACCCCTATTATATATTAAATTATGTAGCAAGAATTCGGGTTGTTTCGATTTGGCTTAATTTAGTTATTGAGGTTTCAAAATGATGGAACAACTATGCCCAGAGAGTATCTTTCTTAAGTGATCTACTAAGCAAGCATGGATATTTGATTCATCATATGTAGGTCGTGTTTGGGAACAGCTTATTTACCTGAAACTGAAAACTTTTTACTAAAAGTACTGTAGATAAATCTAAAAGTACTGTAGATAAAACTAAAACGTAACTAAAATAGTATAGTGTAATCTATGAATAGTACTAAAAAATATAATGGAACCCATTAATAGTAGTAAAAATAAGTTAAATAGTAAAAAAAAAATTTGGCTTTTTAAGCCAATGCCAAACACACACATAGTCACTTTATGTTGGTTTCTTGCTATTCAGCTTATATTGCTAATTTTATGTTATGTTTGAACTGTGTAACCCTAGGCTAGACTTGGAGTCTTAATGTGGTTCTTTTGATTTTAGTAGGGGTTAAAACTACAAAGTTAAGCACCAATTGAGTTCTTATGTTGGCTTTTATGTTTGTGCTTGGTTTGTTAAATGAGAATTGTCTAGTCCATGGGTATGTATGTATATATGTATGTATGTAGAGGGAACAAAATATTTGCATTTTTTTACGGTCCAGAGAGATCTGTGATTGACCTTAAGTTTTTTTTTTTTTTTTTTTGTGTTCTTTATTTCAATAAAATCTCTCATTATTTTATTTTATTTTATTTTATTAAATGGTGATTACCATGTTTTATGATGTACAATTGAAAGTTTGTGAAATACTTTACCATTTTTGTTTTTTTGGAAATCGATCTCCTCATACCTTTTACTATTGCATTTCTAGAGGTTATTTCTTAAAAAATTTATATTCTTGAAGATATGTACAAATTGGAAAATTTGTTTATGTGTGCCTATGATAGGTTAACGTTCAGGAAAATTTGTAGATCTAGGGTTTAGGAAGACCCCCCCCCCCCCCTTTTTTTTTTTCATGAACGCTGTGATAAAGCGATCATGATATAGTGGTTATATATTTTTTCAATATGTGATTAAAGTTGACTTACTTGGGGTGTGATTCAATTTTTGGAACACAAAAATGTATCCTATCATGCATTTGAGGTTCAGGAAAGATAAATTAAAAAATAAACTTATAGACTAATATGTTCAAATTTGAAGTAAGCACTTTCACATATATGGGCACGTGTACAAATACAAATAAAGTACGACAACACAACAATTTTTGAAAAATTAGGACACCAATAAGGTAGGAATACATATAATTTTATTTATACATATATAATTTCAAAATTTTCAAAATTTGTTTTATAACAAAAATATTATTATTATTTTTACATAATTATTAAAAGTTATTTTTAAAGCATATTAAAGCCTAGCCATTATATATATGCGCCTACTGTCTATCTAAATAGTGAAAAAAGAATTGTAAACAGATATATTATTACTTGGTTTGATGGGCTGGATTTTAACTCGTAAAAGACAAATTTGAAAAGAAGCTAAAAGGGGGGAGCTTGCATACGGACATAATTTTTGTATATGTGTCTTACTTGAGTTTTGTATATGAAAAGTATCTCAGGATGTTTATTAAGTTGGCACTTTTAGAGCATTCACATACATGGATCTAAAAAAATACATATTTTACACTCTAAAAAACTATTTTATATATTTTACCAGCTCGCTTTTTTTAGAAGAAAAAAAAAAAAAAGACTCGTGTGTGGCAGTTATTGTCTCATACCCCACGGTACATTTAGGTAATCCCATGGGTACCACTAGCTTGAACTAGAGCTCGGAGACCCCGAACTCATACGCATCCCAGGCTCTATTGATTTATGGGACTTATTAGAAATTGCAATTGCAATCCCTACATGAACTCGAACCTGGGATGTGATGAAGCCTCAGTAGTCACTTACCAATTGTACCACACCTACTGGTGGTATTTTACCAACTCATTTAACAATACATCCAAGTTCTTATTTTTACATACAACCCAATCAAATAATAGAAACTAAAAAAATAATATAAAAAAACCACCCATCTCTCTCTCTCTCTCTCTCTCTCTCTCTAGCAACCAAAATCACTAACCACCATTGAAACACCAAACAACCAACCATCACACCAAAATTCCAAATCCAAATCCACTAGATCTAGATCAGCCAGCCAAACCAAACCCAAAATAACACACCCACCAAACAAATCACACCTAAAGAACTAAGCCAATTGCCAATCCACCAATGCCACAACCTCTCCGATCCATCGCCACCATAGCTTCGTTAAGCCACCACAGCCTTGCCAATCCATTGCCACCTAAAGAACTAAGCCAATTGCCAATCCACTGCCACCACAACCTCTCCGATCCATCGCCACCATAGCTTCGTCAAGCCACCACAGCCTTGCCAATCCATTGCCACCCAAAAGAGAGAGAGAGAGAGAGAGAGAGAGAGAGAGAGAGAGTCAGGAAAAAGAGAAAGAAAGCTGAGAGTAGAGAGAGGAGAGAAGAGAGAGTTCGAAAGTGAGGGAGAGAGAAGATAGGATTGAGAAAGTTTGAAAGTGTTTATAAGAAAGGAGAAATAGAAGAGAGAAAGAAAATAATTTTTTTTTTAGTTTTACATCCTTGCTATAGTGATTCCTATATATAGGATTTTACTGATCATAGTTGCTAAAAGATTTACACACCCAAGTAAAGCTCTTTTTAGTGTGTTTGTTACTAAAATAGCAATTTCAAGGATTTTACATCCCCATTGTTAATGCTTTCAGTAAGTGCTTTTGTTTGTCTGGTTAAATAAAGTTTCGGACAAATTTTAGATACAAAATTACAACTTCTTTTAAAAAAATTAACATTACTACATATTTTGAAAATCTAACTGTTGGATTGTATTATGATTTTAATATACATGTCAAATTTTGTGTCAATTGTATATTATATATGCTTATATTTTATGCATTTCTTTTAAGGAAAACATAATGCATTTCATTAAGAAAAACTAGCCATGTCAACATGGACAACAGAAAGAAAACGTGGTAGTATATTTTATACATAATTTTAAACTATAAAAACTTGCAATTTAAACAATTTATTAATGACATAACTATTGATCTTTAATTTTCTAAAATTTTTGCAAGTATGAAGCGTCATTAGAAGAAAATGTAATCTAATGATAAATTTGTCAAAATTTACGTCTAATAAAAAAATATTAAGTAAAATTGTTACATAATTTTATAGCTTTTTTTTTTTTTTTCAAGGAACAGAGCATAGTTTTATAGTTAAACTTAAAATTTCCTCTTTGTACTAAAAAAAATAAAGATAAAAGCACATACACGGACAAAACAAAGCAAGGGAAAAGGGCAAAAGGGGAAAATAAAAAGATCTGGCCTGAGCGATATAAGAAGAAGAAAGAGAAAAAGAAAGAAGACAAGGGAGGAGATCGATCGGCGTGAGAAGAAGAAGAAGAAGAAGAGGGAGGAAATCGGCCGGCGTGAGAGGTGCGTTTCAGGTTTTTCAGCTCTTTTGTTTTTGAATTTTATACTCAAGTAAAGACTTGGTGGGGTCGCAGCAAAGAGATAGTGTTTTTATATTTTGCGAGGCCTTTGGGTTATGGATTTCAATTACATTGTTAAATTGGTTGAGACTTTAAAAAGATACACTTTTTTTTTACTTAGTATGGAGGTAATTTTATTTTTGTGACCATCATGTGGCTTCTATTATGTGCTTTGTATATCTTTTTTTTTTTTTTATGTGGAATGGTTTTACTGGTTTTGAGTTGTTGGTTTGGTCATTTGCTTGAGAGTTCATAATAAGGGCTATGGATTTTGGGTCATGGCAGTTTTGTTGAGATTTTTTTTGCTTATTTGATAGGAAAAAATACGTGGGGTTTTAGGGATTGATAGTTAAGAGTAGTAAGAGTTTGACTTAAGGTTATAAGGAAGAAGGAAATTATAGTGTTTAGGATGTGAATGACCTGCACTCGTGAACAGTAGCACAAGAAAGAGAAGAAGAAAATAAAAATAAAAAAGAGAAATGAAGAAAAGAACATATTTAGCCCATCAAGGGTGAAAAGCTGCTGGATTACCGATAACTGGTTTTGGCAGGTAGGGTCAGTTGCCTGTAGGAGTTTGATTAATAGTGAGGATTGTTGTACAATATGTTTTGCGACATGCAACTAATCTGAGTGAAACTAATTTGAGTGAAGTTCTCCTACCATCCAAAAAGAAAAAAGCTTTTTTTTTATAGGTAACAGAACTTTTTTCAAGAAACTGAAAATTTTCACGATGGTGAACATTCTAAAGAAGAAACAAATACAAGAAGTTCAAGAACTTAAAGCTAATACTGTGTAAGAATTCCGAAATTGAAATACAACTCGTAATACCCCTAAATACGAGTCCACTGAAACAAAGTACCGAAGAGAAGCGATTTTAAGAGGAAATGAAGAAAAGAACGTAAAAAGACATAAGGAATGTTTCTTGTACTAGTGATATTACTAGTTAAGTAAAAAATTCTATTAAGGTAATGACTAATAAAGACTTAACTCGGACTCAATAAAAAAGAAAAGGCTAAGATACTTAGGATTTCCTATAAAATTTTAGACTCTATAAAATTACCTAAGATACCCTATAATTTCTGCAATCCCCTTTAAATTAAGGAATTTGGGCCTTGACACACCAAGCGGCTTGGATGGAGGATTTTTTTTTTTTTTTTTTTTTTTTTTGAGAATCGGATGGAGGAATTGGTTTGGTAAGCATTCTTCAAACATTTGAAATTTTAGTGCTACCATGTTTGATGTGGTTAATGTAGAAGGAACGCAACTCTCAAACGTTTAAAGACACTAAGGGAGATCCCTAGATCAATTAAAATGCTTATTGATTCATTCCTTGTTTAGTTGGTCTTGGGTTTGGGGTTTGACATGCTGTACTTCTGTTTTTTACTTTCATAATTCTCTTAAGAGTTTTGGTTTGATTCTACTTTGTGTTTCATCTTCATGAACTTGTAGTAATTTCTCTTTTTCAATAGAACTTCTTTATTTACTTATAAAAAATAAATAAAAACCCAAATTAGAAATTGTTTTAACCTAGGAGAGACTTAGAGCATCTCCAACAGAGCATGTATTGCTAAAATATAGAGAGTGAAACTGGAAAAAAGAGGAAAACTGTGCTCCGACAGCCTCTCTAAAACCGGTTTTCTTTTTTGCTCATGAACAGTAGCTCATCAAGTCTGATGAGCTATTGTTCATTCTTCAAATCCTTTTTTTCTATTATAATAATTAGGTGTTGAATAAAAAAATGTTAGAAGATGTGTAGTTAATAAAGAAATAATAAATAATTAATGAAGAAATAATATTTAAATGAGATAGAGAGTTTGTTGGAAAGTGTATTTGAAAAGGTGGGTAGATAAAGGTAAAAGTCACTGTTTATTCTCCAAACAGTACAAAAATTTGTTGATTCTGCTGGAGATGCTCTTATAACTAGACTTTAAACCACATTACTTTTACTTCAATTGGACTTCACACATGGATCCCATAGAATAAATCTTGAATAGACGCATTTGCGAAATAACAAATTAATCTTCCTTCCATGGTTACATCAATATGACTTACGAATGCATTTTATTCACTCTCATAGATTTTTTGCACTGAATTGTAGATTGTTATGTTGGGGAAGACTATGGTGTAATATCCTAGCTCTGTGAATTATGAGACATAGGATACCCTCTACATGCATGCACATGTAAACTGCCATTATATGTCAATGACAGTGCAACATTGCCAGTTAACATTCATTTACCTCATGTAAAGTTTTGGTATGATATAATGTTCTGTTTTAAAAGTTCAGGTTTGATGGGATTGCCAATGATTTACCTTTCTTTTGTGCATTTAGAGACACCTGGATTATTTGACATTAATGATCAAAATGTACATTTGAGCACAGGGAATCATCAATGTTGGCCTTCTTTTGCTGAACTTAGTGAAGTCTTTTTCTTTCCCAATTTTCTGCGGTTTATGTTTGATTGGATGTGTGCCCTAGGCAGCATCCCTTTGATGTCTTTTGTATATTTTATTGATTTCCTTTCTTTCTGATTTGTATTCTTTGAAAAGGGTCTGTTCATATCTATTTATGTGCCATTCCCTTTTCCTTTTCTAATAAGATTTTTTACTTATAAAAAAAGGGTCGATTTCTTTCCCAATTACTCCTTGTAATAGTCACTACTCATTGTGAAGTTTCCTATGCATTTTGTGGGCTTGACTCTTGAGTGTCGAGCACAGCTGTTAAATGTTCATTTTTCACTCTCTATATAATATGAGCGAGATACCTAATGAAAGAACTCATAGCTGACAACAACATTATGAAAAGCTTGCATTATATGTTTCTAATACAACACAATCACTTGCTTGAATGTTTTCAGGTGCCTTTTGTGGGAGTTGCTCTGTTATGGGTGAGTTTTCAATTCAGATTAGCAGCGACCTTCTTAATCGGCTTTCTGATGACACCGAAAAGTTGAAGAAGAAAACTAAAAAATCTAAAAAAGCTAAGGTACCCCGAGAGCCTAGACAGCCCTCAGCTAAGGTAAATCAGAAGCAGATTTCTGATGAATCTGAAACATTTAAGGGGGCTGCTACTACAGGATGGCCACTGCCGACTCCATTATTTGTACCTGTAAACACTCCCGCACAATCTGCCTACACAGAGTTGGATGCAATTCGATCTGTCCTTCAAGATGGTGAGAGGGTTCTGGACAGGTTGCAGAAGCAGGAGGAAAATATGGTGCAGGAAGTAACACAAAGAGCCAAGGAACTCCGAGAAAAGGAGTTCAAGCTTCCATACCAGAAGCCTATGCCTTGCTTGGCTGAGAATAATGCTTGGTTGGAATGCTACAAGGAACATGCAAAAGACATCCTGAAATGTTCTCCTCTAGTTAAAAGCTTCGAAGATTGTATTCGCCGAGCTAGGCAGAACGTGAGTTCAGCAATGAAGTAGACATTCCTAGAAGAAATTTTTTCTGGTCACATACATGAGTGCAAGCTAATGTCCGGTTTAAGTGACAGCTAGATTTTTGTGGTACAAATAATTATGCACTCATCGATATCTCCATTAATGGATTGCGTGGTTTTTATATATTAAAGAGTCATTAACAATTTTGTTAAATCTATTACTCCTCATTTCTAAACTGTGTTATTGTTCATAAGCATAAGGTGACATGTTCACTAGAGTTCAACCTTTATTTAGACCAAGATGATGTGAAAAATGTGTCATTAGAGGTCTATCTATTTTAACTTAAGCCATCCATGATATGACTGTTAAATCTTTATCAGCAATTGTTTATTTCATTATCTGCTATGATTTTCTAATCAGATATACCTTAATTCTTTGAATCTAATAGACAATTATTCGTCTGCCATTATCTTCATGAAAAGATTTCTTCTGAACTTAATTTTTCTTTTTTTCTGTTTTATTATGTGTAAGATTATTCTTGTGATTCAACATCTCATGTGTTGAACTGCCATGCCTTCTTCCTCTTCTTCAATTTTTTTGGAATCAGTGTGGGGATGGGTCTTAAAAGCACCAGCCCCGGGTGCTGCCTTTTTTGGTAGCAAGTAAAAAATTTGTTGTTATAGAGGGATCATGTACTAAGAATTTAATTCCACTGGAATTTTGTCAAAAATGTCAGCTTAAGTTTCTATATGCAGCCATCTTAGCGAAGTCTTAATTCTAATTAATTTGTCATTCTTTGCTTCATGATGAGAAGAAAGCTGAAATATGGGCCAAGAAAGGAACAAATATTAGGTTGGATTGCATCACCGAATGCATAATGCCATTTGATACTAGATGGTATTAATAATATAGAAGCATTAACCTTGTTCATAATGTCAAACGAGACTATGTGAGGCTAGATTGATTTAGTGGTGTCCTCAGAAAGTGGGTTCTCATGAATTATTGTGCTTATGAACCCCAGCCATTAGTTAGAAAAATTAAAATGGGATATGGCTGTGAGTGATACTTTGAGAGTCAAGTATACTTTCAAGCTTCAAGATCCTTTATTTATTTATTTGTATAAAAAAAAAGAGTATACTTTCTAGTTTCTAGTTTGAAATTATGCTTATAATCTCACCGTCGTTTTCCTTCTTTCTTAGAGCATAAGCATTGGAGAATGCTAATGCCAAATGTAAGGGGAATTTGGCATTTCAAAACCGCAAAATGTTCTGCATCAGGGAATGCTAATGTCAAATGTAAGGGGAATTTGGCATTTCAAGCCCAAAAATGTTATGCATCAGGGAATGCTAATGCCAAGTATTGCAAATATTTTTGCAATACTACTACAGTGCAATTCTAGAATTGCACTGTAACACAATTCTAAAACCAAAAACAATATTTTATTTAGTCTTACTCTAGAATTGCACTGTAACACAATTCTAAAACCAAAAACAATATTTTATTTAGTCTGACTCATCCTCTCTCTTCTCTATTTTCTCTCCATCTCCCTCTTCTCTGTCTGTTGGTGTGGTGGCTTTGTTGCCATGGTTGATGGGTTTCTAGATCAACAACAGCAAGATCGGTGGTGGTTTTTTTTGTGGGTTTTTCTTGGTGGTTGCTAGCCAGTGTTGTGGTGGGTTTGCTTGGTGGTGGTTGGGTTTTTTTCCTTGGTGTTGTGGTGGGTTTTTTTTATCGATGCTGATGGGTTTGTTAGGTTGATGGGTTTGGATCAGTGATGGGTTTGATCAGTGTTATGGTTGTTGATGGGTTTGGATTGGTGATGTGTTTGATCGGTGCTGTGGTTATTGATGTGTTGATGGGTTTGGGATCGTTGATGGTTGTTCGTGGTGGTGGTGGTAGCAGGTGGTGATTTGGGTTTATGTTTTTATTTGGGTTTGGAGATATATTATTTTATTATGTAGATATATTATTTTAATGAGTAAAATAGGAAAATAAAAGTTTGGAATGCTGAAGGTATTGTAAAATGGTATAGTATAATGATAAAGTGGTTTTTTGGGATAGCAAAATAAAGTCGAATTGGAATTCCCCAGTGCTGATGCTCTTTCTGAGCAAAAAATAAATAGAAAGTTGATGTACACAAGTTGAGTCGAGTATTAAAAGTTCAAGTAATTTATTCAATTTTGTCTTTTTAGGTACAACTAGAACTTTATTCATTTTATTTTTAAACTTAATAAACTCTTCCTAACAAGTAACAAGTGTTAAATAAAGTAATGGATCAACAAAATTGTCAAAGTAAAAAAAAGAAAGAATCTCATGAAGGTATCCGTTTAGGTACAATTAGAACTTTATTCATTTTATTTTTTAAATTTAATAAACTCTTCCTAACAAGTAACAAGTGTTAAATAAAGTAATGGATCAACAAAATTCTCAAAGAAAAAAAAAATCTCTTCAATGTGTTCATTTGGAAATTGCTTATTTCCTATAACGTATTTGTAAAATGTGAGACAAAAAGCTAAAAACTAACTTGTTTCGAAAAGTTAGAAGTTAAATTATTTAGAGTAAAAAAGAAACAAAAAGTAACGTGAAATCCTATAAATAATAGATAATTTAAGCAAAATGCCAACTTATAATCGGTTTCTAAGTCCACACTGTACTCATTATATGATTATATCATTTATATAGTGCATATTTGGTTCGTCTTCTCGAACACAATTGCGTTTTTTAACTCCTCCAACTTATAATCGGTTTCTAAGTCCACACTGTACTCATTATATCATTTATATAGTGCATATTTGGTTCATCTTCTCGAACACAATTGTGTCTTTCAACTCCTATTATTATTATTATTATTATTATTATTTTATTTTATCTTTTTGTGTTTCGTAAGCATTTGAAATGGTGCGTTTTGGGTATAATTTAATTTCGTAGTTCAAAATTTTGATAATTCAAAATTTCAGATACATTATGTGGGTATTGCATTATTCCGAATGGCTAATTATTTAACTAATTTATTTATCTAAAAAAAAAAAAAAAAACTCTGAGTGGTTGATGACTTGACCTGAGAACATAAAGCCCACGCACGGATCAGGTCATGTGAAATAGAATAGTAGACAATTTCCATGCCTCCCCCTACTAGTCCTCGGACACGCTAACAAGGAGCACAAATTTATCACCGTGTTTTCCCATTTTCCTTTCCTTCCTCCAAATCTCTGATCTTAAAATTTGCTCAGATTTCAATAACTCCAATCATTTCTCTCTCCACTCTCAAATCCTGACAACAACAATTTCTTCCTCATATCCCTCGCAAACTAGGTAAACTCTCTCTCTCTCTCTCATAATTTCAACCACAACTTATGGCCTTTTTGCCAAATAGCATAGTTTTAGGAAAAAAAAAAAAAAGGAGAAACCCATATTGACAAACTTATTTAGTTATATAGAACTTTTTTGGAACTTGAGTTTGTCAAACTCAAGTTCTAAGTGAAATATGTTACTTGGCAAAATTCACCTACAAATTATAGTTTAACTTTCTTTTTTCTTGGCTTCAAAAAAAACTTTCTTTTTTCTTTAATTTGATGAGCTTTTATGTTTGAGCTTATTAATTGTAACACTACCTCATTTCTGATTTGTTTCCTATTTTTTGGGTGGTTTGTTAGGCCGTTGATGATTTATATATTTGGCTACGAATGTAATAATGCTAACATGTTAGTGATAGTTTAACTTAGATATGTACACTAGTATGTCAATCAAGTACTCACTGCTTATATGATCAAAAAATGTGGATTCTCAAAATAAATAAATAAATATAAAGTTGACAAAAAATTTTAGTAACATAGAATTGAGAGTTGTAGTAAAGAGCTTTGTAACTCAACTGGTTGGCATCTCTAAAGTTTTTAACAGAATCATATAGAGTTCAAATCTTATCTCCCATTGTAACTATCGAATTATCTAAAAAAAAAAAAATAATAATTGTATTTATAGTGAGAATATATAGGGGAACTTATCAAGGAATTAAAAAAAAAAAAATTAAAGAAAGAAGACGATGAGGAACCCAATTTGAGGGGTGGAACCTCTTGCTAGTTGCTAGCTAAGACCATATAGTATGGTAAGTTGGCAGGGCATTAAAATGTACGAGTACAAGATAATGTACCTATTGTGATGGGATTATTCAGCATTTGCAATACTTTATGGAGTTTCTTTTCTTTCCATTGATCGTATTTCCATATTTATGTTATAGCTGCATGTTACAATTATCGAAGTGTGCGAGTTTCTTAAGCATTATAATTGAAATTTTCTTCTTCAAACATATGTTTCTGTGTGTTAGTCTTTGTGCTTTGTGACATTCAAGGGCAAAACAGAGAATCTTACTGAATTTCTTACTTTCAAAGACAATGGTTCGAGGAAGAGATGCATGTTGGGAAAATTGCGTGCTTGTTGATGCAACCAGACGGAAGGTTAGGATGAAGTTTCACTTGGCTCAAATAAAGAACAGAGATATAGGGGTTGATTGGATTTTGTGTTTCCATCACCCATAACTCTATTTTCATCGCCCATAACTCAAAATATGTGGGTCCCATGGCTGAGAAGTCTGTTTGGCATTGTTTCCAGTTTTTGTTTTCGTCACTCAATTCTCTAATTTTTTAGTAATGAGTTATGGACACTGAAAACACATTTTAGGTGTTTTCAAGTTATGAAAAACTGAGTTATGTGGCATTTTTGTAATTAAACACTCATTAACGAGACCCACTTGTCTTATCAAGTCAGATTTCCCACCGGTCACTCTCTCTTTTCTTTTCTTTTTTTTTTTTTTATAATTTTTTTCCCCTTTTCTTTCTTTTTGTCTCTCTTCTTTCTTTGTTCTTCAGTTCGTTTTTTTTTTTTTTTTTTTCCTTCTTCCTT
Organism: Quercus rubra; assembly: GCA_035136125.1. NCBI lineage: Eukaryota > Viridiplantae > Streptophyta > Magnoliopsida > Fagales > Fagaceae > Quercus > Quercus rubra. The sequence continues at coordinate 6,255,321 of CM068732.1, forward strand.
TTCACCTTTCTCATTTCAATTCATTCTTCATGTTCTTCTCCAAATCAAGATAAACCCAATTGACTAAACCCACTCAAAATCAATCTTAGCACAAAAAATTCCAACACAATCAACATTGAAACCTCTAAGAAATCAAACCCATAAATCTAGAAAAATATACAAATCCACATAAAAATAAAAATAAAAAAAAAAAAAACCAGAACAGTTTGGGCAAAATCTTAGAACACATACAAACCCAGAACATCAAGGTCCAAATCCCCATCTTGTCCTTCGCGAAGATTCTCATGCCGTCCAATGCCAACAATGGCGACGGATTCTCCGTCCCGAGGTTCTGCGCCAACTCAATCTTTCCTCCGCTGAACTACTAGGCTGAGCTACTGGTGTAGACCTTGTCGGTCATTGACATTCATTGCGTGATCTGCTTGTGAGTTTGTGAGCTCCGACACCTGGTGGAGAAGAAGGCTGAGCTTGTGAGCTTAGTGGTAGAGAGTGTAAGGTGAAGAGAGAGAGTAGCAGGGGTGAAGGGGTGAAGGGAAAATAAGAAAAGAGAAAATGGTGGGGAATGGGTTCCGCAGGTAGGCTTAATAGAAGGGGATTGACCAATTTACAGGTATGGATCCCACAAAAAAGTAGAAAAATTTGAGTGATGAGAAACTGAGTGAAGTGTGCCAAACAGGTGGGTATAGGAAATTAGGGTATTTTAAGTGATGAATGATGAGTGACGAAAATTGAGTGAGGAGTGATGAGTGATGAAAAAAAAAAAAAAACCTAACTGCCCCATAGTCCCCTATACTGAAACATAAGGTCAAGAAAATAGCTTTTCCATGGATATTTAGTGGACGAAATGGAAGCACTTGTCCATCTTTATTATTTCCACGCCCTTCACCGAGTGGACAGCCTACAGTAGATGATGCTCAAAAGCAAAAACAGGATGATGCTAACAAAAGAATTGTTGTTTTTTTCTTCCATAATTCTATTCCTTTCGGTGCTGCTAAATCCATGTATTATCAAGATATGGTAAATGCCATCGCAGATATCAGGAGACCAAGACATCAATCAGTTTTTGGTGCAGGCGAGGATTAAATTTCAGATCTCTTATTCGATCATCAAAGACATTACCAGTTGAATTAACTGGAACCTATATATAATGCCCCCAGTTAGGAAACAAAGTAATGTAATTTATTTCTTATATTGCATCTAAGACTAAAACATTGTAAATTATTGTTACATCAAACTGTAGTAAATTGACACACATATCAAATATCAATACAACAGAAGTACTTTTTACCACAAAAAAAAAAAAAAAGGTTTTCTTATTTTTCCTTGTACTTAAATAACTGGTGACTCCACATGAAACCCTCAATTTAGGGGCAAATACATTTTTATAGTGAACTTCATATTTTGAGTATCACGATTCCACCCGTTCGTGCAAGTTAGGCTCAATTTGAGAAAAATTGGCGGGCCGGGTTGTAGTTACTCACAATATGTACATACTTTTACCCAATTTCCATGATGTGTCAAGATTTTAAAACCTTAATCCTTGACGGTAATAGATATGATAAGTACAATTTTAATTTTTTATGAATCAATAACTATGAATTTTTTTCCCTATTTATGAATCAATGATGCGGAGCTCAAGCTCTTAGTATAACTAGCTGAATTCCCGCACGATGTGCAGTGCAATTTATTATTAGTTTTCTCCAATATTTCAATAAGTTTTACCAAGAATCTTATAGTTTCCAATAGAGACATTTATGATTTAAATCCTCAAACTATCGATGTATAAATTTCCTTGTAAAAATTGTAATATTTAATTATTTTATAGACAAAATAGAAAGACACTAAGATTGTATGTTATAGTGGTTAATATTGATAAGCATGTTTCATGCCTACTAAAAAAATGTATATATCATTCAATTTTTTATTTTTTTATTTTACATTCTTGATTGTGTGTTACTAATTTTTCCCCATTTTTGTTGGAGCTTCAATTGTTGCATGATATAGTGTTTCAATTGTTTCTCACATTAAAAAAAATATTGTTTCTCATATAAATCTTAGAAAAATGATATTAAAATTTCATTATGCTATAGCAAAATAAATATATTTATTCTAAAGTAAGAATGTCATATTCTAAATTTATTATTATTATTCAAACTAAAAATTATCTCTTATATAGAGTTTATAAAAATAATCATATAAATTCATTTAATATAAATAATTAATGCACAACTGTAGATAATTAATATATGCATTTACTCTAATGGTTAATTCAATGAACTAATATTTTGATATAAATGCAAATTTTGTTGATTTAGAAGCCTGAATAAAGAAAACTTCATGGAATGCGCCACATGGTAGAATCTCATGCTTTCCTGTATGAGGTGTCTACTTATATATATATATATATATATATTGATTGATTTGATCGTCACAACTAATTTGTAATGAATGGAAAGTAAATAATTCACTAGGAGATCTGAATAGGAGAATAAATTGAATAATATGGGTTTGTTATTGATAAAATATGCAGCACTATTTTTGTCGAGGATACATGCATCCAAAGGCAAACACAAATTCTCTAAACTCTTTTACTCTAATATTTTCACATGCCTCCTTTAAGTGTGCGTGAAAGCTCTATTTATACCCAAAGGCCTTCTTCTCAGTAGAGGGTGGCCACAACAAAGGTTAAAAGATACTTGTTCTATTAAATGTCTCCTCCCTCTTTTTGATGATGAAAATGAACTTTTGGGATGTAAAATATTATTCATGCTACTCATTCAGTAACAAATGCGGTTTGTGTTAGGTGGAAACACCAAATTTATGCGGAGATGATTCTTATTTGGTTTAGGAGTTACCTTCCCAAGTTCCTTGGACATCTTTCATGAGTTTGGGTCTGCTACCTTTCCAGAACTCCCCAGTTGACGTTGTCTGAGGGGCTATATCTTATCGGTGTCAATCAGAGGACATGGGGTTACTTCCTTGGCTGGGCTCTTGGTCCATTTACCAGGTCTAGGACCTTTCTCCCAGTGGATTTGGATTTGACCTGTTCTCTCCAATCACCTTACCTCTCAATGGGCTCCTAGTCCATGGCCCGTGGAGTTCAACCAGAAGACCACCCCCCTACAAATGACTATGGATTATAATATTCACATGGACCACAATATTTGAGGGTTTTACAAAATATTAGAATATCCACCCTAATATTATAGAAAATGACTTTAGAGTATTTCGGGTGGGGGAATTGTTGTTAATTTTTTAAATTTGGCTTTGGCCCTTGGGAGTTGAGAGTTGGTACATGGAAGCGAGAAACTATCCTTAGGCATGACACTCGGCAATCATGCTCAGGCTGAGTTATGGGTAAGTTTAACATGTGTTTACTAGTATTCTTAAAAAAGAAAAAAAAAAATTACTAGTAAATTTAATGTCCGTTTGAAAATAACTTATCCAATTTTTTGTTGAATTTTTTTTTGATTGAAAGTGTATTAAAATATATTTATACGGTTTTATCATAAAAAAAGTGAGAAAAAAAAGTGAAAATTTTAAACTGTACATAAAAGTTAATATTTTTTTTTTGAAAAGCTACATAAAAGTTAATGGTAAAAACTGATGTCAAACAGAATCTATAATCACATTCATGCACGTGATCTTCTTTGAATTTTTCGGGTAACCTGAGTGGATAAAAAAAAAAACTTTTTTTTTGAGAAAAAAAAAACTTATATTATCTTTTTTTCTTTTTTGAGGAACAAAAACATATATTATCTAAATAGCAGAAAAGATGACACGTCGGTCTAGAAGCCCAATTCATCACTGCGCCAAGGGCCCAATAAAGCTCACCTCCGTCTTTTTGAGTTGTCCATCAAAACAAAACCCAACAAAGCTAAAACCCTAAAAAAAACGTTCTCTGCTCTTCCATTGAGAAAGATTGCGGCCACTGAAGTCTCTAGCTTCCAGGTACTCTCGCTCTCTCTCTCTCTCTCTCTCTCTCTAATAGTATTCGGAGAATTTGGATCGTATCTATGTGTGTGTAAAGTGATTGTTTTTTGTTTTGCTGAGTATTTTTATAGAACCGTTGGTTTGAAACGATTTATGGATTGCTGATATACGTGTTGGTTGCAAAATTGGATTGAAAATCTTAGTGTTTTGGTTTAAATTTGGATCTGGGTTTGGCTTGGTTAGTGTGGATTCGATGTAAAAATTAAAAATTTGTGAAATTTTTTTTTGGGGTTGGAGAGTGGGGATAGATTTGTGTGGTGGCGTGTGAGGAACTGTTTGATTTGGCATGTTGAGGGTATTTGGTTTTGTTCTGGTGAAAGATCGGGGCTGACTCGGAATTGGGTTAATGGGTAATTTGGATGGTATTGTTGTGTTGGATGTGAATTGTATGAGAGAGTGTAGGAAATATGTTGATGGTTTCGGTTGAAAGTTGTGATTTTTGAGAGAGGAAAAGACACCCATTTGGCCGAAAAATTTGGTGTGTGCGTCCATGTGTGTGGTTTGTAAACTATGAAGAAGAAAAAAGACAACGATGTATGAAAAATTCTGATGCTTCTGGTTGAAATTTGTAATTTTTGAAGAAGAAAAAGGAATTGGATTTAGGCATGTAATGTGGTGTATGTGCGTGTGAGGATATATGTAAAATTCTGATGCTTAAGTTATTATTTAAAAAATAAAAATAAAAACTGTATGCATGCTTTAGGTCAATTTTTATTTTTTATTTGAAAAGAAAGAGCCATTCACCCATCCCTTTTGCTATGAAACGCGCACACACACATACACAAATGTATAGGTTAGAAATAAGAAAAATATACTTATGCTGGCATCATGAGTCATGACTCTTTGGTTGGTATGGAAGGACGTTTAGACTAAGTGCAGGCTTTTAGCTTTTGGTGATTTCTTATTACAATTGTAGAAATGACGAAAATCTTCACTCTTTTTTTTCGGAGCTTTAATATTTAGTTTATGATGTGATACAGTGCTTCTATGCACTTGCCTTTGAGTTTGGGTCTGCTGATAGATAAATAAATTTAGATTTTACTTTCCTTTTTATCTTTTTTTTTTGGCTCCCGAAAACTTGATTTATATTCATCTTTCTTTCAGGTGATTTCTGATTTGATATTGTGATGATATGACGACTTTTGCCAAACCAGAGAATGCTTTAAAGCGAGCTGAAGGTGACTTGAAATCTTTTACCTCTTTTTTTAAGTGTTGATATCATTTTTTTTCTTTCAAAAATGGATGCTATCATGATGTGCAAGTGTTGCATGTATCTGCCTGGAACTTGGATTGAGTAAAAAATTTCTCTTCATCTTTCTTTGCATTACTCTCTTTAACAAGTTGAGTTTAACATTCAACTCAAAATAAATCCCCTTAGCTGGTTTCAGCTTAAGTTGTCTGAAAAATAATGTTGAATGCAGACCGCGTGTCAGTAATATTTTTTTTGGTGGTGGGTGTGAGGAGGGTGTGAAATTTTTGTTGTTAAACACTGTGGGTTGATCAATTTCAAATGCTATATTGCTGATGTATGTTATACAAATGGGAAAGATATCATGTAAAGTAGGAGAATGCATATTGGCTTTATGCTTTCAGCATTTTTATCACATATATTGTTGTTAATACTTTAAAAAATACTGTCATACTTATGTCGCTTCTTTCTTGATCCTGTGTGAGATATTTGGACTGAATTTTGTTATCCATGGATGCAGAGCTGATAAATGTTGGGCAGAAACAAAATGCCTTGCAAGCCCTTCATGACCTTATAACATCAAGGAGGTATCGAGCATGGCAAAAGACACTTGAAAGGATTATGTTTAAATATGTAGAGCTCTGTGTTGACATGCGGAGGGGTAGGTTTGCCAAGGATGGTCTGATTCAATACCGCATTGTGTGTCAGCAAGTCAATGTTAATTCTTTGGAGGAGGTGATAAAACACTTCATGCATCTGTCCACTGAGAAAGCTGAGCAGGCTCGTAGTCAGGCAGAAGCCCTAGAAGAAGCTCTAGATGTAGATGACCTAGAAGCAGATAAAAGGCCAGAAGATTTGATGCTAAGTTATGTCAGTGGAGAGAAGGGAAAGGATAGGTCTGATCGCGAACTTGTTACCCCTTGGTTCAAGTTTTTGTGGGAGACCTATAGAACAGTGCTTGAAATCTTACGTAACAACTCAAAGTTGGAAGCACTTTACGCGGTAGTTCCTGCCTCGAACAGAATTTCTCTTAAAGCTTTATTTCACTCATATAAATATTCATGTGTGAATTTTGGCATGGTATTATCATTGAATTTAATAATTCAATAATATGATAGATGTCCTTTAGAATTATGTTAATTGTTGGGATTCTATAGCATTTTACTTCTGGCATAGAAGATTTGAGTTTCTTGTAGTTTATCCATGGGTACCTTGTCTTAATGACTGAGCAAGATGGAGTAGTCTAGACTCTAGTAGGTCCCACCTCAAACAGAATTCCTTTTGGCATGGTATTGTCAACGAATTTAAGAAATTCAATAGTGTGATAGATTTTATTTAGATTTGTGATAATGTTTTAATTTAATTTTTTTTTGGGGGGGGGGGTTCTTTAGCATTTATATATGGTTTAGAAGATTTTTGTTTCTTGTAGTTTATCCATGGGTAACTTTGGGGGTGTTTGGTAGTGTATTTTGAACAACAATTTTAAGTGTTTAAACTTTAAACAACATTACACATATTTTCACCCACACGTATTTCCAAAAAATACAAACAATATTACTAGAACAACATTACCAAATGGGCCCTATGTCTGAATGACTGATCAAGAGGGAGTAGTCTAGATGTATTTTGAAAGCCTGTTCTTGTGGGAATTTGCCAAATTAACACTGCAGACGGTAGTATATTATTTTAGAAATTTTCCCCGTATTTCTCTCTTTTCTTTCTTGAACACTGCCAGACAATAATATGTTACGTTATGGTTAAATTTTAAATAATTTGAGGGTTGCTTTGCTTCCCATTGATAAATGTATTCAGATATATTTTGGACTTACATTTGTGCTATTGCACAATAAATCAATATTTTTATTTTTTAAAACTTTTCTTCTTGTTGCATCTTTCTCTTGGAAACAATTTATACATTGCTTTTCAAAAACACTTGCTTTAACTTGATCTGGCATGCCTGGGCTTTTTACCTAGGCTCCATGAGGCCTCTGCCCCAAAGTGCACCTATGAGCTTTTAGGTCTTTATTTTGCCAGACTCTACTAGATTTCTCAGGCATGATATTTGCTTGTAATTTGTTGGCAGATGAAAAGTATTGGGTGAAAAAAAATGTGATGTTGACTTTCTGTTCCTCTCAATATATTTTATTCTTATACCAGGTCTTCTCTCATATTCTCATTGGACGGTGGGGTGTCCATCATCACTAAACTACTGCCATATTTATTACTATGAATGAGCATTACATAGATTCATTGTTGAGTGTGTGGTTTTATGGTTTGTGTCATGAACATTACATGCCATATTGATGTAAAAAAAAATACGCGTCTTATCAATGGAAAAAGAGATGTTATCTTAGAGTTTTCAAATGTGGTTTGTAGATGACAGCACACCGGGCTTTCCAGTTTTGCAAGCAATACAAACGGACAACAGAGTTTCGTAGGTTGTGTGAAATTATCAGGAATCATCTATCTAATCTTAACAAATACAGAGACCAAAGGGACCGCCCTGACCTGTCTGCACCTGAGAGCTTGCAGCTGTATCTTGATACAAGATTTGAACAGCTAAAGATTGCTACTGAACTTGAACTGTGGCAGGTATCTGTTATTTTTCTGTTTGTATTTCTGTATTTTTAGAGGGGAGACAATAATTCATGCACAAAATTGTCAATTTGTATTTTGTGATGGGCACATCTTATCTCTCTCACAATATTGTCATTTTGTTTGCTGCAGGAAGCTTTTCGTTCTGTGGAAGATATTCATGGATTGATGTGCATGGTTAAGAAAACCCCCAAGTCATCTTTGATGGTGGTTTATTATGCCAAGCTAACAGAAATTTTCTGGATCTCATCTAGCCATCTATATCATGCTTATGCGTGGTTGAAGCTTTTTACCCTTCAGAAAAGCTTCAATAAGAATTTAAGTCAGAAGGATTTGCAATTGATAGCATCATCTGTTGTATTGGCTGCACTCTCAGTGCCGCCCTATACTCACAGACGCGGTTCGTCCCATTTGGAACTTCAAAATGAGAAGGAACGCAACTTGAGGATGGCTAATCTTATAGGATTCAATCTTGATCCTAAAGTTGATGGTGGAGAAGTGGTAATCTGATTTGTTCCATTGAATTTGCTTTCATTTGAAATCTATTATCAACATTTTCTCTTCCTGACAATGTACTCTTTGCAGCTATCACGGTCAAACATTCTCTCAGAACTGGTAAGCTCGAAATAATGGCTTTACTGAGGTGTAGTTTTGTTTGGTGTTATTTATTGTTTCTCTAGATTATGGTCTTCTTATGATAAATGTTCAAAATGCTTAATTGTCCAAGACCTTTGATTTCTTTAATTTATGGAATCAGCTTCTTTAGTTATGTAATTTATTAGGTGATAGATTTGTATTTTCTAAATTGCCAGCTGAACATGTAGATTATCTTTTTATTCCATATTCTACTCACCTATATCGTGATTATTTTTTTGTGCTATCATCTCCTTAGCCAATCATTATAAATTCCTTGATATTTTAATTTTCTTTTAGAGAAAAAACAATGTCTATATATGTTGTCATTAGTGTTTGAAGAATAGGTATTGGTAAGTTATTTTTCATGGTTACAATCATAAGTATCTAGACAGATCTGCACTATTGACATATGAAATTTTGGAATATCTTGTTTGAGTTATTGAAATGCATCCTTCGTGCATGTGTTGGTATGTTTTATAAGATATCTTGGATGAATATTCTGTACATGATGGTTTGCTTTCAATATTTCTGATTTTGCTGATGATTTCAGGTGTTGAAAGGTGTATTGAGCTGTGCTACTCAGGAAGTAAAAGATCTTTATCATCTACTGGAGCATGAGTTTCTCCCTTTGGATCTTGCATCAAAGATACAGCCCTTGTTGGTTAAAATTTCAAAGCTTGGGGGTAAGCTTTCTTCAGCTTCCTCTGTTCATGAAGTTCAACTGTCTCAATATGCTCCTGCCCTGGAAAAGCTTGCTACCTTGAGGTTGCTTCAGCAGGTGCACTCTTGTGTTTAGTGTCTTGTTGTTTTTATGTGCATTATACCCAACCTTGTGCTCAGAATTTTAGTTTTCCTTTTACTAATTTTTCTCTGTTTTTTCCCCAGGTGTCTCGGGTGTATCAAACACTGAAAATTGAGAGTTTATCTCAGATGATCCCCTTTTTTGATTTTCCCGTTGTTGAGAAGATCTCTGTGGATGCTGTTAAACATAATTTCATAGCTATGAAAGTTGACCATATTAAGGGTGTTGTATTGTTTGGTAATTTGGTAAGTTAACACTTAACAACCAAACTCTGTCTCTGCTAATTTCTTTTCCTGACAACAATATACATTTGACTATATATATATCATTAGAACTTAGAAATATATTTTGGAAAACTCAGATTTTGACTGACCCAAGTATTAGAATCTGATTCTGATGAAATATCTTTTAATATTGTTACTTGGGATATTCATTGAGGAGTTTAAAACAGGTGATAGAATTCTTTCAGCTTAACAGTTCTCTAATCAGCTTGTTTCTTAAGTTTCTGCCATTTGATTGGGTTTTAATAAACATATTTTAATGCTAATATTGGTAATTGGCACGTGAAATAATTATTTTAGCGTTACTAAGCTCCATCTGATTTGCTTTTTGGGTGATATTTCTTTCATTCTTGCTGACAAAGGTAGTGTAATGGTTCTGGTTAGAATTTGATTGATCTCATTGGATTTAATCTTGCAGGGCCTTGAATCTGATGGCTTCCAGGATCACTTGACAGTCTTTGCTGGTTCATTAGATAAAGCAAGGACCATGATTTATCCAGCTGTAAAGAAGGCATCAAAGCTAGGAGAAATGTTGCCTGGTTTGGCGGATCTTGTGGATAAGGAACACAAGAGACTTCTTGCTCGAAAATCAATCATTGAGAAAAGGAAGGAAGAGCAAGAACTTCTACTTTTGGAAATGGTACATCAAAACTGCTATCTGAGATGGTGTGTTTAATTTGAATCATTTTTCCAAATCTGAAAATGAGTTAAATTTTTGTTAAATTTTGTGTGCTTCCAAGGAACGAAATGCAGAGTTGAAAAGGAGAAAGCAACAGCAGATTGCTGAAGAGGAAGAGAAGAAGAGGCTTGCATCTGAGGTTGAAAAGAGGAAGAATCAAATGATCCTTGAGGAAATTAGAGACAAGGAGCTTGAGCAAGCAAAAGCTCTACTTGAGGATGTTGGAAAGCAGCGCAAGAAGAAGATAAAGAAGTCATTTTTGGACGGAGTGAGTTAAAATTTGGTCTCATGTTATGTGTATGTGGCTGGTATGAGCATATGTTAATGATTGTATGTGTACACAGGAAAATGTTACAAAGCAAGCTATAATGGAGATGGCCCTGAGTGAACAGCTGAGGGAGAGACAGGAAACAGAGAAGAAATTACTAAAACTAGCTAAAACCATGGATCATTTAGAAAGAGCAAAAAGAGAAGAGGCAGCTCCCTTGATTGAAGCTGCATTTCAGCAGCGTTTGGTGGAAGAGAAGGTGCTTCATGAACGTGAGCAGCAGGTACTTTAATTCTCTCTCTCTCTCTCTCTCTCTCTATATATATATATATATATATATATGGGATGGGAATAAAAAATTTCCTCTCCCAAACCCCACAGAAGGGGAGCCTTGTGCATTGTATATAACTTTTATATGTACGAATGTACACATATATGCTTGCACACAGTAGTAGCCTTTATCTCAATAATTTAGTCATTCCCCCACTTCCCAGTCCTTTTGCCCTTGCTGCTTGTAGATATGTACTGTATATGAAGAAGCTGTCTTTTCATTTGTTGTGATATTTTATGTTCCAGGTTGCAATATAAAAGATTGTTGTCCAATATACTCACTTTAATTCTTTGTGCTGCTTTGCAGCTAGAGGTTGAACTTAGCAGGCAGCACCATGATGGGGACCTCAAGGAGAAGAATAGGTTGGCAAGGATGTTGGAGAATAAGGTCAGTTGAGTTTTAGCTGATCTGTCTAGTCCTGATATTGGTGGAAATATGCTTTTAGTCTGCTTGCATGCATGTTCATATCTGGCCTTTGTGTTGGCATGCCATCTTTCTGATAATGTTTTTCAGCATGAGTGACTTTGACGCTCATTCAAATTCAATATTTATCCTTTCTTGCACAGACAATATTCCAGGAAAAGGTGGTGCAACGTCGGCAATCAGAGTTTGACCGACTTAGGGAGGAGAGAGACAGGCAAATCCAGCAAATGCTTCAGGCCCGTCGGCAGGAGAGGGATGCTATTAGAAAGAAAATATTTTATGTGCGGACTGAGGAGGAAAAACAGAGAAAGCTGCAGGAAGAGGAGGAAGCTCGCAAGCAGGAAGGTAGTTTTTTATACAAAATAATATATATGTTGATGAAAACTTTCTGAGAAGATTTTAAAACTTCTTATGGGAGCGATTTGTTTTCAGAGAAGTCTTAACAGTTACTTTTCATTAATTCATTTGCTGCATTCCCTAATTATTTTCAGGGAATGCTTTCCCTTTGAAAATCCTGAGATTTTCCAAGTAAATACTGTGTTAGATTATTCGGTGCCAAATGATTCTCTAATACTCGAACTGTTAATAGGATTCTCACACTGTCTAGGATTTTTTCCTGTGTTTTGAATGTGTTTTTAACTGGCATCGTCAAACATGCAGAGGCTGAGAGGCAAAGGAAGATAGAAGAGGAACGCAGGGCAAAATTGGACGAGATTGCTGAGAAGCAAAGGCAAAGAGAGCGGGAATTAGAGGAAAAAGAAAGGCAGAGGAGAGAAGCTCTCTTGGGTAGATCAACTGACGGGCCTTCTAGGCCTTCTGAGCCTGTTGGTTCCCGCCCATCTGAGCCAGTAGCTACAGCTCCCGCTGCTGCTGCAGCTGCAACTGGTGCTGGTGCTCCACCAGCTGCTGGAAAATATGTGCCTAGGTTCCGGAGACCTGAAGTCTCTGCACAGGCACCTCCTGCAGAACCTGATCGATGGGGCAGCAGCCGGCAGGATGATCGCACGTCCCAACCCAGTGATAGGTGGCGGAGTGATGACCGCAAGCCCTCTTTTGGTGCTGGTGGTGGCTCAAAGTCCACTTGGTCCTCATCTAGAGTCCCTCCACGTGGTGGTGGATCAGCACGCTGATCATAGTGGATCTTATTTGATTTGCATGAACAAAGGTCAATTTTGATTCCATCAACACATGGACGGTTTATTGCAAGCCAGAGAAATAATCCCTTTGCTTTATTTTGAGCACCTCCAGACCTGGTTGAGTTGTTTCATCTCTTTGTTTTTTCAATGTAGTTATCTTTCCCTCGCTGTTTTCATGTCAAGGCAACCTACTGAAATATTTATTGTAATCTTGAAGCTTCAGATTTGATAGAGTTATCTATTTTAATTATTATTTTCATCCTTATTTTCTTCTCTTTCTTATTGGGTTCATATATTTCTGTATTATTTCATTTTATGTGCCATTGGAAAGAGTGAACTTCTTGTCAGCCATTTCTTGTAATTTTATGAATATATATGGGGGAGGGAGATTTGAATCTTGGTTCTCCTCATAAAGGAAGGAGACTAGATAATCAAGTGCTTTTTACTTCCAGCATTAATCTGCTACATGCTTGAACCTTGCGCTATATAATTCAACCTCTAAATCACATAATCCTAATCAATAAGCTAGTTAATTGCACAAATCATATATCCGTGAGGATCATTGTTCCCTTACAATGAGTGGAGACGATAAACTTCTAGTTAATGATTCTTGCATCTCCATGCACAAAAAAAACATTTTTCTTTTCATTTGAGGATCATTTTGTTTCCAACTAGTTAAAAAAAAATGGAAAGAAAGAGAGATGATTCTTTTTCTATTGATGGTCCATTTCGCCAATAGGCTGCTATACGATGGGAGCTGAGCTTTTTTCCTTTTCCCAAAGCCTCCATTATTGGATGATGTAAAGTTGTAAACCCGTCATATGTCAATTGCCTGGTGCTCTTCAACTTATTGTGAATCAATATTGGGTTATTTATACATACGTAAAGGATGCAAAAAATGTGGAAAACCAAAATGTCTTTCTTATGTGACTTCTTTCGAATTATTTGACTACAATGTCCACGGAAAATATGTCAATAAGTACAAACGTACTAGAAAAATTAGAAACGATTCAAGTACTTGAAAAGACCAGTTATATATTAAAGTAGTCTTTTTTAAAAAAGTTATATACTATAGTTTTGTTGGATAAACAAGATTCGATTTTATTTGTCCCACTCTTTTGGGTTGGGCGAGCATATTTTCATTAATTTATTGGGCTTAAGAAATTATACTGAGCAAAAATATATCTGTACTTATAAAAAGGAAAAAAGAATAAAGCCTAAAGAGTTATAAGTTCAATAAGCTAACTTTTAGCCCTTTTAAAAAAAAATAAAGTTGTTCTTAGTATTTTGTCACACATTTAGCATAAAACACAGTAAAATATTATATTTTTTATCTCATATTTAACAAATAAGCATATAAAGTTTTTTTTAATATATTAAATAAAGTTGTTTTTAGCATTTTGTCCTATATCGTTTATCTCATATTTAACAAATAAGCTACTGGGATACTAAAATAGCCTACCAACTAAAGATAAGATTTTAAGAAATGCCTGCAATCTATATTGATATTGTACTTGGCCCAATTTTAATTGAAAATTGGGTCCATATAAGAGGCCTATAAATGGTCCAAATTTCACTAGAGCCCTGGCTGATTCTTAAAACTTAAAAGTTAAAACCTCAAAATCCGGGTAAGAACAAACCCATACCCAATACAAAACGGGCCATCCATGACCCGAAACTCTCCACCCAAAACCCTCCTTCAACCCTTCGCTCTTTTTGCACTGCCACTGAGGCTGAGCTGAGTTCTTTGCTGAAAAAATGAGTTCACTTTCTGTTCGATTCTCAAAGCTTCTCAGACCCTCTAATTCTACCACACCTACTTCTTCTCTTGGTTCTCTCTCTCTCTCTCTCTCTCTCTCTCTCTCACATACATTTTTATATACATTTTTGTTTGCATGTTACATATATATGAAATGGGTAGCTTTTATTTTGATCATTTAGGTGATATAGACTTGATTATGGTACTTTTTGTGTAAATGGCTGTCTTTTGTTTTACATTGAAAGCACCATTTTTCGTGAAAATTTCAACTCAAACACACATGTAGAAGTGGATGACTTTGTTTGTTAATTAAATGATAAAAAGTTGAAATTCGTGTACTTTTCTTCATGGGGTTTTTTGGGTTTAGCTCAAATTTCTTTTTTGAGTTAAGTCTTTTGTAGTGTTGGACATAATCATCATGTTGGTACTTAGAGGACTTTTATCAAGTACTTGATACGCACAAAAAAAAAGAGTGAGGTTTTCTTTTAAATTTTGGTAATGAGCTGAAATTTGAGAATTATTGGAAATGAGTGTGTTGGGTTGACATTGTATGATGTTTTTGTCTTATGGCTTTAGTTGTTAGCATGCAAGGAAGCTCAAAGTCCTGGTATTCGACTATGTCATTTGATGGTGATAATGATGGTGGAAAGAAGGATGAACTGGAAGAAGATTTTGATGACTTGCTTGGTGACAAGACAGAGTTACAACCCCAAGGTGTGGATCCTAGAAGGGGATGGGGCTTCCGCGGCGTGCACAAGGTATTTGAGATTAATTTTCAGTTAATAAATAGAAATGTTTTATCTAGAAGTTGAATGGCTCTATTGCATTTACTTAACCTTTGTGAGTGTAAAATAAAAGCCTTGTGTTGGCAACTGTTGAAAAATATGATTTGTGGACACTAAGGATGGTAGGAGATAATTATTGGGTTGTCATGGGGTGATCAAAGTACTGTTTCATTTGTGTGTGTGTGTGTGTGTATACATCTTTGCCATTGTGTTCATGATTTGTGACAAAGACACCTGTTTTCTGTGATTGGACCACTCTTAGATCTGATCTGTACAAAAGTGTACATAAAGCATGAAAAATAATTCCATTTTTATGGGTCATAGGAATATGTCCTTATCCCTTTTGCTGGTTGCTAAGAAAATTGTGGAAAAGATAAGCATTGAATATTGTGAAATTTCCTTCGCTTTAGAAGTTAGAACCTTAGCAAAGAGAATTACACTAAAGCAAGCCTCAGAAATTTTTTTTTTGGCCATTTGAGTTGTTAGGACACCAAAACCACATAAGACATGATATTTGATATTTGCTCTTTTTTCCCTCATGTTTGAAAATGGGTTAGGCATTCTGCTCACATGTGTTCTATCCAGTGGATAAATTGACCCACTATGTAGTGTTTGTATACAGGCAATTATATGTGGAAAAGTTGGGCAAGCCCCTGTGCAGAAGATCTTGAGAAATGGTCGAATGGTTACTATCTTTACGGTTGGGACAGGGGGCATGTTTGACCAAAGAATTGTAGGAACAAAAGACTTGCCTAAACCAGCGCAGTGGCATCGAATTGCTGTGCATAATGAACCACTTGGGGCTTATGCAGTACAACAACTTGTTAAAAAGTATGCACCCATTCTTTTGAGAAAAACTTAATTCATCATTTAATGTGTCCATCTAATGCTTGGATCTTTAATGCAGCTCTTCAGTTTATGTTGAGGGGGATATTGAGACCAGAGTTTACAATGATAGCATCAATGGCGAGGTTAAAAACATCCCAGAGATATGTATTCGCCGTGATGGTATGTAAACCTGTATGCATTTGTTTTCTTCTATCGATTCTATTTCTTGGTAATTTAACTCACACCCCACTGGATACAAACCTGTGAACTCTAACCACCGTCTCATACCTAATGGGGGCAGAAGTGCCATTTAGCTAAAGCCCATCGGCTTCTCTGTTATTCCTTTATAAGAGACAAATTTTGATTGTTCTCAGTTTTCTATGGTCTAATTTGATGTCTCTGGTGCCCCTTTCATATATGATATACCCATTCGTTCATTATCTTATCGGGAGTGAAAAAAAACACGTATACGTCCATTATGCTTATGTTTATCTAACTGTTATTCTCACCAAAAAAACTAGGGAATTTACTTTAAATATTGTGGATCTTTGAAGTGGGTCGATACTAAACATGTTTGAAAAATGCATATTGAAGGACAAAAAATTGAATTTCAGTTTCCCACATGGGTGTCAAGTGTTGATGCAGCAATACCAAAATGGTTAATACAACATAATTGTGGAAACAACCTTACGTTTCAATGTTAAATTAAGTCTAAAAGGAAAACACATGAACACACACACACACACACACACACAAAAGAAAAGAAAAGAAAAGGAAGACAAAGTTTAAGAGTGTCGTTGGGTTGTAGATGGAACTCATTCATTTATTCTCTTTGATATTAGAAAGTAACATGGAAGTCCTTATCATGTGGTTTTACCCTACAGGGAAGATTCACCTTATAAAGACCGGAGAAAGTCTCAGCAGTATATCCTTGGATGATCTTCGTAAGTTTTCTTGTTTTACCTAATGTTCACTTTGTGAAATGCTCCTCTAGTACTGTGAAACTTACTCAATTATGATATTTATATTGGGAAATAAATATTCTGCGGAAGATTTTATTAGTTTTTATTCAATTATTGTTGTTGTGTGGCATAACTTCCTGTTTATATATATAATCAATGTGTCCATCCCTTACCAACAGGAGAAGGATTGCTTTAGTTTAGAGCCAATATGTATGTTCTGGAAACGACATTCTTGGAAAAGCGAGCAGTTGAAGCCTCTAACTTCTGTAAGAAGCATTCTGTAACCAGGGTCTCTGACCTGGTTT
This sequence comes from Quercus rubra, assembly GCA_035136125.1. Lineage (NCBI taxonomy): Eukaryota > Viridiplantae > Streptophyta > Magnoliopsida > Fagales > Fagaceae > Quercus > Quercus rubra. The sequence continues at coordinate 6,272,293 of CM068732.1, forward strand.
TTAAGCTGGTCCTTTTTTTTTTCCTGACTATTTAATGAACGCTTTGTTTAAGTTAATAGAAACCTCAAGAGCTTGAAAGAACATTGGATTTCTGGCTGAGATTACCAGTTTGACCCCCCGTTTTACACCTCTATGTAATGCTTTGATTCTCTGTAAATTATACCTTACACTATTTCCTTACACAGTTCTGCATTTTTATGTGTAATGCCTTAAATTGTGTGAATTGGATTGTATGACTGTTTGTTGCGTTGAACGTGTGTTGAGTCCTAGGAGTACTAATTTGACTTTTCCTTTTTGAGGTACAAGGTAGATGTGGCTTGAGTCATGGCAAATAGTAGAGCTAACATGGTAAAACCGTGTGGCTCTAAGCGCAATGTGGCCCCTGATGAGGAAGTCTAGGATTAAGTAAGGGGGATTGTGATACCTAGACTGTGGATTTTTTGTATTTTGTAACTTTAATCCTTTGTGTTCAGCATCGTGAACTCAAAGCTCTTTTCTTTCTAATTAATAAAAGCGCAGTACTTACCTATAATAATTATAAAAAAAAAAAATCTAGACTGCGTGGATTGGATTGGGTTGTTTGAGTGTGTGTTGCACAAGTGTGTATAGAGTCACACATCGGACATGTACTAGATTAATTTGAGCTAAAAAAACAATTATTAGGACCCCCTAAGTTGACTAGTCCTAGGGTATAGGCTATAATGTAGATGAGGCAAACGCTTTTTTCGGGTCATAACAATAAGCTTTTTGGTTAGTTTAATGTGGAATCAACCTTTTTTTAGTATAATATAGTTGAGATGTATGCAGTTTGGATTGAACAAGAATGAAAAAAAAAATAATAATAATAATAATAATAAAAAAAAAAATTCATTAGATCCTTTAGTCTATTGTATGAGATATCTTTAATCCTTAAGCATTTTCTTTTTCCTTTTGTCTCTCTTGGCGAATGTCTTAATGCAAGTTCTAACACTTAATGGCCAATTATTGGATGGATTTTCTTGGTACAAGAGGGGAAGAAATGGAAATGCTTGAAAAATGACACGCATATATATATATATATATATATGGCTGAAGTGTATTATTTATTGTGACTATACTTATATTGCTCCACCTCATCCGTTATGTCATTAGCCATATAATTACTATTTTTCTTATTGATTTTTTATTCCTAAATTTTGTTGACAATATTAAATATATAAATATATTAAATTTACACATTCATCTTAAACGGTTTTAACTTTACATATTCATCTATTTTAATTTAGATATTTATAACTAAAAAATAAAATCAGTGAATAATAAAAAACCAACAACAATGTCTATACATATCTATCTATACTATACATAAAATAGAAGCTTTACAATAAATTTATAAATCTATTTTTATACAACATTATTAGCATCCGTTTATGTTTTTTTTTTTTTTTTTTTTTTTTTTTTTTTTTTTGTATTTTTTACTTTATTTAACTTTTCATCTTTTTCAACCATTGTCTTCTTAGTTCAATCTTTCATCTCCTCCAATCATTGTGTTTTTAAAATTTTCATTTGATTCTTTTATAAAATTTTAAATTTTCTCCATCTTCTTAAATTCTAGCGTCTCTAAATTTTCTCAATCATTGTCTTTTTAATTTTTAACCATTCATCTACTTCAACCATTCCTCTTCCATCTTAATGTTCTTATAAATTTCCTTTTACTTCATTTCCACCTCTCTCCCCTATTCCTTCCAAGTTGTTCATGGCAACAAAGGTCAATACTCTCTCTCTCTCTCTCTCTCTCTCCAATTTTGTTTCTCTTTTGGTGGATTCTTTTATTGTTTCAACCATTTTTCCCCCCATTAATGGTTCTTTTTCTTATTATTGATTTAATTTTCACAACACATTTGTTTCTCTTTTTGAAAAATTTGTATAAACTTTTATGCATATTTATGTATTTAGGTATTCAAATTTCCGATCACAAGTTTGCTTTCTTTATCCCATTGGTTTGATTTGATTTGGGTTAAAAATGAATTATTTTGCAAGTTAGAATTTGATTTTTTTTAAAGTAATCCACTTAAATGCTACACTATGAGAATTTACTATTTTTTTATTTTTATTTTTTAATCCTTTTGGGTGACCAAATTTGTAGTGTTTGTAGAGAAAGTACACTTAATAGTGTTGGCCAAACAAAAATAATTGGATGAGTGACATATTTTAGTTTTTGCAATTGTATTTTCATTTTCATTATTATTATTATATAAGGATGAATATAAAAACTTAATTGTGAGATTTTGCTAATAATTGTTTATTTATAATCTTTTTGGGTAGACAATTTTGCAGTTTTTGCAAAGAATATAATCTCAATAAATTACCAATAACAAATTGTTTTCCTAATTGGTCAAATTAATCATTGTTAAACGATGATTGATATGACATTTTGTTTGCTTGCAAAGCATCTTTATATGGGTATATTTTGATTTGGTATATATTTATGAATGTATTGAGATAAGTACTGTATTTAGGGGTGTTCATCAAACCGCAAAAACTACACTAAAACCGTCCACAAAATGGCATAACCGCACCATATTGTAAATAACAGTGCATCGCATCACACCACATTGCATGGTGCAGTGCGGTTTGCGGTTTTATAATAAGAAAACCACACAAACCGCATCGCACCGCACCCTATATATATATATTAATATATTTATTTATTTTTAATATTAAATATATTATTAATAGTTCAATAACTCTAGTTTTCAAAAAAAAAAAAAAAAGTTTGATATCCCTAGAAATTGTTGACTAGGAAAGCCAGCCTAAAATAAAGAAAAATTAGCTCAATAATTTAAAATTTTGTCCAAAACAAAGGGAAAAATTAGTTTTGGGTTGGGTAGGAAAAGTCAAAAGTTTGAAAAATATACCGACTTCAAGCTGTTCAAACCGCATCTTATACACCGCACCGCAACACATCTTATACATCGCATTGCACATGTGACCGCAAAAATGAGGTGCGATGTAGTTATGGTTTTGGCTAAACTCTAAACCGCACCGCACCACACATGTGACTGCAAAAATAAAGTGCAGTGCAGTGCAGTTATGATTTTAGCTAAACCACACCGCAAAGTGCGGTGTTAAAAATGGCCTAAAACCGCATTACACCGCGAACACCCCTAAGTCTATATTCAAGAAGAAAGATCATGATCCCACTTTGTATACTTCAAAAGAGATAAAGACAAGTTGAAATTTTTTTAATGGTGAGAAAAATCTAATTTTATCATTCTATTCTAACTATTATTATTGAAAAAACTTAAATCCCCCTTTGTATTCTATTACTTGCAAATTCGCTCATAGTACGAGAAGATGAAAATTTTAATATAAAAAGAAAAGTAAATAATATATATTATTTTTTATTTATAAAATTCATTGTTTTAAAAAAGAAAGCAATATGACATTTTTTATTTCAGAAAAAAAAAAATTATTGCCCTTTGTTAGCTCGGTAAAGGGTTATATATATATATATATATATATTATTGTGGGGCCAAAGGGTCTAAAGACTTCAGTCCATTTCATATCAAGCTTAAGGCCCATGCCAAAGAAGAAGAATTGCCCGATGACGAATGAAGGGAATCCAGACTACCAAGATACACTGCCAAGAATGACCTTGTCCTCAGCAGACCAAAATCGTAGAAGGGGAAGGTGCCACATTGCCAGAGGCAGTTCCATCGAGGATCCCAAAAGAGATTCCGAGCCCAATGGGTCAGCCATAGGAGCATGGTAGAAAAGTAACCCCAAGGGAAGCTGTCCCTTCCATATTAAATACCCACAGCCAACACCCTGACTCCATTGATGTGGATGTGACCCCTGGCCAATGCGATGGGGGCCACAGTAGCTCACAGAGCGCCATAAAAAGTAGCCGATGGGACGTGCACTTAAGTATGGGCATGGATGACTAACAAGTGTAGGAGGAGGATGAACGGAGGAGGAGGATATATAGCAACAAAGATCTCACAAAAAAGGGGGGGGGGGAAGCAAAAGAAAGGGAAAAAGAAGAAGGAAGAGAGGCTCCTGGGAGACGAGAGGAGCTGGGAACTCCTATCCTCAGATGAGAAGTCCTCTCTCCTTGGGACGTAGGGCCGTCTGATCCTGTGTTCTTGGCTCCTATTGGATCATCGCGCCTACTCCCAAACCAGCCGTTGCCCTATTAGAGCCCAACTTTTAGATCCATTCTCTACAAATTCATTGTAACAGGTCTGCTGGACCTAGATTCTGTCTGTCCCTGGGCCTGGTTCGAAAAACGAGACCTTATAATTGGCGTCGTCTATGGGAAAGGTTGCTCGTGCAATGATGAGTGCAATGGCTTGTTAAGGTAGGATCAAATTCCCTAGAGGAGGTTACGGTGGCCAGTCTACTGTACCACAAGGGGAGAACTGCTAGATGGTTCATAGCTCAACGAGCCTTTGGCACCATGTGCGTGACCCTCGCCCCCACCAGGGGTCAGACCCCCGCGAATCTATGGCCGGCCCTTTTGGGCCCCGATTGAGGAAAGCGGCAGTCGTGTGAAGCACCTCAAAGGGGCTTCGTGGCGGGACTAGTTCTGGAAGATAGGTGTTAGTGTCTTCTGACGCATTGAAGCGGTTGAATGGGCTTTAGCAATGGCGAGTCCTCGGAAGACAGAACCAAGGTCTTGCATAGTCCTCAGACTCAAGCCTATGGGAAAACTAATAACTCATGATAAGTATTTAAGTGTTAGACAGAACTAAGGTCTTGCACAGTCCTCGGACTCAAGCCTATAGGAAAACTAATAACTCATGACAAGTATCTGGGTGTTAGACAGAACCAAGGTCTTGCATGATCCTCGGACTCAAACCTATTGGAAAACTAATAACTTATGACAACTATCTGGGTGTTAGAGAGAACCAGGGTCTTGCATGGTCCTCGGATCCCAGCCTATGGGAGAACTAATAACTTGTGATAATTATCTGGGTATTAGGGAGAACCAGAGTCTATTCCTGCTAAGCATTCAGTAAAGCCAGGACTGCGCCTGGGTCCTCGGACTAGACGACCGGAAGAAATAGATGCTCTGGCATCCCTATGAGTGTCAGGCAGAACCATGCCGCACCATGGCCTCCTCGAATCGTTTGTTTTAAAACTAGCATTTTCTAAACGGTCGCACTGTTTGCAACATGAAGTGCATCGTTGTATGCTCGACTGTTCTCGGAGAGGTAGAGACAGTAAAATAATAATAATAATAATAATAATAATAATAAAAGTATATTATTTTTCACCAAGCAAAAGTCACAAGTCCCTTTTTATTAAATAAAATGATGGCAACATCAATTACAAAACAGCCGAGGAAGGCTCGATTTACAACTAACTACAGAGCAGCCGAGGCATGCTTGTGGCAAAGCTAGCTAATAAAAGGGAAAAGACTGGTGGTGATGGTGAATTCACAGTCTCGCTTAGGCAACCACCAAGCCCGTGTGCTTGGCGTAAGCGATGAGGAGGAAGAAGAGGCGGGAGCATCTAAATTGGTTTCCACCTATTGAGGCTGCCCTGAAGCGAACTCTGATCCATAATATAATATCGGTATTCTTAGGAAGTCGCCCTCCAGGGGTCTCGCCAGCTGCCTGCAATGGCGGAGACGACTCCTTCTGATATCTTAATCGCTCCCCTCAACTTCGCTTCACTTTATTCCCCTTCCTCTTTAGCCAACTCCTGCACATTCTTGGTTGGCGTTTGGATGATAATCAAAGACCTGACACAATCTGCACTAGCTACAGTTCCTGGTCGAAGGAGAAGAGCATTCTTTCTTGTCTGGTTGAAGAATAGAAGGATCTTTAACCTCCGCTTTCTTTGCCTCAGTTGCAACGCCCATGATTCAGGTGGCATTTTTTGTTCAAGAAAGTGAAAAAACTTGGAACTCCTGTAGGATTTCAAGAATAGTAGGCGTGGAAGATAGTCCTCCCAAGGCGCCTTATATAGAGGATGAAATTTGGGAGAGTTCACCACGCACGAAGCTCCAAGAGGGAATGTCAAGCGAAATAAATTTTGCCCAATTCCCAAGGGAACCCTCAACCGCCAAATCCGCGCCGCTTCATAAAGGTGCCATTGAATACATGTTCCGTATACCGAAGTGATCCGCGTCATCCTATAAAAGCATTAATGACGATGCACCTCATACGCCGAAATGCTAGGAGCCTGCCTTGAGCAGGCAAAGAGACCCTGGCACCTATAGGGGAACAAGACTCGACCGGCTATAATGTAGGCCCGAGAACATCAAAATCCCCCTCCCCATTCGAGAAGTTGGGCAGCATGATTTTGAGGGGCTATTATGGGGCCAAAGGGTCTAAAGACTCCAGCCCATTTCATATCAGGCCTAAGACCCATGCCGAAGAAGAAGAATTTCCTGAGGACGAATGAAGGGAATCCAGACTAGGATACACTACCGAGGACAACCCTGTCCTCGGTAGACCAAAATTGTAGAAGGGGAAGGCGCCACATTGCCAGAGGCAGTCCCCTCAAGGATCCCAAAGGAGATTTCAAGCCCAATGGGTCAACCATAGGAGCATGGTAGAAAAGCAACCCCAAGAGAAGCTGTCCCTTCCGTATTAAATACCCACAGTCAACACCCTGACCCCATTGATGTGGATATGACCCCTGGACAATGCGATGGGGGCCACAGCAGCTCACAAAGCGTCAGAAAGAGTAGTCGATGGGACGTGCACTCAAGTATGGGTATGGATGACTAACAAGTGTAGGAGGAGGATGAACAGAGGAGAAGGATATATAGCAACAGAGATCTCACAAAGAGGAGGGGGGGGGGGGTGGGGAAGCAAAAGAAAAGGAAAAAGAAGAAGGAAGAGAGGCTTCTGGGAGACGAGAGGAGCTGGGAACTCACATCCTCGAACGAGAAGTCTTTTCTCCCTGGGACGTAAGGCCATCTGATCCTGTGTTTTTGGCTCCTATTGGATCATCGCGCCTACTCCCAAATCAATCGTCGCCCCATCAGAGCCCAACTTTTGGACCCACTCTCTACAAATTCATTGTAACGGGTCTGCTGGGCTTAGATTCCGTCCGTCGCTGGACCCAGTCCGAAAAATGAGACCCTACAATTACATTTCTTAATTAATAGTTTATTGTATCTAAAATTAAATTCTCTCATGAGAAAAATATTTTATTATAGATTACTAATCCTAATATATGATTTTACGAATATGTTAGAAAATAAATTATATATTACAATTTAAGTCATTTTCCACTTATCCTATTTTTCAAGAACAATGAGCTCTAACTCAAATGCCTTGTACTCCCCCTTGTAAGAGCAAGGTAAAAGGTTAGGTCGTGAGTTCAATATCGGTGCATTTGTAACAATTAAACAACAAAAAAAAAGTTAAAAAATAGGAAGAAGTTGATCCAAAACCTTTTTAGATTTTAAAAATTTATTGCAAAATGTAGTAAGGTGAACATAATATAATTTGCTGTAAGATATACTGAGATTTATCTTTTCAAATAGTAGGTATGCAGTACAGGAAACAAATTAAACTAGAGATTTCACTGCATGCAGGGTGATAGATATGATTGAGAATGATGTGTGGGATACTGGGATACACACGTCGATATTTTGATATCTTACAAAAAATAATCATGTTTCAATCTTTTCTTGTTCCCCTATAAATTTCCAAAAAATGAATTCAAAGAAGTCCTCTATTTCCATTATTTTCCAATAAAAGGTTTCTGCAAATCTAGGCCATTTCTTTGATCTTTGATTTGAACTTTCACTTCCATGGTAATTCCATTTACTTTCATCTTTATTCAAACAATGGCAGACAATGACCATTTTTCTTTTGTCTGCATAAGCAATGTAAGACAATGACACTTAGGATTCTGAAGAAGTTCTCACTAAGCAAAGCTGGATGCAATGTACATGTGAGTCTTTAGTCATTTAATGATAGATATGAAGGACTGGTTCTCTTAGTAGGCTTTTGTTTTTAATGGTGTTAAATAATCGATTATGTTCTTGTTTCCAAATTTAATTGATTTTAAGATAGGAACTTTCACTTCCCTGTATTTGGGCGGATCTGAAGCCTCAGAGATTCAACTCAAAGGACCTATAATGGTCACCCACTTGCACTCATTGTTATTATATAGCACAGTTTCCCTCCAGGTTTAAATTATTTATATAACAACTGTCATTGTAGTACTGTTGCTCACTTTTTCTTCTTTCAAATTAATAAAACTTTGCCAACTTCTTGTCTAGACTCTTCTCTAGTATCTATTTGATAACCTTCCTATGTACTTGGCTGGATTCGAATCTTCAGAGACTCAACTTGAAGGACCTATAATGGTTACTCATCACTTCCATTCAGGTTTACTTTAACATATTTATAACGACTATCATTGTAGTGTAGTGTTCTCACTTTTTTTTTTCTTTCTAAAAATTTCTTTAATTAATAAAAATTTGTCAACATGTAGTCTAATCTTCCATTTAGTGTGTTTGCTCTTTCTCCATAAACTAGGTTTGTCCTTAATGGACATTGCATTTTTTTTTTCTTTTTCTTTTAGTACCATAGAAACCATTTCTGTTAATTATTTATGTTGATTTATTGTTGACTGTTATTGCCGACTCATCCTCTGTTTTTAAATCTTTCATGAATGTTTAACGACAATGCTTTGTGGTGATTAACAGTTAATTAACACAAGTGGCATCAAGAAATATTGTCCCTTTTTTCAAAGAGAAAATAAATACTATAAATACTTTATTTTGATTTGGATAAGGAAACACGTTAATGTCATAATGAGATTAAACACTTTGATGATATAACTAAACCAAATCACTAACCCATAAAATGCACGTGAAAGTTTGACAAAAAATATTTATGTGTGGTACATTTTAATGAATAAGTATTAATAAATAAAAATTTAAATTAGAAAATTTGTAGAAAAGAACATACCTAATTTAATTGTAATTTTTTTAGAGAAAATAAAATCTAATTTAATCAAAATTTGTTTAGTATGGGCTTGTTTTATCCAAAAATACAGTGAGTTCTAATTAGTTTATACAAATATTAGATTTTTTATTTTATTTTATCCTCTGACGTGCACTTTGTGATGATTTTTTTTACCATTAAGTTAAAATTAGCTGAATTGCCACACGATGTGCGGTGCAAATTATTATTAGTTTTTTTCAATATTTTAATAAGTTTTAATAAGAATCTTGTAGCTTCCAATAGAGACATTTATGATTTAAATCCCCCAACTATAGATGTATAAAAAAATTTCAATAAATTTCCTTGTAAAATTTTTAATATTTAGTTATTTTATAGAGAAAATAGAAAGACACTAAGATTGCATGATATAGTGGTTAATATTGATAAGCATGTTTCATGCCTACTAAAAAAATGGATATATCAATCAATTTTTTTTATTTATTATTTTACATTGTTGATTGTGTATTACTAATTTTTCTCCATTTTTGTTGGAGCTTCAATTGTTGCATGATATAGTGTTTCAATTTTTTCTCACATTAAAAAAAAAAAAAATTTTCTTGTATAAATCTTAGAAAATGATATTAAAATTTCATTATGCTATAGCAAAATAAATATATTTATTCTAACACACACACACACACACACATACATACATACATACATATATATATATATATATATATATATATCTCACACGTGATTTAAAGGAGTTAGAAAATTTAAAGGATTAAGATTAATTTTAGTGAAATCACAAATATTTAATTTTTTATGGCTTTTGTGTTAATTGTTGTCAAAGCAACTAAACATAAGTAAGAATGTCATATTCTAAATTTATTATTATTATTATTCCAAATAAAAATTATCTCGTATATAGAGTTTAACAAAATAATCATATAAATTCATTTAATATAAATAATTAATGCACAACTATAGATAATTAATATATGCATTTACTCTAATGGTTAATTCAATGAACTAAAATATAAATGCAAACTTTGTTGATTTAAAAGCCTAAATAAAGAAAATTTCAAGGAATGTGCTACATGGTAAAACCTCATGCTTTCTCATATGAGGTCTCTGTTTATATATATATATATATATATTGATATTGATTGACTAACTTATAACACACACATATGTATGGATATACTTAAAAGAAATACATTAAGATGCATAGTATAATTCTTACATATATAATTTAAATATTATTGATAGTCGTTGTTATTTTTTTTTAACACTTTAAAAGATCTAGTAAGAATATTATTAGGTAGAAAATGTAAATTGTTCATTTTTTATTTATTTATGTTCATTAATTCAAGGCACTATGGTTTTTGTACGCGATAACTCAATTGGATAAATATTTATGATGTGGTCTCACATTTAACTCCAAAGTTAAGAAATAAAACTCTCTCTAAAAATAAATAATTTAGGACACATGGTACAAAATTGAATTTCAATTGTAAAATTTAATCGGATTTTCTCTAAGTTTTGCCAATTAATATATACTAGCCTCATCACATGCACTTCGCGCATGCAATGAGGCTTTTTTTTTTTTTTAGTGTTATAATTTTTTATTCATTCAAATTTAAGGTTTACATGTTTTCTCATTAATATTATGTATTTAGAATTTATAAGTGGATAAAGTAATTTGAAAATTAACAAGAGAGTGACTCTATTTTTCAGGCAATGTTTTGGTAGAAGTTAGAGTTGTATTTTTACCGAATTGTCCTTTAGTTTTGTTTTTACTTAAACATAGGAGTGTATGGGTATTTTTGAGCAAAAAAATGAGGATTCCCAGGGGAAGCCCCTTAAATACTAGTATAGAAGATATAGATACCAACAAGTTTCTTTTTGGTATAGGCTAGATTCAATCTTACATACTCATATTCCTTATTCATGATAAAAATTTTACTAGTCGAGCTAATTAGAAACTACACAGTTTAGCACTATTTGTAATACTTAAAATCAAATTAAAACATATATAGTAAAAAATGTTGTGGAAAATTGTGGCCTTTTAAAATTTTGATAAATACCACCACACACTTTTGGTGTAGTGATTATTTTACAAGTATAAGTGCTTGTGGGATGTGAGAGGCAAAAGCCGGGGTTTAAGTTTCCAAGAGGGAACTTCACACACATATAAAGTTAGATTAGGCTAGAGTAGAATTTCTATCTTGTATCAAAAATTTTTTTTTTTTGAGAAATAATACTAAAATGTCAACAAAAGGTCAAAGGATGTAAATAAAAACTAGCCTCTGACTCAAAGGTTCTTTTATTTTTTTTTCTTCTAAATATTAATAATTTTCAACCAATAAAAAAATGCTAAAAAAAGGTTGAAAAATTCCCAGGAAAGAAAGTATGAAAAGACTTTGAAGATGAATTTTTATTACATCAATATTGTAAAAATAGAAAGAAGAAGCAAACTCAAAAAGAAGAAGAAGAAAAAGATATCTACAAAAAAAATTTAAAAGTCCTGAAACTCACATAGTAAAATAATTAAAAAATTTGAGGCAGCCACACACAAAAATTGTTAGATCCCATTGCTTTTTTTCTTTCCCCCTCTATTTAACATAATCTACTACTTTCTTCTTATAGAGTACCTTCTTCTTTTTGTCAGAAGTACTTTTAATTAAAATTATTACAATTTTTTTGTTGTAATTTTTATAGCAAATGATTGTGGGAAGTTGTTAGAATAACACGTACATGATAACTGATAAGTAATTTTTTTTTAACACTAACAAAGTAAGTGGTTTTTTTTTTTTAAGAAAAGAAATAGATAACCGTTTAGAAAAAAAACACTTATCTCATAAATTTTTTTTTTTTTTTTGATAAGCAGTAGAAAGTGGGTGGCAAGACAATGTGGGGTTTTAACGTGGGTATTTAAAAATAATAATAGATAGCTGTTTAGAAAAAAAAAAAATTGCAGCCAATTCAAAAAAAAAAAAAAAAAAAAAAAAAAGTAAACGTGGAGTCATGAAAGATTAAAAAAAAAAAAAAAAAAACACTTTTCTCCATAAACTAGGTTTGTCATAATTGGACATTGCATTTTTTCTCTTACTACCATAGAAACCATTTCTGTTAAAGATTTATGTTGATTTATGACCTGTTTGGATGAAGGAGGAAAGAGAGAGTAGAGTAAAGTAGAGTAAAATTGACTAAAAATAAGCTAATTTTATGTTAAATCTACTCTACATTAACTGTAATTGCAAACTTATCCCCTGTTTTGAAATCTTTCATGAATGTTCTACGACAATGTTTTGTGGTGATTGACAGTTAATTAACATAAGTGGGGTCCAGGAATATTGTGCTTTTTTCTAAGAAAAAAAAAAAAATACTATAATTACATTATTTTGATTTGAATAAGGAAATCAGTAAATGTCATAATGTGAGGTTAAACACCTTCATGATATAAATAAACCTAGTCGCTAATTCGGGAAATGCACATGAAAATTTGATGAAAAATATTTATATATGGTACATTTTAATGAATAAGTATTAATGAATAAAAATTAAAATTAGAAAATTTGTAGAAAAGAAGTTAACTAATTTAATTAGAATTTTTTTTAGAGAAAGTAAAATCTAATTTAGTTAAAATTTGTTTACTATGGGGTCCAAAAAGTTGGTGGGTTATAATTAGTTTAAACTAATATAGTTTAAATTTTTTGATTTGAACTTATGACATACGCTTTGTGATGATTGTTTTTTATTATTAGGTAAAAATACCAACAAGTCTTTTTTTTTTTTCCTTAGGGTGTAGGTAGGATTCAATCTCACTCTCATGTCTTGTATTTAATGATAAGAAACTTTATCGGTCGAGTTAATTAGAATTCACATAGTTTAGCGCTATTTTTAATATTTAAAATCAAATTAAAACATATATAGTAAAAAGAAGTTGTGGAAAATTGTGAGCTTTTAAAAATTTGGTTTGATAATATTAGAAAGTCAACAAAAGGTGAAGGATATAAGTAAAATTGATTTCATTTGTATTTAACTTAGGCTCTGATTTTGTGTTAGTAGAAAATATAGTGCATTATAGGCCGACATGTGGCCGACCTATATTTATAAGCATATCATGGCACTATGTTTATATTGATTGTAAACATGCACTATTAAAGTTCAATTAACCTGGGAATATGGGAATATCTACACTTTAATGGACAATGTTAAGAGATCTTATACGATACTTAATGGCCATATCACTTAAACCTGCCTCAACATTATAATATGATTTGAGACCACTTTAAGAAATGGGGGAGGCACCTAAAAAACTCTATACAAGGAAAGTGGGATTGGGATGTCATGTTATTTTAAATCCCACTGTTTTAACATGTCATCTGATAGCCATTAACTGTGTGGTGGGGACTGATTGGCCAACTTTCTTAGTTCTCTTTCTTAATTAGAGCACTTTTGTACTAGCTAGCTTAGTCATCCTCTTTCATAAATTTTGAACAAGACTTTGATAAGGTAGGTTTTCATTTGATATATATCAAGTCCCGATCATATTTCTGTCTCAAGATTGATAAGGGTTTGAAGTAGAGATCATGATCCATTTTGTGGTGACCTTAAATATGTTGGACACCATTTTTTTGACCTTGTTGATTATGTGACACTTTGTGTTGGCCCAAATAGTAAGACTTTTTTTTTTTTTTTTTAACATGTAAAGGATTGTTCTTATCTTAAACAGCTCCTTTCTTTTTCCATAGTCACGTGGCTGTCTACTTATCATTGGCTCTAGTTAAATGATAAGTAGAGCATATCTAGTTTTGTATTCACCTACTCTACTCATCATAGTTGTATGGGCTAAGAATAAAATTGTTGGTCAATGTTTACCGAAAAAAATTGTTGGTCAAAATTATCTTTAAATGTAGTATCTTAGGTTTTTCAATCAAATTTAAGTATATGATTTTATTGACCAATACAATGTAAGCAATGTATTATTATTTTCAAAGACGAATAAATTCAACCATAAGATTTATTGACAAATGTAAACATACATGATTAAATAACATACAATATTTAAGAAATATTTAAGAAACTGTATCAAAGTTTTACCTTAACTTATTTACTCCAAACGTCACGTTTGAACGCTAATTGTTTATCATCTCTATCAGTGGGGGAGTTGTATTCAATGCAACTCTTAGTCTCTCTCTCCAATAAAAGCTGAAGGAGGAGGGGCACGCGTCTTGCCACTCATAGGGTGGTAATGCACCTCCATTGGATTTCCAGATTTAATGGTTTCCATAGTGTACTATTTGATATTTTTATATTTTAATGGTCCCACAAAGGTTTACTTAACTGGCCTTTAATTTGTGAATTTCGATTCTATATATAGACCCTTTCCTCTTTGAACTTCTTGCTTCCCTTAAGTGTTTTCCCTAGTCTTAACAATGAACACTTTAGTGAGGATGGTTATGATGTTTCTTTTTCTCTTTTTAGTAACCCATGTGTCAGAAGCATACAATACTTGCCCTAAATGTGGCAGCATTGATGTTCCATACCCTCTTAGCACTGATGACAACTGTGGAGACCCTAGGTATAAAGTCTACTGCAACAATGGCATTCTTGAGTTCTTGTCAGCTGCAGGGTTTTCCTACAAGATCCTCAGTATTAATCCAAGTGCTTATAAGCTCATTATAAGCCCACCCCCAATACAGAAAGGCACATGTTATTCTTCTGATTTCAGTTCAGAAGGGTTAAAGCTTGATGAGAACTTGCCCTTCAACATATCAACTCATAACACTGTCATGTTGTTTAATTGCACTGACCGCCTTCTTTACTCGCCTCTGAATTGTTCTTCAACCAGCTTTTGTAGGCAGTTTGAGGACAATGTGGAGGAGGGAATTGGGTGTAAGAATACCCTTTGCTGCCATTACTTGAAAGATTCTGCCATGACTTCACATATGATTAGGATCAGGGCTATAGGGTGCACTGCTTATACTTCAATGGTGAATATGAAGCCTGGATCTTCCTTTGATTCATGGACTTATGGTATTGAGCTTCAATGGGTGCCCCCCAATTGAGTTTGGCTATAAGACCTCGAGAAGGTATGTTGTGCATCTAACATATATATTATCTCTCTTATAAATATGAGGAGTATTCACAGTATGAAACTCACATATTATGAGAAAGATTATGTATATATGAGATGCATAGGATAAAGATAAGTATATTATGCCTCACCAAAGATAGTAAGAGGTGTTTAAAAATAAGGTTGTTGGTATTTTAATTCTATGCTTTTGTTGTCATAGTATTAGCGGACCAATGTTTTCTAGTTAGATTTTTTGCTTCATGATTGGTCACAAGCCACATAAAAGTGGGAAATAGGGGAGCCAAAAACCTAGTATTACGTTGGCTTTTGCAATTATGTAGTGTTTGATGTGTCACCTGTTGCGTCTCAATCACGTGGATTTGGCTTTTTCTAATGTTGGCAGTCAAATAAATTACTATTTCCTTCATAACTTGTAGTGTACTTTGTAATTATAATATCACAGTGTGCATTAGATGATCGATGTGCTGAATTAATCCCAACAATGCATGGGGTTAACTATCTAGTCTTTATCATTATTATCATTTGACAAATGGCTAATAGTATTGGTTTTTTCACATCTTGGCACTATTATATATTTACATTAGAGAAAATTTTGGTACACTCGTTATTGCACATTTTATACACACTTCGTTTGAAATCGTGTTTTGAAAAAACTATTTCAGTTAAAATTATGAAATGATAAAATTTTATTTTGAAAACATGATTTCACAATTTTAATTAAAATTGTGTTTTCGAAACATGATTTCAAGCCACGTGGCAGTGTGTACAATGAGTTTACAATAGTAATTTTACAATTTTAACTAAAATCATATTTTATAAACATGATTTTAGCCCACGTGACAGTGCATGTATGATGAGTGTGCAATAGTGATGCAGATTGGATAAGGGAAAAGAAAATATTTTAATATTTCAAGTTGTTTTCTCTTTCCTAGTGGAATTATGATTTATTTGCCTTTTCAAGTTGAGTCAAGATCTTTTTCTTAATTGAATTAGGATTTTATTGTCTTTCTTTTTCTAATTAAATTGTTTTTCCTTTCTCCAGTAAAAATATGTTTATTATTATTTTTTTTCTAAAAGGAGTATGAAAATTTTTATTCCTATAAATACTCTTTATAGGAGGTGGATTATTATTATGTGGTTATTAATAAAATTTTGGTTGAGAGGTTTTCTCAATTATTTTGCCTACTAGCATAGTGTTTTTGTAAAACGTAGGTTTTGTGGAAAAGTTGTAGTAATTGTGTGTTATAAATTTTGCTTATAGGAAAAGGATCTTAACTCAACTTGAAAAAGCAAATAAATCTAATTCCACTAGGAAAGAGAAAATAATATAAAATATTAAAATATATTTTTCTCCTTTAACCAATCTGCATCATTCTCTTGGAGTTAGGCAAAAGTTATCCTTGAGTTTTGGTGGCAATATTCCACGATCTATTGGAACCCCAAATGGCCCTCTCTATCCTATTCTTTTTAGTAAGACAAGATGAATCAATATGTTATTTATCAGTCTTTTCTCATTCATAATAAATCTTGATGAACAAATTTTATACTTGGCCTCTTTTGCCATCGTGGGATACACAAAGCAAGTACTAAAAAGGAATCCATGCATGCATCTATAAACTTCATATTGCCTCATCCACAAAGATTGCTCAAAATCACTCGTTCATGCCTCTTGTTGACCTCTATTAATTCTTGTTCAATAAAATCCTCCCAAAAGGGATCAATAATGTTTTCCATAATCTTTCCAAATTAATACTAACTGTATTACTAGGAAAATTTGAGAGAAGCTCATCAACTCCAATGAAATCAAAGTGTTTAATGTGTTCAAGTTCAAGCTTTATTAGATTGAAACTCTGTTCATCAATAGAGAACTCATCTACTACTAAACAAACCAAATGTACCGACGTATGATTGTAATCAATAAAATCAATAACCTCCTTTTCTTGACTGTTGAAACTCTCATCAATGATGTGAGTTATGAGGGCACCTCGTGTGTGTGTGTATATGATTTTATTTTCATCAAGCCCAATCTTGCCTCCTTGACTATAATTTTCAGGATAGTTATCATAAATTGGTGGAGAATCCTAATTTACTATACAAACTCTTTCAATGTATTCATCCTCCTTTTTGGTATTGTAGTCCTCCTCCACGACATCAAAATACTCCAACTCCTCCTCCACATAACATGGATTTGGATGACAGGTTTGAGGTTGGTTTCCAACAGTTAAGGGGCAAGTTGCTTTGAAAGCGTATCAAACCACTCCTCCATTTGTTGAAAGAACATCTCTAATTGTGCATCGCATGAAACCTCATCGCATTCATACTTGTCATCTACGACAACAGGTTTTCCCACACGTACTCCTTTTTGTGCCATGGTAGGAACCTAGCCTTGCTCTGATACCAATTGATGTAGTGTAGGCATGTAGAAGTAAAATCTATAATACATAATTACTACAACTCTTCTACAAAACTGAAGTTCTATAAGAACACTAGGCTAGTAGGCAAAATAATTGAGAAAACCTCTTAAACAAACTTTTATTAATAAACGCATAATAATAATCTACCTATTATAAAGAGTATTTATAGGAATAGAATTTTACCTACTTATTTTAGGAAAAGAAATAATGAACATATTTCTACTAGAGAAAGGAAAAACAATTTAACTAGGAAAAGAAAGATAATAAAAATCCTAATTCATATAGGAAAAGGGTCTTTACTCAACTTGAAAAAGCAAATTAATCACACTTCCACTAGTAAAGAGAAAACAACATAAAATATTAGAATTTTTTCTTCTCCCTTAACATCAAATAGTGAGTGCATGATAATTATTACCCTTTGCAAAACTATTGTTTTTGTCTGCTATATTTGTCAAAGTTTCAATTTCGTCTTTATACATTTAATTGTTTCAATTTTATCTATCAACCGAAATAATAAAATCAATTTTATTCTTAATTATTGTGAAGGGAAAATTTCCATTGAGTTGGCAAGAAATTTGGTTTCATGTGAAAACATTTTACTAAGGTCATGCTCCAAAGATAAATATATAAATAGATAAATAATGCTGAACAAATTTGATTGCTTTCAAGAGCGAACATGCAGGAATATTTCCCTTCATTTTCCCTCTAATGCTATGTGGCGTTATAGAATGGATTCTAAAGTTTACAAATAGATTGCAAAAAAAAATACCATGTCAACAAAATACGTAATACAAAAAGTGCTGAAATGGAGCAATTTTCAAGTTGAACAATAGGTAAAGTGTTTTCCCTCTAAATTCCTTTTCACTCTCCTAAGATTTCTGTGAGTGTATTTTTGTTTCCCGTTATTCCAGACGTTTTTTTTTTCTTTTTTTGGTTAGAAAATACTTTCCTTATAATAAATAATATTCAGAAATAATAAATAGGAAAGCTATATTGCATTTATCAAACTCAAAATCTATTCAGCCGAAGCAACGACATGATTAATTTTTCATAAGTGCTTGCCCATCCCATTAATGTACTAACACAATCCCTCGAATTTAGTAACTTCATAGGGTGTCAATCCTTTTATAGGGATTTGGCTTACCAATTTACCCAAACTATTAATGGGCTAGCACAATACGCAAATAATGTTGTAAGTTACTATGTGAGAAGATTATATAGAATGTTCAAAATATTTTAAAATAATAACATGAAGTAGTGTTGGGATAATATGAAGAGGTTTTTTGTTTAATTAATGACGTAATACAAAATTAAGGGGATGAAGAATTTAGACTATAGAGTAAAGGTCGTATAAAATAGAAATTAGTTATTATGTGGTGTAACTAATAAGTTGATTGTTTGTTTAATCTTGGTTTTTGTTTCTTCAATGCATTGGAGTTAGTATAGAATTTTTGTAATATCATGTTAATATTTAGTTGGAAATATCATAGAAAATTTGTGATGTCACATTTATGTTATTGAATTATGATAGTGGTAAGCTAAACACCCACCGCATGGATAAGCTCACACTAACCTGTTAATTTGGGATTCAATTCGTGATTTTCCTTAGGAGTTATTAGGAAGGACTTGGAATGTAATATCTATTCATACAAATATAGGAGAAAAGATTCTCTATTGAGGAAAACGCTATACCTACTGGACAGGGATAGAAAAAGAGGAAAAAACTGAAGATTTCACATAGTACTTGTGATAAAAAAGAAATCTTATTTATTTCATACCTTTCACTCAATTAGAAAATGGGCCAGATTCTATAGATCAAACCAATAAAACTTAATAAGGAGTTATGGAAGGAAAAAGAAAAGAGAGAGAGAGAGAGAGAGAGAGAGAGAGAGAGAGAGAGAGAGAGAGAGAGAGAGAGAGAGAGAGAGAATAATTAAATCAAAATAAAGTAGAAGAGCCCATATTCCAAATGAGTGAAAATCAAAATAGTAATATCCTACTAATCGAATGTTATTATAATTCAAAATATGTAAAGAAGGTGAAGTGGAAAGTTAAATGAAAAATTACTCTAACAAAGTGTCACATCACAGAACTGTGTATCTCCCACATGAGGTTTTTGCTTTCTTATATAAAATTAAAAAAAAAAAACATATAAAGTACTTATATATATATATATATATATATATAAATAAAATTAGTGTACACCTATAGATAATTAATATGTGTAGTTACTCCATTAACACATTCAATGAACTAAAAATTTGACATAAATGCAAACTTTGATGAGATGAAAGCCTAAATGAGAGAGTTTTAAGGAATGTGCCACTTGGCAAAACCCTATACTCTCCCACATGAGATCTTTATTTTTATATATATGTTGATTGATTGGCATCAATCCATATTGTTTCAATCTCTCATGAAACCCGTTATTCAAGGATGCAATATCCTTAAAAAAAATCAACATTTCTTTGAACTTCTATAAAGGCATAGCAAATGGAAACATTCACTTGTTAAATAGACTAGAGAAAATGGGAAAATGCCCCTTTCAAAAAAACAATTCAGCATTTTGTCCCATTTCCCAAACTAATTAGAGAAATGCCCCTCTTTTGAAATTTGATTTTCTCAAAATCGAGTTATAAAAAAAAAAAATATTATGGAGCCCTATAGTGGCATTTTAAGGAGCTTATAGCGACGTTTTAAAGACCTATAGTAGCGTTTTTTAACTCAATCTCCCTAAAGTCGAGTTACATGCAATTTTTTTTCTTTTTTTTTGCCTATAACTCGACTTTATGGAAATCGAGTTAAAAAATGCCACTATAGGTCCTTAAAACGTTACTATAGGTTCCTTAAAAACATCACTATAGAACTTAACTTGATTTTGAGAAAATCGAGTTTCAAAAGAGGCGCATTTCCCTAATTAGTTTGGAAAAGATGGCAAAATGCTGGACTGTTTTTTTAAAAAGGGCAAAAGCCAATTTTTTCCCAAATAGACTACACACACACACACACACACACATTCTCTCTCTCTCTCTCTCTCTCTCTCTCTCTCTCTCTCTCTCTCTCTCTCTCTCTCTCTCTCTCTCTCTCTCTCTCTCTCTCTCTCCAAAATTGTCCTCTTTATGGTCTATTAAAGCAAATCATGGTTGTTAGTGGGTTATGGAATTAACTCATTCATTCGTGAGCTTATTATGGCTTCCAAGATATGTCGTTAGCCTTTGACATTTCTTTGAACTTCTATAAAGGCATAGCAAATGGAAGCATTAACTCAAGATTTCACTTATCAAATAGACTACTCTCTCTTTCTCTCTCTCTCTCTCCCCAAAAATATCCTCTTTATGGTCTATTAAAGCAAATCATGGTTGTAGTGGGTTTTGGAATTAACTCATTCGTTTGTGAGCTTATTATGGCTTCCAAGATATGTTGTTAGCCTTCAACACTACGTGTGTTAATGTGAGTAGAAGGCTTGGCTTTCCAGTTTAAACCTGGGTCCATAAGCTAAGTCCATCTAAACACAACGCATGACTAGAAGACAAAATGACCCTAACACTTATAATATGGTTTCATTTATCTTCTTGGAACCACTAGGATTTTGAGCTTTGTTGAAACAGAACATCAAGGCCAACAATTCCATGTGACTTCAATCCTCAAGCGATCATGATTTCAATTTACAAAGCATCCCTAAGTGGTCAATCATGTCAAAAAAAAATTAATGGTATTATACTCCACATAATATTTAAGGTATTTAACATTTTTAACCAAATAATAATTATCTCACCTATTTTGTATGTATATAATCTCTTTCAAGATATGTAAATCTACATTGTGTGTAATCCACATATATATATTTGTAAGAGAGATGGTATAAATGAGGGGTGTGCAAGCACCGAACTACATTGATCCTTTGTCCCGAAACCAATTGAATCACACCGCTTCATAGGCCAACCAATTGAACTGAAGCCAGCAATTAGAGAAGATGGATAATCTCGACGTCGGTGCAGTATGCTCTTGGAGATAGATGTTGTATTCCGATGCTAAACAAACTGCACCGATATATATATATATTTCTCAAACATGTACAAACTAATGAGAAAGTTGAGTTACAGAGTTAAGTTTTTTTTTTTTTTTTTTATGAGATAAACTGACAAAGCTTAAAGCTTGAGCGGTGGAAGAGATAAGGAATGAAATATTAGTGAGGGTGTGGAGGCTAGGGTTTTGGTGCTTATGGGTTGGTGTACCACTTTGCTACATGGGCTTTTGCTTTTTGGACTATAAGTTTGGTCCATATGGCTATTATCTCAAACTTCTCCTTTTGATTTGGGTTGGGCTTGGGGCCTTAGTCTTTAGCCTTTGGTCATTAGTTTAGCAATCTATCTATCCCTCACACAAAACACAAAACCCATCAAGGGCACAACGAATGCTTTCTCACAGTCAGATTTAGCAAACGATCTCTGTCCTAGACCTAAATCCTAACAGCCACCATCTCTTTCCCAATTTGGTGCCACCACTTAGGGCCATTCGAGCTGGCCTAGTTCCTCTGGCTTATGCATTTAACAATGGAGAAAACTCAAGTTTTCTCTGTTGTTCTCTATCTCTCATTTTTCTGGAACCCCTTATTATGTGTCATCTTTACCTATTTATATTAGTGTAAGTAGTGGGCTTGTAATGATGGGGATCCTGCTTTGTCAGGTGTCCCATCACCTCTTTAGAATCATAGTGGAATATATGTGTCTAGTTCACTGCTTTTGCTTATCACCTTAGTAATCAATGTGTAGACCCCTGTTGTCCTTTTTTGATACTGCCACTAAAGTTACTCATGATTTGTGTTATTTCTTTGAGGAACTTGTTCGGCTGGGGTCCTAGTGACGTATTCCTAAGTATTGTGATTTTTCTGTCACATGCCTCGAAAAAGTTATCCTTCGCAAGCCAATTTGAGTGAAATTATCCTTAGCGAGTGCAGTTGGTCGGAACTAAGCTCTTCGATATGACTCTTGGCTCAATGGGGCAGGCCTAAGCGGGCCTCTTTTCTCTATTAGGCCTTCTCCATTTTTCATTGGGCCTTTAGCTAATGGCCTAATATTGGTAGGACAATTTATTACCCCACGTGCATCATGGGAATATACAACTCCTCACTCACATTGGAGTGGGCCCCACAAGTGTGGGATCGACCCTATGCAAGTGGGTTGTTATATATCTTATTGATGAAAAATACTGCCTCTCTACTTATCAAGAAAACATCTCATGAGATGGGCTCGTACAAGATTTTTCCCTGCTTAACAGGTTCCAAAGTCAGAGAAAATTAATATTTGGTACAACAGAATATCCTGCTCTACGAACTATTTCATAATAGAGAAATTTATGACCATGAAGGTAGCATAGCCTAATAATGTTGGGCAATGGCCACTAAAATTGTAACTTTCTGCAAGCATTGCGGAACCCTCTTCAAACAACTCCTCCACAATCCCAACAGCAGAAAGCTTATTTGTTGATTTGTTTATAAAATTCTGAGCTTTCTTCCCAAAGAGTAGAGAGCGGAGCATATTATATGATGCAGACCACTTTAAGAAATGGGGGAGGCAACTAAAAACTCTATACAAGGAAAGTGGGATTGGGATCTCATATTCTCATGTTATCTTAAATCCCACTTTTTTTACATGTGTCATCTGATAGCCATTAACTGTGGTGGGGACTGATTGGCCAACTTTCTTAGTTCACTTTCTTAGAGCATTTTTGTACTAGCTTATTCATCCTCTTTCATAAATTTTGATCAAGACTTTTATAAGGTAGGTTTTCATTTGATATCCTGTCCCAATAATATTTCTGTCTTTCATAAGGGGTTGAAGTAGAAATCATGGTCCATTTTGTGGTGACCTTAAAGATGTTGGACACCATTTTTTTGACATTCTTGATCATGTAACTCTTTGTGTTGGCCCAAATGATAAGTCTTTTTTAACCTGTAAAAGGATTGTTCTTATTTTAAACATCTCCTTTCTTTTTCCATAGTCATGTCTGTCGACTTATCATTGGCTCTAGTTAAATGGCAGGTACAGCATATCTGGTTTTGCATTCACCGACTCTACTCATCATTGTTGTATGGGCTAGTATAAAATTGTAGGCCCAAATTTTCTTTAGATGTCGTTGTATCTTAGGTTCTTTAATCAAATTCAATTATGTGGTTGTATTGACCCATACAATAGAAGTAATGTATTATTTTTTCTAAGAATGAATAAATTCAACTATGTGATTTTTTAACCAATGTAAACATATGATTAAATTTAATTGAGAACTTAAAGATACAACGATGTTGTATCTTAGGTTCTTCAATCAAATTAAATTATGTGGTTGAATTGACCAATACAATGCAAGCAATGTATTATTTTTTCCAAGAATGAATAAATTCAACTATTTGATTTATTAACCAATGTAAACACATGATTAAATTTAATTGTGAACTTAAAGATACAATACTAAGGAATTGTGCGTAAGTGAGTAGAACAGCTAACTTGTTTGCTTCAAACGCCACGTTGAACTTGGTAATTATTTTATCATCTCTATGAGTGGGGGAGTTGTATATTCAATGCAGCTCTTAGTCTCTCCAATAAAAGCTGAAGGAGGGGCACGCGTCTTACCACTCATAGGATAGGCGGTAATGCGCGCACTTCCTTTGGATTTCAAGATATATGGGTTTCAACAGTGTACTATTTGATATTTTTATATTTTAATGGTCCCACAAAGGCTTACTTAGGACTGCCCTTTGTGAATTTCTATAGATAGACACTTTCCTCTTTGAACTTCTTGCTTCCCTTAAGTGTTTTCCCTATAGTCTTGACAATGAACACTTTAGTGAGGATGGTTATGATGTTTCTTTTTCTCATTTTAGGAACCCATGTGTCAGAAGCATACAATACTTGCCCTAAATGTGGCAGCATTGATGTTCCATACCCTCTTAGCACTGATGACAACTGTGGAGACCCTAGGTATAAAGTCTACTGCAACAATGGCATTCTTGAGTTCTTGTCAGCTGCAGGGTTTTCCTACAAGATCCTCAGTATTAATCCAAGTGCTTATAAGCTCATTATAAGCCCACCCCCTATACAGAAAGGCACATGTTATTCTTCTGATTTCAGTTCAGAAGGGTTAAAGCTTGATGAGAACTTGCCCTTCAACATATCAACTCATAACACTGTCATGTTGTTTAATTGTTCTGACCACATTCTTTTCTCACCTCTGAATTGTTCTTCAATCAGCTTTTGTAGGCAATTTGAGTACAATGTGGAGGAGGGAATTGGGTGTAAGAATACCCTTTGCTGCCATTACTTGAAAGATTCTGCCATGACTTCACATATGATTAGGATCCGGGCTGTAGGTTGCACTGCTTATACTTCAATGGTGAATATGAAGCCTGGATCTTCCTTTGATTCATGGACCTATGGTATTGAGCTGCAATGGGTGCCCCCCAATTGAGTTTGGCTATAAGGCCTCGAGAAGGTATGCTGTGCATCTGACATATATATCATTTCTCTTACATACATGTGAGGTTTTCACAACATGAAACTCACATATTATGAGAGATTATGTATACATGAAATGCATGGAAAAATTATTGATTCGGCCACATTCCTACTAAACATAGTAAGAATTGTGTCAAAAAATAAGGCTGTTGGTATTTTAATTCTATGCTTTTATTGTCATAGTATTAGTGGACCAGTGTTTTCTAGTTAGATTTTGTGGTTCATGATTGATCACAAGCCACATAAAAGTGGGAAATTGGGGAGCCAAAAACCTAGTATTACGTTGGCTTTTGCAATTATGTAGTGTTTGATGTGTTACCTATTGTCTCTTTCACGTGGACTTTTTGCCTCCTTCAGCTTGCTCTCTATAGAATGGGTCTT
This sequence comes from Quercus rubra, assembly GCA_035136125.1. NCBI lineage: Eukaryota > Viridiplantae > Streptophyta > Magnoliopsida > Fagales > Fagaceae > Quercus > Quercus rubra. The sequence continues at coordinate 6,297,608 of CM068732.1, forward strand.
CTTGTCTGGCCATTTTTAATGTTGGTAGTCAAATAAAGTACTATTTCCTTCATAACTCCTCGTGTACTTTTTAATTATAATATCACAGTATACATTAGATGATCGATGAGCTAAATCACTCCCAACAATGCTGTTATATTTGTATAACAGAAAATCTTGTTACACCTTTCGTAGACACCTTCTTTAAAATCATGTTTAAAATTATGAAGTAGTGAAATTATTTTTTGAAAACATGATATCACAATTCTAAAAAAAATCATGTTTTCAAAACACGATTTTAGCTCACATGATAATGTGTGTACTATGAGTGTACAATTATAATTGTGTGATAACCATTACCCTTTGCAGAGCTATAGTTTTGGTCTACTATATTTGTCACAGTTTCAATTTCGTTTTTATATAATTAACTATATCAATACTATCTATCATCCGGCAAAATAAAATGCTTGGGAGTTAGGAGGGAAAGAGCCTTCTAGCAGAATTAGTATCTCCCCATGTACAAAGTGTTTGGGAGTCTAAATGGGTAATGATCTCTAAAAAGATAAAACCTGCAAAATAAAATCAATTTTATTCTCAATAGTTATGAAGGGCAAATCCCCATTGAGTTGGCAAGAAATATGGTTTGATGTGAAACATTTTCCTAATGCCATGCGCCAAAGATAAATACATAAATAAATAAATAATGAACAAATTTGATTGCTTTCAAGAGCGAACATGCAGGAATATTTTCATCAATTTTCCCTCTAATGTTACTTGGGGTTACAGAAAGGATTCTAAAGTTTACAAATTGATTCCAAAAAAAATATAACCATGTCAACAAAATATGTAACACATATGTGCTGAAATGGAGCAATTTTCAAGTTAAACAAATGGTAAAGTTTTTCCCCCTCTAAATTCCTTTCCACTCTCCCAAGAGTTCTGCGAGTGTATTTTTATTTCCTGTTATTCCGGTCATTTTCAATTAACTTTTTGTTAGAAAATACTTTCCCTATAATAAATAATATTCAGCAATAATAAAGAGGAAAGTTATATTGCATTTATCAAACTCAAAATCTATTCAACCTCGGCAACGTTATGATTAATTTTTCATAGGTATATTGAATAGTTACAGGCTTACAGCTAAACCATTCGCATGCCAACGTAATGCTTAATAAGTTTGCTGATGACTGGTAAAAATTCTACTAATTCCATGATGGATCCCTTATTCTGTCACTGCAGGAATTTACTCCTCCAAATCAAGCGAAAATGACTACACCATGTGTTTAGAGATGCAAACTAATGTGTAGATGCATTGGCGAAACAGAGATCTCATTGCAAACTAATAATATTATTTTGTATGACATTCCACTGCCTGTGGTGGTTAATCTGCGGCTTTTCACAAGGCCGAGCTCTTTTGCTCTAAAACCGTTTATGTTTAATGTTATTCTCCTTAATTATTATATATATATATATATATATATTAAATCAGGAAAAGTCAATCATCTAACCAATTACTTATCGTTCCATGTGAAATACTCTCATATTTTTGCAAAGAAAGCTAACATATCTACCATAGATGACATGTCAATGATATTAATCAAAGAAAAACCCAAATTTGATTTAATTTTTTTTCATGATTTCATGTAATGAAAACTTGAAATGCATGTTGGAATTTTGATGAATGATGACTTAACATATGATCTCATGAGCTAAATGTTGAGAGTTGCCGCTACAAAAGTTTTCAGAGTAATATATAATTTAGTTTTAAAAATAATATGACTTTTAAGACTAATTCATAACCTTTTAGAAAAACCAATTATCTTTTAAGAATTAGTTTTTTTCTGTTTCAGAAAATAACATCCACATATTATGATCAAGTACATCTCATCTTAATTTAAAATATGCACAAATTCTTCATTAATTGAACCAAAAGCTACAAACTCTTCAATGCATCAATTGAGCCAAATAAATGGTTGGAAGTCTAAGGAGGTGTAGCCGTCAAAACTAGGTGAATGAGTACTAGTGAGTGCAAAAGAAAAAGAAAAATATCGGAATATTTTTACTCTTTTTTTTGCTGAATGGAATATTTTTACTTTTTTTTATAATGAAAATGGGGAGTGTATTTGGAATTTTTTGGTAATAATGGACAATCGCACAACAGTTTTTTTTTTTTTAATGGATATTCCCACAAAATTTTAAGTACAGTGTCTCATGATTTTAAACCATAGAAAACTTTTTGTCTAAATTTACACCTTCTTAGGACTCTCTTATTTAACCACTAGATCATGGACCTCTTCATTTTTATACTCCCATTGGATTTCATAAATCTCTTATAAGAGCTCCCATCCATTTCAAGGCCGATTTGGGAACGCTTTACTTTATAAATAGTAGAAATGCGATGAAACAATACTGGTTGGACTAAGATGCAACTTACCAAGGAAGGCTAGTTAGAAGGACCAACGACTACTTACTTTTACAAAACTAGTGAGGACTGAGGGTGAACCCCAATTTTTGATTTGCGGACTCGTCCTGACTTTAGGGAAGGGAATGAAGGAAGTTATTCCCTAATTTCCCAAAATAGTAGTTAACAAGTAAGAAGTTCAAACCAAGGAATGAGGGTGTATTAGGGACTTGCTATAGCTCTTGACGGAGCTAACAAATGGGTACTTGTTGCTTGTCCTAACCCTTTGGCGCTTAGCAGCAGCAAAAACCAACCTAGAAGAAAAAAAAATGCTATATTCACAACAACTCCTAAGTAGTAGGTTGTTACTGGTGAACAAAAAAACAATTCAATGATATGTAAATTAGAACCAAAAACAATAGCCAACTAGGATTTGTTGTGAAAATTTTGTAAAAATAAAATTTCTCAAATACTATCCAAACAAATAAATTAGCCAAAAAGATCAAATCAAATGTTTAATTGTGATATTTTAAATTATTTTTTCAAAAGACGTATTTTTAAATTGCTATTTTTATATAATAATAAAAATGCATATTTTCCAATATCTAGTTGGTTAATGCTTACTTTAGTCTTTAGCTTAATTTATTGGATTTATGTGATACATCTTGTATATACGTATATGCACTAAAATAATGTTTCAACACTTTATTAAACATGATTAATGTAACGGTTTAGTGCCTAAGTTGAATATTTTGAATAAACTTATACTTTACCCTTTATTATTTTGTAAGCACTATTGACAAAATTCTTATAAGGAAATCACTTTTATTGCAAAATTTATTTTCTAAGCAAATTTGTATTCGCTTGAATAATCTTCTTTCAAATCTTAGACTATGAGAAAAGGTCTCATATTTTCATCCTAATGATAAGGAGAAAATAAATAGAGCATATTTACAAAGATTTTCTAGTCAACCTCTTAACCATGATCTCCCTCAAAAAGAAATTAGTGGAGCATTGCATTGATTTGATCCTGATTAGTTTAAAGAATACAAAATATTGGTTGGAACATATCCTAAAAAATGATGATGCATTTTTTTTTTTTATATATTGTTACTTATTCAGGCAAGATTTTGGTAATTGAATGGGAGATTAGTAGTTTAATAATTACTTAGTTGTGTGTATTGAAAAAGACGTAAATTAATAATGAAGCTATCATATAGCAATTTCAAATATGAAAAATTTGTAGAAGAAAATTTTAAAACTTTATGTATTTGAGATTTTTTTATGTTAATATATTTAAGTTTTATTTTTATTAAATTTTGTTTGATTTAAGTTTTTTAATGACCACCCTCAAAAAAATTCCTAGAGCCACCACTGGCTGCTACTTATAATTTTTTGTTCAGTGTTAAAAGCTTTTAAAGTTAGGTTGTGGCAAAGATATGTTTGTTTGTTTGTTTGTTTTTTTTTTTTTTTTTTGACAAAATGATATGTGTGAGTTTGAGTCATATCTTTGGCTAAATTATTGGCCATCTTGGTGGGACAAGGTATAATTTTATTTTATTCGATGAAAATGACAATTTTCCATCCTAAAATATTATTACACCGATTATACTTAAAATTTGAAACTATCGAATTTTATATTTGACCTCCCAAAGTCATAGCTCTATTTTAAGTCAAAATGTTTCTCTTGCTGTCTATTTTAGTGTTTCTCTTGCTGTCTATTTTAGTGTTAAATCTGACGGAATTTAACATTGAAAAACTAATGTAAACATCCTTCAAAAACATACAACTAAGGGGTAAATTAGTTTTTTAATACTAAATTTTGTTAGAGTTAACCGCAAAATAGACAACAAGGGGTAGAAGTGCAAAATATTTTTACTCTTATGGAGCGTGTGTTACTATTACATTTTAAGAAAAGATGCAAGTTTCATTTCTAAATTCAACATCTTTCATGAGGATGTCATACATGCCTCTACAATGGCATTATGCCACTAGTTAAATAAGAAAAATATACAAAGATTGTGTAGGGATAAGAATAAGAAGACAACATTTACTTGTTTTAAACAAATAAAAAGTTCAGCAAATGTTAGGTTTGATGATGAACAAAATTTCTAGACATTGTCGATACTTACATGTAATTATATACACTTTAAAAAATCATTAAACTACAAACAGTTTAGATGAAGACAACAACTACAAACCATTAAAATGCACAATCTGAATATGTCAAGGAAGTGTATAAGTGTCAATGATGAGATACATTGAACATATATAGTGCTAGGTATTAATCAAATGCACATGGATCACTACGCATGCGTTTGTACTGTTGGACACAACTAGACACCCACAAGTAACTATAACATACTAGCATGCTTGATGTGTTATATCAAACCTATTCATATGCACGTAAATAATTATACAAGCTTTTGCAAAAGCCAGTTTGATGCGTAATGGCAAATCAACTATACATACTTTTGTACTAGCCTTTCTGAATCATCGTATCCAGCCAATTCAACACATCCAAATGAACTAGAATGATGACAAAGACTTTTTTACTATCTAACTTTAACAGATAGAGACAAACAACCAATTACTATGAACTTGATGAGGATAAATGTGATAATACACTGTCCTTTAGTTACTGATGGTTTCAATCCTCTCTCTCTCTCTCTCTCTCTCTCTCTCTCTCTCTCTCTCTCTCTCTCTATATATATATATATATATATATATGTATGTATGTATATGCAGGTTATCTCCATAAACCACACTACTAGGCCTATCCATAGGTTAATTCGGATTGAGTTTGGGCTCAACTCGTTGCCGACCGAGAGGATGATCGGATCGGGTAGGTTGAAGCTTCAACAGATGTCAGGGGAATCAATTGAGGTCAAAGATTTGGAAAATGGCAAGAATCTAGTGAGAAAAAGTTGAAAAACAGTCAAAATCTGGCAAAACAAAGGTGAAAAAATGTAAAAATTCATAGATCTTGCCAAATCCAGCAAGATCTCAGCTAGATCTGGCGAAATCTCGTTGGATCTAGTCGAGATCTAACCCAAAAACAACACAAATCTTGCCGAATCTACAACATTTCACTGGAAAAACATATGGGTCGTCGGTTTGGGTTGCTCAGATTTGAGAGGAGAACCGACATCTGACCCACCATTCTCAATTTTTGGAAAAATAAACCCATTGCCGACTGCCAGAGAAGTTGGTTCGGTCAGCTGCAAGTCGGGTTCAATTAGTGGTGGCAAGTGGGCGGGTGCACGAACAACCCTATACACTGCCCCTCACTCGTTCATAACACACTGCAACGCACTCACTTGTAAACCACACTGCCATTCACACCTTACAATGCTAATGTGCAATTAGCTATTACCCTATTTTCCTAATAAATATGCAAGGGAGAGGAATTTTAATGTAAGAAAATACTATGCTGAATTAAGGCGTGAGTGAAAGTTTTGCATGAACAAGTCAAATGCTATACACAATGATTTCATATTTCTCAAAACACCTTTGGTGGATCGTATCTCACTTACCAAGTCGAGATGTAATGTTGACGAATGAAGACATACAGTCCACCGAATATGCAAGGAGAACAACTTGATGTTGCTCCGTAGGTCTAGATATTACATGTTGCAGCTTATAGAAAAGCTCGCGACAACCACCAACAGGCAACTCACATCTTGTGAGCAAAACAACATCTTAAACTACGAATCATACCTATTGGAATGAATGAGCCGTTCGTACTTATCAGAATGAAGGAGCTATTGACACGTCATTATGTCAATTTCATTATGCACCATCTATGTTTAGTGTGCATCTTATGTAATGTTTAGCTTTATTTATATGGAGTGTGTAACTTGTGTTATGTTTAAGGTTTTTTTTTTTTGTGGGTTAACTCACTATCTTATGTTATTTGTAACTTTATGTCAGTATCATTTGTGTTAAGTTTCTAATTTATGTTACGTGTGAGTTAATGGCCTTATTGTTAATGTTTAATATGTGGTACATGCATATTTAGGGAATCACAAGTATGAATTTTTTTTATTAATATGTTATGCATCTAATGATGTGATATCTAGTGTTTAATGTGTTATCAATGATATTAGTAATTCCTAAATATTTGTTACAAATTAATACTATAAGATATAAATAATAAGATGCGTATTTGTTCCAAACATAATAACGTTTACATTGTCCCCTTAAATGGATACAATAGTGACATATATAGTTCTAATAGAAAAATAATTCATCATAAATATAAAACTACAACATAACAATTGCGACCACAGTTTATCCTATAATTGCCCTTCATCTGACATCTCCACGTCCGACTGGTGAATGTAATCTACAAGAAGTGATTGCATGTGGCATAATTGGTCATATAACTGCAACTCAACTAATTCACAAGTCTTGACCTAGGTCCAATATCGATTTAGGCATATCTTCATTCAATTGCTTTCATCTCTAATACGGTTTAATGCCCTATGAAGTCCATCTATAGTGTCTATTGGCATTTGAGTTGCACGTTGATGAGGCACTGACAAGTGACAACTGATAACCGATTAACTCCTTATGAAACATTTCTTGTTGTTGAACAAACCAAGCCCACTCCTGCCTCATTGTGTTGTGAACTCGCCTACTATTTCGTAAATTGGAATCAATCAGATAATTGAACTCATTTTTCAGCACCCAGTGACGACCTATTGCTCTGAATACATCACGATAGGTCAAGAATGTTTTGACTCATTTGGTAAATTAATCAATTAATTAGCCAAGTTAATTAATTAGATTCAATTACATGCAATAAGCGTGATAGTACAAACAAATCACCAACTAAGTTAAATACAGTGGAAAATAAATTTGACACGAGTGATTTGTTTACGAATGGGGAAAACTATCGAGGCAAAACCCCACCATGTGAATTTAAGCTTACCACTCTCAAGAATCTACTATTAACAAAACAAGCAGTTACAAGTAAAAGGAATCTCAATACCTAATACCAACCTACAGTTGAACCCTTACCCCAATACCCAATTAGACTTGTGATGTAGTGACAATCTCTCCTTTTAATGCATGGCTCCAAGTACGTGACTAATACACCAACTTGATAAAGATGTTAGCTGCAAAGTTTTTCAGTTCTTTTAGACGATGAAGATCAAGAAGCTCCTTGGTTACAAAACCCTCGGTGCAAAGACGTAGTAGCTTATACAAAGAAGATGATGAACTAGGGCAGTTGTCTCCGGTTACAATTTGCATGCACAATGACTTTGACTTTGCATCAAGTTGCATAACCTTGCATCACATTTGACGGCCCTTAAAATAATCCTTATATATGTCTAGAGTTGTGAGAAAAGAAATCCTACACAAATAACTTGGATATGCGTGAAAAACAGATCTGGAAATCTGAATTTCATAACTCTCGATAGATACAGCTTCTGTCGAGAGCTGTTAAGAATTCTTATTAAACCTCGATAGATTTATCTGTCGAGCTAGTTGTCGAATTTTAATGAACAACACTTCTTCATTTGTTTCTTGGACAGATTTGCATGACTTCAATACTAAGCTTAAACTCTTGTTCCTTAAAGTACTAGACCATCCTAGATCTACCAAATTACAAGTAAAGTGCGTTTTATTAAAGGATTAGCCAATTTTTAATAACATATGTTCTAACAAGTTCCACATATGTCCTAACACGTTATTGGACTTGTAAATTGAATAATCAAGTGACATTTGCTTGCAATGACATATTAATTACAATAGTTCGTAAATAATGTAAATTTACATAAACTGTTAATATTACAACATTAAAACTTGCATAATGTACCGTTCCATTAAATATTGTCTATTTGCACAAAGTTGCATAATTTGGTCTAAAATATAAATATTCATAATAAAAAGCTTCACAAATTTAAATAAATGTAATAGTACATCAATTCCATTAAATACTGACATCAACATGTGGTAAAAAAACTCAATTATTTACATGTAATAGTGCGGATAGATGATGGACGCATACTTATGACCTATGCATTCCATTAAATAAAGACATCATAAATGAGTCTCTGTTAAATTACGATGCACAGTGTGACATGATGACCAAATTAAATGTTCACGTGACATGACATAATAAAGTCTGGACTCCAATAAAATTTGTTGTTATTGATAGATATGACAACCCTATGATATGTCATAACTACTGCACACAACGTGAATAGCCAATGTAATATTTTGAAAATGGAGGGTTAGACAAACTATTGTTTTACTAGCCTCCATTGAGATGACCACATAAACACTTTGGCGTTAACAACCATAAGATGTGGTCATAAATTTGTCAAACATTTCAATGGTTTCTTTAAGACCGACCAGCAATGTAGGTTGAATTAGAAATGAGTTCCAAAACTTCAAAATCACATCGTGCAGTGAGAAATATTTTGTTAATGCTCCAATATACACGTACAATAAACTTGGTAGTGTTGGATACATCATGGTTGGCGAACCTAGACAACTAGGTGTAGATAACACCATCATAGAAGAACAACCATGGTCAAAGCTGTACTAGAAATGGTGTGAGTTGGAGGTGTATAGTAGATGACATGGGTTAAGAGTTCCAAAAGCACATTCAGCAGAGTTACCTAGAGAGGAATCAAAAAAGGTACTTGCATGCCTTAAAAGAGAGAACAATCAGATGCAAAGGCGACTAGACCATTTCCATGAAATCCAAAAGACTAGACATTTGGGGCAAAGCACAAGAGCGAGCCATCAAGTCCATTAATGTAATTACAAACTTAGATGATGACAAAGATATTTCAAACTTTTCATATTCAAGCAATGACGATTTTCAAAAATTTCTACCTACAAACTTAAGACGTTGTTGTTAACATGTAACGAAAGGTGATTATTTAAGCTGAACTTTTGTAACTTAAGCAGTTGGGCTATCTACCAATAAACATTTTCAAAGGTTCGTTTGCATTGTCATTTGCACAGAGAATTTTAGGGGAGCTTAGATATCTTTGTCTTCTTAGGTTAATTTTTAACGTTATCAAACATTATCTATTAATTATCTATGATGTTGAATCCATCGAATTCCAAATATTGAATAAAATCTAACAATAGTAAAAGTTCCATCTCACATAATTAGTTTGTATAATTGTTCATTTCCCAATTTAACATAACTAGTGTCGTTTAACACAACATACTGAACTAACTTCACTATTACCATATACATCTAAACTACTGCAACATAACGACGAGTTATATACATCCAAATTGAAATTAGAATTATTTAAATGAAATATTTGTTTACTAAGTAATATGAAAAATTATTTTTCAACCATATACATCCAAATTTTAACAAAATTCACCCAAATTAACTAAAAATTTGTTTTTCAACAATACTACAATGTCAATGGTTTATTTTAGCATCAATATTAACAAGTAAAATTAAATGAAACCCACTACACTTAAGAATTGTACATTTCGATGTTAAATCAGATGGATTAGATATGCAAGGAGAAGAACGAGTGACCGTAGTGGGATTTTGGTTTCCAGTGAGATGAGATGTAGAGAGAGATGGGTTTGATTTCAATGGTGAGCAGGCAGAAATGTAGCTTAGAAACCTGGATTGGTGGGAGGGGGGAGAGTAACTAAAAGGGAGATGGCTAGTTCCATAATGTTCTTTCTAAAAAATTTACTCATAACTCGATTTACAAACACTCGAGTTTGATAATGTTCTTTTTAAATATTTACACAAAACTCGATTTCATTTAAATCGAGTTCGCCTTACACATAACTCAAGTTCCACATGACATTTTTTATTTCTAGAATCCACATCACTAGTGCCACTGTGGCACTTCACTAATTGTACCCAATTTCTATAAACTACAGTTACATGTAGAACTCAAGTTTCATAAACTCAAGTTTTAAAAGAGTAGTATTCTCTAAATTATTTCACAAACATTTTGGAGCATATTTCACCAAATAGTGCTATTTGGCCCTTTTTTTTATGCAATCAAACTATCACAAACATATCTAGTAGATGTCCTGTTTGTCCTCTGTTAGTTAAATCCAACAACTTAGCACAAATAGAACTGCCACAAACTTTCAACAATCTCCAAAACACTTACTCCCTATATTTCTACCTTTTTCCTTACACGCATCTATAACGAAAATTTCCATGGTGGAAAAACAAATATGCTTATGCTGCCAAAGAAATTTTTTTTATCAATTTTTACTTTTACCAAACAAATTACTATGAGGTCCCAGTGGGTCTGCTCACCCTTTTTCCTTCCATGGCATCTTTCTTCTTCCAATAGTTAGCACAAAAGAAGGGGTCTTCCCATGGTTTCGATGTTGGAGAGAAGAAAGACCCTAAATTTACTAATAATCCATCAGTAGGGGCTTGATCAACTTGGCAGACTGGCCACCAGAAAAGCCCAAAATTTGTGTTCGCAAGAAAATCCTTACCCAGCCTGCATACATTTTCATTTAGAAGATGAACTAAGGACTGCAATCAAAATGAGAAAACTAAAGAACCCCCTGGTTAAATATTTCAAACAAGCAGAGCCACATCATTCAAGAATGAGATAGACTAATCAGGAAGAAATCATTTGGCCTAGATTTGGAAAAAAATGTCTATTAAGTAATGTGCTAACTACACATTAAGTATGGGAAAAAATTTACATGTGGCCATCTACTTATCAAAATTTTATTTTGTATTGTGGGAGTCAAACCAGCATGGATTGGGCTTGACGTGTGTCACAAGTTATTTGTATATATGGGAACGGTAAAGTATAGCTCGCAACTAGAGATCCAAAGAGAATGGACCTTGAAATGAGACAATAGAGAAAGAAATAAAATGCATGAAACCAGGGATGAAGACAGGGGGGGCCCTGCCCCCCCCCCCCCCCTCTCCCCGGGCCACCCAAAAAATACCTTTAGTTATTAAATACCTTTGCCTACTTTTTGTTTTTGGGTTTATCAAATACCACCTTGTTTTTTTGGTCTTGTTAACTTCTAAATGAACTATTGAGAAACCTTAAGTCCTCCACTAAATGTCTTGCACTAAAATTTTTTTAGTTTGTCCCTAACATATTATAATTTGAACATTTTATGGGAACATATTAACCAAAATAATAGAAATTCACATATATTACACTCAGTATCTATCTAACTACTAATAGTTTCATTCATAATTTATTTTTGGCTCTAAAAAAAATTTAAAAAATAGATCACTCATGTTAGAAATATCTCAATAGATAAATACAATATTATGAATAAACTTTTTGTTTTTGTATGATTGCATTAAATATCACTTAGTATTTAAATGAATAGCTTTTAATTTCTCAAATTGGTCTCAAATATTATATATTCACATAAATTTGTGTAAATGCGTATATCATATATAAATTCCCCCCCCCCCCCCCCCCCCCCTCAACTCAAATCTTGGCTCCACCACTGCATGAAACACACATGCAAGCTAAGCTACAAGGTCATCTGAGGTGGCCTAGTTCCTCTAGCTTATGCACCCTACAATGGAGAAAACTCAGGTTTTCTTTGTTATCTCTCCCTCATTTTTCTAGAACCCCTTATTATATGTCATCTTTCCCTATTTACATATGTGTAAGTAGTGGGCTTGTAATGGAGCTATGCGTCAGGTGTCCCATCACCTTTTTAGAATCATAGTGGAGATATGTGTCTAGTTCATTGCTTTGGCTGCTCACCTTAGCAATCAATGTGTGGACCCTTGTTGTCCCTTTCTAATACCACCAATGTAGTTGCTCCTCATGATTTGTATAATTTCTTTCAAGAATGTGCTTGGTTGGGGAAGTATTTTTAGGTATGGTGATTTTTCAATCACACACCTCGGAGAAGTTATCCTGGGCAAGCCAATTCGAGTGAAGTTATCCTCAGTGAGTGCATTTGGTTCGAACTAAGCTCCTTGGTATGACTCTTGGCTCGATGGGCCTGGCCTGACCGGACCTCTTTTCTTTATTGGGCCGTCTCAATTTTTCATTGGACCTTTAGTTAACAACCCAACCCCACCCACGTGTATCATGGGAATATACAACACCCCACTCACATTAGAGTGGACCCCACATGTGTTGGATCAACCCCTACGCAAGTGGGATGTTATATATCCTATTGATAGAAAACACCACATTTTTACTTAACAGATCCAAGAGTAAAATATATATATATCTATATATATATATATATATATATAGTACAACAGCAGCAGCCAATATCCAGCTCTATGAACTATTTCATAATAGAGAAATTTATAACCAAGATGGCCACTAAAAAATGTTAGGCAATGGCCACTAAAAAATGTACCTTTCTGCAAGCATTGCAGAACCCTCTTCAAACACCTCCTCCACAACCCCAACAGCAGAGAGATTATTTGTTGATTTGTTTATAAAATTCTGAGCTTTTGTTCCCAAAGAGTAGAGAGCGGAGCATATTATATGATGCAGACCACTTTAAGAAATGGGGGAGGCAACTAAAAACTCTATACAAAGAAAGTGGGATTGGGATCTCATCTTCTCATGTTATCTTAAATCCCACTTTTTTTTACATGTTTCATCTGATAGCCATTAACTGTGGTGTGGACTGATTGGCCAACTTTCTTATTTCTCTTTCTTAGAGCACTTTTGTACTAGCTTATTCATCCTCTTTCATAAATTTTGATCAAGACTTTTATAAGGTAGGATTTCATTTGTTATCCTGTCCGAATCATATTTCTGTTTCAAGTTTCATAAGGGGTTGAAGTAGAAATCATGGTCCATTTTGTGGTGACCTTAAAGATGTTGGACACCATTTTTTTTACCTTGTTGATTATGTCACACTTTGTGTTGGCTCAAACAATAAGACTTTTTTTTAACATGTGAAGGATTGTTCTTATCTTAAACATCTCCTTTCTTTTTCCATAGTCATGTATAATTGGCTCTAGTTAAATGACAAGTAGAGCATATCTAGTTTTGTATTCACCGACTCTACTCATCATGGTTGTATGGGCTAGTATAAAATTGTTGGCCAAAATTTTCCTTAGATGTTGTATTTTAGGTTATTCAATCAAATTCAATTAGATGGTTGTATTGATTAATATAGTGCAAGCAATGTATTATTTTTTCCTAGCATGAATAAATTCAACTATATGATTTATTGACCAATGTAAACACATGATTAAATTTAATTGAGAACTTAAGATACAATATATAAGGAACTGTGCGTATGTGAGTAGAACAGCTAACTTGTTTGCTTCAAATGTCACGTTGAACTTCGTAATTATTTTATCATCTCTATGAGTGGGGGAGTTGTATATTCAATGCAGCTCTTTAGTCTCTCCAATAAAAGCTGGAGGGGCACGCTTCTTACCACTCATAGGATAGGTGGTAATGCACTTCCTTTTGATTTCTAGATTTACGGGTTTCATTTTTCTTTTTCTTTTTCTTTTTTCTGATGAGGATTTAGTAACCCATGTGTCAGAAGCATACAATACTTGCCCTAAATGTGGCAGCATTGATGTTCCATACCCTCTTAGCACTGATGACAACTGTGGAGACCCTAGCTATAAAATCTATTGCAAAAATGGCATTCTTGAGTTCTTGTCAGTTAAGAGGGTTTTAATACAAGATCCTCAGTATTGATCCAATTGCTTTTAAGCTCATTATAAGCCCACCCCCAATACAGAAAGGCACATGTTATTCTTCTGATTTCAGTTCAGAAGGGTTAAAGCTTGATGAGAACTTGCCCTTCAATATATCAGCTCATAATACTGTCATGTTGTTTAATTGCACTGAACCCCTTTACTACGGGGATCTGAATTGTTCTTCAACCAGCTTTTGTAGGCAGTTTTGAGGACAATGTGGAGGAGGGAATTGGGTGTAAGAATACCCTTTGCTGCCATTACTTGAAAGATTCTTCCTTTACTTCTCACACGATTAGGATCAGGGCTATAGGGTGCACTGCTTATACTTCAATGGTGAATATGAAGCCCGGATCTTCCTTTGATTCACGGACCTACGGTATTGAGTTCCCCAATTGAGTTTGGGGCCAAGGCCACCAAAAGGTATGTTGTCCATCTAACACATATCCTCTCTTTACAAACATGTGGGGCATTCATAGCATGAGAAAGATAATGTATAGGTGTGATTAACGGAGAAAGTATTGATTATGGCTCTTGACTGCTAAACATAGTAAGAGCATTCGCATCTCATATCTTCAATCTATTCTATTTTACCATTTCAAAAAACTACTTTATCTATTATACCATACAATTTTACAATAAATCTATCATCCCAACTTTTATTTTAAAATACAATACATTAAAATAATATAAATTATACAATAAAATAATAATAAAAATCTCTATCTCTCATCTAACTCTAATTTCTATCACTGCCTCTCTATCTCAAGCACAACACCACCGACAGAAGCCCCACCACACCAAAACCACCATCACAACAAACCCATTGTGACCCAAGAACCAAGCAACAAACCCACCATGACCCACCCAAACAAAACCCAAAAACCACCTGCCACCACCATCACCACCGTGAACCCACAAATGACCCATAACAAAAACCCACCCCCACCACCAAGACGGCAACCCCCACCTCCACCATCATGAAACCACAAAAAAATCCAATCCAAAATCAGCATCTACCTTGCATTTGATCTAGCCAATTAGAATTCAAAATCGAAAATCAAGCAAAAAAAAAAAAAAAAAACACAATCAACAAGTGCATATTACGTGACCAAAGACCAAAAAAAAAAAACCCATATGAAATCATAGAGAGAAAATACCAAAAAGAGTTGCAGCGATTGCCCCATTGGAACCCACCCTTCACTAGAGAGGGCGATTCTACGAAGAGCGAGGAGAGAGAGCAGGATCCAGAAATGTGTAAAGAGTAAAGAAGAGAGTAAGGAGAGAGAGGAAATGAGAGGCTGAAGAGAGAGAAATAAGAAGATATTTTAGGAAAAAGGGATAAAAAATTATTATTTTGGTTTTGCAAATTGCTACAGTAGATTCTAAATGTAGAATACTACTGTAGCTCGATTGTATTTTTTTTACAATTGGCATGCCGGGTGCTGAGTCGTTTTTGTGTTTTGATGGTAAACTATATCTACATTTGGCATATAATAGTCATGCGTCAAAAAACATAGATTGTTGGTTTTTTTTTTTTTTTGAGAAGAATCTGTTGGTATTTTAATTCTATGAGTTTGTTGTCATAATATTAGTGGACCAGTTTTTATAAGTTAGATTTTGTGCTTCATGATTGTTCACAAGCCACATAAAAGTGGGAAATTGGGAAGCCAAAAACCTAATATTGCGTCTCAATCACGTGGATTTGTTGCTTCTTTCCACTTGCTCTCTATAGTATGGGTCTTCTTGTTTGGCTTTTTTTTTTCTTTTTTTAATGCTGGTAGTCAAATAAATTACTATTTCCTTCATAACTTCTTGTGTACTTTTTAATTATAATATCACAGTATGCATTAGATGATCGATGTGCTGAATCACTTCCAACAATGCATGGGATTAATTCTATAGTCTTTTATCTAAGCACTATAATATATTTGTATAAGAAAAAATCTTGTTACACACTTGCTATTGCATATTTTGTACATACTTTCTTTAAAATCAAGTTTTAAAACACGATTTCAGTTAAAATTATAAAATGGTGAAATCGTATTTTGAAAAAAAAAAAATCACAATTTTAACTAAAATCATGTTTTGAAAACACGATTTCAACCCACATGGCAATATTTACGAGAGTTTGCAATAATGATTTTTCAACTTCAACTGTAATCGTGTTTTCAAAATACAATTTCAATTCACGTGATAATGTGTGTACAATGAATATACAATAATAAGTGTGTGATAACTATTAGCTTTTGTAGAACTATAGTTTTGGTCTGCTACTTTTGTCATGGTTTCAATTATTGTTTCAATTTTATCAATCAACCGTAAAAATAAAATCAATTTAATAGGGTAAATTTTCATTGAGTTGGCAAGAAATTTGGTTTCATGTGAAAACATTTTACTAAGGTCATGCACCAAAGATAAATATACAAATAAATAAATAAATATATAATGAACTAATTTGATTGCTTTCAAGAGCGAAATATTTCCCTTCATTTTCCCTCTAATGCTATGTGGCGTTACAAAATGGATTCTAAAGTTTAGATTGCAAAAAATATCCCATGTCAACAAAATATGTAATAAATTAGTGCTGAAATGGAGCAATTTTCAAGTTAAACAATAGGTAAAGCGTTTTCCCTCTAAATTACTTTCCACTCTCTCAAGAGTTCTGCGTGTACTTTTATTTCCTGTAATTCCAATCTCCAGACGTTTTGAGTTAACTTTTTGTTAGAAAATAGTCAAAATATCTTCCTTATAATAAATAATATTCAGTAATAAAGAGGAAGTTATATTGCATTTATCAAACTCAAAAATTTATTCAACCGCGGCAGCGCTATGATCAACTTTTCCTAAGTATATTGAATAGTTACAGCTAAACAATTTGCATGAGAGAGAGAGAGAGAGAGAGAAACATGATGCTAAGATAGTTTCCTTTTGGTAGGGCCCATTTTTTCACAAAAATATGAGGCCCAATATTGCAAATTTCCTGTCCAAATGTTCCTGGGCCCACTATTCTTATTTTTATCTACCTCTCCATATGGCCAATGCTCAGATGAGAAGCCTATTTGAAAATTTGGGGAGACGTGGTTTGGAAGGCAAAATAGAGATTTTCTTCATGAACACTTGGGTCAAAGAAATAAGTTATAAATGGGCTTGGAACACTTGCAAGACTCAAGAGCCCATTGGTGATGCAAGTGCAAGCCTAGTACATGGTGAAGCTGGCTTAATTCTATTGTAACACCCATGAATTTCAGCAAAAAAAGGAAACACCCAAATGCTTGCCCATCACTATTAATGCTTACTAAACACAATCCCTTGAATTTAGTAGCTTCATTGGGTGTCAATCATTTTAGGGAAACAAACTAAGAAGGATTTGGCTAACCATTTACCCAAATTGGCATCAATCCATATTGTTTCAATCTCTCATCAAACCCGCTACTCAAGGTTGCAATACCCTTAAAAAAATTCAGGAATTGAAAACAACCCTTACTTCTTGTGATTTTTTACTTTTTTTTTGTACTTCTATAAAGGCATAGCAAATGGAAGCATTAACTCAAGATTTCACTCATCAAATATATTGCATTTACTCTCTCTCTCTCTCTCTCTCTCTCTCTCCCCCACTAAAATTATCCTCTTTATGGTCTATTAAAGCAAATCATAGTTGTTAGTGGGTTATGGGATTAACTTCATTGTTTGTGAGCTTATTGTGGCTTCCAAGATATGTCATTAGCCTCCATCATTGCGAGTGTTGATGTGAGTAGCAGGCTTGGCTCTCCAGTTTAAGCCTAGGTCCATAAACTAAGTTCATCTAAACATAACATATGAAGAGGTGACAAAATGACCTTAAAACTTATAATATGTATCCATTTGTTTTATAGGAACCACTAGGATTTTGGACATTGTTGAGATAGAACATCAAAGCCAACAATTCTATGCAACTTTTATCTTCAAGTGATCATGATGTCAATTTTACAAAGCACCCTCACCTAGTCAATCATGTCAAAAAAAATTTTGAGGCATCTTAACACTTTTTTTTTTTTTTTTGAGCAACAGGCATTTAACACTTGTAACCAAATAATAATTATCTCATGTATTTTGTATGTATGTATCTCTTTTATAATATGTGAATCTCATATTGTATGTAATCCATATATTTATAAGAGACATAATGCATATATCGGATGCATGAGATACTTTCTCCGTGACTATTACAATACATTTTTTTCCTTTTATATAAGAAAGGAATAATAATAGTTCGGGTTTGAGGTAAGTCTAGACAGGTCTCCACAGTTCAGATGTTAATTGCCATCGCTATAGACAGTCACTTTCAAATACCCTCCTTGACCATTGGTTGCAATTGTCAATAACCCCAACAATTCTGAATTCCCCACGAACTAGAGGAGCTGCCCCATCAGTGTACTTCCTTACAAATGTGATTAAAGAGCAGTCTGGCTATTACTAAGTCTGGGCCCAGGCCTTTTAGTTTTTGGAACAGATTTCCTTATCGATAGGAATCTGTGAGTCAGTATGACCTCAGGATAATTACATAACAGGCTTTATGGGCCAGTCTAGTACTTAGATATTTTCACAATTTGAGAATTGTGCTACACTTTGAATGGCAATGAGGATTTTGAATGGCAATGAGGATTGAGTAGGACCTTAACGATGTCTCTCATTTTCCCCCCCTTGCAGATGATAAAATAAATTGATTTTTTTTTTTTTTTGTCTTTCCAATAAAGGGCATAGATAAAATAAAATGACAGAAAAAAGGCAAGTGATTGATCCAAATTAGGATCGGTACAATATTGTGCAATAGTTAGAGATACTGCACTATACAAAGATTAGATTACAATCTTTTCCTTTTAAAGGAAAAGAAAACATGATGGTCTTAACGGGAGATTTGGAAGTAGTGAACGTGGGCATATGGGGACTGCTTTAGATTGAAACTATTCAATTTATGTTTTTTTTAAAAGAGATTAAATTTTGTAAAGATGTATAAAACTCATGTTTTAACTTTCCAATCTCAAAATGTTTTATTATCTTATTACATATTTAAGAATAAACAAAATCACACTCAATCAATTTTAATACCGTATAAATCCAACCAAACTGGAAGTTTATTTATATGTTATTAGATGCGATAGAATGTATTAAAATTTAAATAAATGTTGTTATGGCAATCTCTTATGAAATAGTGTAAAATATAGATTTTATACCTCATTCTTACCAAATTCAAACTCTTCCTAAAATCAAGAATTTTGAAAATTTAGTAAATATGACTTATTTTTCCTCATTAATTAATGTTATGTGCGAGGGAAATTGGAACAGATAAAAAGTCTAAGCGCAAACAGTAAAATCCTATTATTAGTACATATTACTACTAAATATAGTATGCACATTGCATTCCAATAAAATGACATTCAGAAAGCAAATGAAAAGGAAAAAACACATCTTGCCATGACTTCCAACTACAAGCAGAAAAAGCTGCTGAAACATAGCTTTATCATTACGGAATCTTCGTTTTTACTTACAAATTCAAGCTGTTAGCAATCAAACTATCACAAACATATCTAGTAGATACCATGTTTGTCCTCTGTCAGTCAGTCCAACAGTTGAGCACAAACAGAACTGCCACAAACTTTCAACAATCTCCAAAACACCTACTCTCTGTATTTCTACCTCATTTCTTACACACATCTATAACGACAATTTCCGACGAGGCAAACCAAGCATGCTCACACTGCCAGAGAAAAAAAATATATCAATATTTACTATTTTACCAGACAAATTACTATGCGGTCACTGTGGGTATGCCCGCCCTTTTTCCTTCCATGGCATCTTTCTTCTTCCGACAATTAGCACAAAGGAAGGGGCCTTCCCACGGTTTCGATGCTGGAGAGAAGAAAGGCCCTGAATTTACTGATAATCCATCAGCGGGGGCTTGATCAACTTGGCAGACTGCACACCGGAAAAGCCCAGAATTTGTGTTCGCAGGAAAATCCTTACCCAGCCTGCATTTTCATGCAGAAGAAGATGATCTAAGAACTACAACCAGAATAAGAAAACTGAAGAACCCCCTAATTAACTCGTTAAAACAAGATACCACATCATTAAAGTAGAAGATAGAATAATCAGGCAGAAATAATTTGGCCTAGATTTAGCAAACAATGTCTATTAAGTAATGTGTTAAATGCACATTATGGGAGAAAATTTAAACGTGGCCATCTATTCAACAAATTTTTATTATCACGGGGATATACTTGTGAGATCCACCCCTCTGCAAGTGGGATGTTATATATCCTGGTGATACCCGATTCAAAGAAAACTAATATTTGGAACAGGAGCAGCCAATATCCTTCTCTATGAACTATTTCATAATAGCGACATTTATAACAATGATGGTAACATAGCCAAATAATGTTAGGCAAGGGCCACTAAAAAATGTACCTTTCTGCAAGCATTGCAGAACCCTCTTCAAACAACTCCTCCACAACCCCCACAGCAGAAAGCTTATTTGTTGATTTGTTCGTAAAACTCTGAGATTTCTTCCCAAAGAGTAGAGAACGGAGCATATTCTGTTTCTTCCTTGGTGTTGGTGGTAAAACAGGCTGGTCACAGGGGATGATATCAACAACAAGGCAGGTTGTATCATCCTTCAGGCCCCTTGACCTTAGAGCTTCCTAAGAAATGGAACAAACAAGTGTTAAGCCACACAGGTAAAACTTAAGTATCATCTTGGACTTAAAAGAAGAATCCCATTCTAGACATCACCTTCACAACCAGCTTTGCAGCAAGCTCTGCAGGTAAACCCCGACAAGACTTGGCAGCCATATCAGAAGATAAAGCATCCCAGATACCATCAGAAGCAATTATAAGTCTTCCTCCAGCATTTGAAATCTAAACAACCAGAATGAGGTTTCTCATCTTCAGAAAACATGAACAAAATGCAAACAAAACCATCATCAATGAGACAACAAACTCACCTTCACTTGCTTAACATGTGGTATCGGTACAATGAATTCTCCAACATCTGTGTCACCAATAGACCTAGAAAGGCATAATCCACCAGGCCAGCATCGAAGGGGGCCAACCTATGAACCATATACAGATGGGAAACAATAAGATAGTAGAAATGGTACATAATGCATGGAAGCTTCTAGCTTCTTTGAGTAGCATAGTGAACAAAAATAATCAAAGTAAACCTCATTTCCCCCATATACATTGAGTCTTCCTACTTCACCCCCACTAGCAGTGACACGCTCTCTCTCCTCTACATTCTCCTCCAGCCTGTGATCAACGGTCAAGAGAGAGACCACACCCCCCTGGGTGTCCAATATGCATCGAGAATCCCCCACAGATGCAACAGTTATAGTCCAATCATCAATCACAACAAATGTCACTGTTGTCCCAGAAGTCTCTCCTGTCATTAACAACCCAATGTAAAATATAAGTACACAAAAGAAAATGCCAAAAACGAAAAACATACAAACATAACAACAAACTCCCCGGTGCTCACCTTTCTGCTGAAATTCTATGTCAGTTTTCACAAAACCTGCAACTAGTGCCCGAGGAAGGGCTTGAAGCCACTCTTCCCTACTGCTTTCTTGAGGAATCGCACTCAAAACATTATCCAATAAATTCTCCTTTGCAAAGATAGCAGCTGATATACCATTATGTCCATCAAAAATCTGCCAAGAAGAATCCAGTGCGTATTATATCCATTAGGGGATTATATTGACGCTCCATTTGGTCGCTGAGAAAAGGATGGAAAAGATAAGAAACCAGACTTTCGAATGATAAATTTCCCACAGTTGAGACCACTGAAAACCAAGACTTCTATTCAACAGCACCTAATTCAGCTTCTAAGTTGGCTTTAAATGTTATTTTTTTCCTCAGCAACCAAATGAAGGGTATTTAATTATTTCGCAAAGCAGTTGATGAGTTAGTATATATGGGAAGGAAATAATACCGCAAAAACAGAAAATGATGTCGACGGATTTCCTGGAACCCGCAAGCAATCGGGTTTTATCAGGAAATAATCCTCCCCTTTCTTTGCCAAAGCAGCCTGTCCATACTTCAAGAAAGGCTTCTCAAGCTTCTCATTCCTAAGCTCTCGACCAATCAGAGTCCCAAGCGGAACAAGAGGAGGCCTCATCCTTGACACTTCCGCCCGGCTCATCTTACTCTCATCTTAATCTAAATTTCAACATTTCCAAGAACCAAATGCCAAAACCTTAAATAACCCAAAATAACCATTCAGATTCTCTTCATAATACTTCTACACTTCGATCACAAACACATAAAAATAAAAACTAAAAAAGCCTTGCACATACAACGCCTAATCACCCAAAGCAACCATTTACATTCTCTCTTAACAACTTCACCACTTCAATCATAAACACCTTAAAGAAAACAAAAATTGCACATGCAATGCAATCCTATAAATGTTTCAAAAACTAAAACTTCCACACATCCCATAGTTATACTACCAAATTCTTCATTACCCATCAAATAAACTTAAACCAATTAATCAAAATTCCCCCAACATAATTTCAAAAATCCCAACCAAAATCACCCAAATTACCACTTCACTAATCAGCAAAACACATTACATTTCAGAGTAAAAAACAGAGACCCAAAAACCCCAAATTACTCAAAACCAAGAATCACTAAAAGCTACCAAAGTCAATGACATTTCCAACCTCCATTCCCAAAATACAAACCAATCACACTTTCAAACCCACAACCCAAAACCCAATTTTCTTTTACCAAAAAAAAAACCCAACAACTGATCTGAATTTTTTTGCACACACATGCATAAACAGTAGAGCAAATGCAAATCAAATAATCAGTAAAATCTGCAAATAAATAAACAAATAATACCACAATGTGCAAAAAAAAAAAAAAAGATTAAAACTTTTTATAATTAGCATAAATCTATAGCTAAATTTAGACCAAAACTGAAATAAAAAATGGTTTTTTAAAAAAAAAATTGAGGGAAAAATAGTAAAAAAAACGCACCGTTTAGGAGTAGATCGAAGAGAGAGAAAGGCACATTGAAGAAAGAGAGGTTTTGAAGCCCAAAAAAAAAAAAAAAAAATCTACAATCTACAAGAAGACCTGCATTGTGTGTTTTTTGAAACTTCTTCTTCGATCAAAAATGCTCTCTTCAAAAACCCTAAAAAGTTAGAGAGAGAGAGAGAGAGAGAGAGAGAGAGAGAGGTATCTGTGTGATTTGATTGGGAGAGAAATCTAGAGCTAGAGCTAGAGAGAGAGAGAGAGAGAGAGAGAGAGTGTATTTGTTTGTGTAGTAGCCTGTAGTGTGCGAGTGTTTTTTTTTAGAGAGAGAAAACGCGGAAAAGGCGTGATTTTTGTGGGGTGGTGGGGCAAAGACTTCATTGATAATGACGTTCCTGTCATTATTCCAACTCCTTCTTTGCGAAATTAGTGTGAAATTACGGAAATGTCCTTGGGTTTTGGTTTTGACTTTTGACTTTTTTTTTTTTTTAATTGTGCCTTTTGTTTAAAAAAAATTTATTATTATTAAATTATCTTTCTATTTTGAAATTAGTATATTGAATTATGATGAATCAATTTTGAAATTAGTTGATCAATGATTTAAATTGAAAGCATATCTATTTATTTTGAAATGAGTGAATTGAATTATGTAATATTATTAATAATTTAAATAGATAAAAATAATAATGATATACAATGTTTATTTAAAGGCTAATGAATTTAAAAATGTAATTCATTTACTTATTTTGAAATGGATGTATGAAGTTTTAAGAATTTTATGATAAAGTTAGCTGTATATTAGACGATCACGATATTATTTTATTTTGTTACTTAAGTTGTGTGTTAGTGTGTGTTTTTATGGATGATAAAATAGCAGAGTCGTGTGTTTTTATGGTATTGATAGTGGTCATGTGTTACCTATTTTTTTTTTAGAAGTTTATCAAATCAATGTTTGATTATAGACTTTCATTTTGGTTTTTAGTCTTTATTTTTTTTATATAACTAAAGGTCTACATCTTTATGTGTACAATATATCTTCATTAAATAAAGAGATATCATCCTAGTTTGATCCTACCATCCTAGTTTTGTATTGTTTGATTTGATATTATTGAGTTATTTTATCGAATTAGGTTATGATTGTAAGTAACTTGTAAGGATTTCAATTCCATTTATAATATTTTAATTAAATGCGTTTTAGGTGTGATTTTCCTTTCGTTAAATAAAGAGGTAGAATAACTGTTTATAATTTAATCTTATCATCCTAATTTTTGTATTGTTTCAACAAAAAAAAAGATGATTTGTGTGTAATCTCATGCAATCCAACTCATTCTTTGTTTAAATAAGAATTTGATTATTTGATTTTATATTAGTCACACTCCAATGATGTTACATATAACGTGCCTCTCACGATCTAGAACAGTTTTACATGATGAAAACCATGGCCCATCTGAAATTGAGGTTTCATCTAATGTCAAAACTCTAGAATTCCAACTCCCTGAATCTATGATTATGATTGATAATTATGGGTTGGTAAAGTGGGTTTTGATTTTTTTTTTTCCATACATTTTTGTAATATAAAGTATCTATCTTTGGGGTTCAGTCTAGAAAGGTAATTTTGTTGGGATATTGACTTATAAAAGAAATCTATAATATGGTCCTCCACAGAGGATAAATAATCCCTCTATCTATATTCAATATTACACAGACAGTGCTGTGTATTGGTTGGCAAAAATTAGGTGGATTAAGACAGCATATAGTTTTGGTGGATCAGGACAAAATAGATTGGTAATCTACCTAGACTATGTAAGCCAACTATGTAAGTGTTTGTCTTTTTAATTCATGTTTTTTTAATCTTGATCGAGAGAGAGAGAGAGAGAGGTGACAAATGGAGCAAATGAACCATGCAACCAGACCAATTTTGCCATGTTCTCTGTTTTATTTCTGTCTTTCTCTGAAACTATTCTGCATCTTAAGTCTCAACATATTTGAGAACTTTTAATCAAAAAAATAATAATTAAAAAAAAAACATATTTGAGTACTTGGTTTAAAAAAAAAAAAAAAAAAGCCCACTAAATGTTCAGATGCAAAATTCATTTGGGTCAACTTCAATTTCACCATTATCAAGAGAAATTATAAAATCCAGATGATGTTATAAGATTCACACAGTGGACAAGTGATGTTGTCCACAATTCCACTAAAAAACTTCCACTTGTTTAAAATTGTTAGTTAGAAAAAAATTTTAAACAGAAATTAATTACTGACTCAACAATTTTAAAAAAGTAGAATTTTTTTAGTGGAATGATGGACAAATGACGTGATTCACTAGAGGACTCTATAATTTCTCCATAATCAGATATATTTCTATTGAAAATTGAAAAGGAAACCAAAAAAAAAAAGGCTAATTTGAGTCTGCATCTCAAGTCTCAACAAACTCAAATAATTTTTTTCTCTTCTTTCTTTCTTTTGAAACAAAAATAACTGATTAAATTTGTGCAACATGTATTATTTTAGGCATTATAGGTCAGCTCACTAAAAGTTCAGTTGCAAAATTAATTTGGGTCAACTTTAATATCATCATAATGGGGTATAGTTCTATGGGAAAAAAAAGGGAGATTTAAAAAGAAAAGAAATGATGGAGAATCTACATTAGTTTGATTGTAACTTACATGGAAAAAGCATGTACTGCAATTTGTATACCATCTTATTGAACAAATTGAGAATTCATCATGAAGTCAAGACAAGTAGTGGCAACAATATTGTATTTGTATGTTTTTGCTTGTCTTTAGTATTTAATGAACGGTTTGCAATGATTACACAACAACTGCAACTTGCAACCTTAAAACTCCAGTTCTTGCTTATACGTAGCACCATAATGGCACTTTTTAGAAATAGTTTTAGATCTTTTTATTTTTCTCAATTTTCTTTCACTCCCTAGGAATATCCTATTTGATTCAAGTCACAACTCATAATGAATTACTATAATGGGATATTATATTTTATCGATCAATGTTTAAATTTTTTTCTTTTTTTGCATTTAAAATTAATATATATATATATAAAATGTTTATCAATCAAATATTAAATTATATTGGATTAATATGAAATTTATCATACATAAAAACAATGAAATTGTGTAATTCTATGGTATAACTTGATGTTTTGCCCCTCTCTCTCTCTAGAGAGAGAGAGAGAGAGAGAGAAATATTTCTCAATATATATAATACATACTTTTTTTTTGCTGAAGAGAAAAAAGGGATTTTCGGTATGGACTTATCAACCCCACACTATGTGATGACAATGAGTAATATTATATGTATCACACGATTTTTGCTGAGACTAATACTAGAATCGCTCTTCTCTGCATATTAGGATAAGGACTCCTACCAGGATATTTTTCAGATTCTTCTCAAATTTTCCATTTCTTTTTTCTCTTTCTTTTTTTTAATTTTAGTTTTTATTTTTTATTTTTTATTTTTTTTTAAGGAGGGTAAGACTTATTAAGAGCTGTGGATATTCTCAAATAAAAGCTTTGCTGACGTAGCCATGTGTATATTGGGACCCAGTTACCATTTTAGCCACTCATTTGAAAGGGTCCGAACCCAACTGGAAAGGTAGTGGTTTGATGCCTCCACAAGTGGATGTTGTTTGCAAAACTTGCTAAAATCATCAACTGGTGTAGCTAACAATGTGTACTTTCTATGCCCATAATTGACACTTGTCCAAGAAGCAACCTAAAAGGCCTCAGCTCTCAAACTTGTGCTTATTGATGAGATATTCTTTATGATCTTTTGAGCTTTTACTTGTCCCCATATATTGATATATATATATATATATATGTACCATAACAACAACTTTAGAGGCAACAAATCTTGCTTCTAACATGCTCTTAACATGAACTTCTTCTTTAATTTTTTTATTGATCAACTCAGTTTAACTCAAATAAGCTTTAATCTCAAGTTTTTCTTTAAATAACCCAACCTCTTTAATCTTTGTATACTACTAACTTTTGCAACATGCATGTAAAGTGTTATTTGAAATTCATAACACTTATAAGATCCTCGATCTACTTTAAAGATTTCTTCGTGAAACTTAGACAGTCCTACATTACTAATGAATCTTTAACTCAATATTTTAATCCTCTACTTAGTTCTTACAAGTTACAAAGGGAAAAAGTGCCATTTGAATTAATGCTCACCAGCAATAATATGCATTAAAATTGGTTGCAATTAAGCACAGGCCAATTGAAGTCTCATGGGATGGTTTTCAACATGATAAAATTGTGCCCTATTCATTACTTGGAACTCTTAATTGTATGATATATTGGCTGCATGGAGCTAGATGTCACATTATTTGTGAACTTTCAGAGGTGACTTAGCTAGTTTTCCTTCTGTGACTTGGCTAGAATTTTTATGGGCTCAAAATGGCCCATCATTATTGTTATGGGAAGTGATAGTCTGCGTGCATGTAGAGCTGCACTGAAAGGAAGGAACTGAGTAAGTGTTTGCTATTAGAGATGGAGTGATACTAGACACAACGAAATTTACCATGTGAATACTTAACAAATTGACGTGTTATTGAAGTGGCACAAATTATATTTATTATTATGTCAAGTTGTAAACTTTTTATAGTAAAATTAGTACTAGTTTTCATAAAAATTATTCAAAAATCGCACCATCAACTGTCAAACAACAACTTCAAGAATTTTAGAATAAACCAATTAACGTAGGGAACATGACAAACATTGTCTTGGATATTTTTCATAGTTGTATTCTCACTAAAATTTCATTTTTGAATTTTGGATTTCATGTTAGATTTCACTTTTAATGTTTGAATTTTAACTTAATTTTGTAGAGGATTTTTGTTGCAACTAAGATTAGGATGGCTACTTCATTTGTGCATCTCAGCTGAGCTTATCCATAGAAGGAATTGTGTTATTTGACCTTCATCTTCTTTTTTATTAGTTTGTTTTGACATAACGAGACTTTTCACATGTTAAATAAATACTAGTATCTGAGCACGCACATTTTCAACCTATAAACTCATCACATATATATAAAGTGAAAACACAAATAAGTAAATTGCAAGAATATGCTAAAAAGAAGACTGGAAAATTCTCCAAGAAAGAATTTCTGAAAAATAATCATAACATTTGAGGTAGCCACCCACAAAAATTTTTGGATCTCAGTATTTTTCTTTTTTTCTCTGATTTATATAATCTACCACTTTCTTCTCATAATGTACCTTCCTTCTCTTTGTCAAAAGTTTGTGGTGGTTAACTTTAAAAATTATCTCAATATCTTGTTGTAATTTTTATAGCAAATGATTGTGGGAAGTTTTGAAAATAACACCTACATTATAATTGATATGTAGGTTTTTTTTTTTTTGAAAATTTATTTAACATTGAAAAAGTATGTGGGTAAGAAATGCGAGTTAGTGGGATCTTAAAATGTGACACAATTTTGCATATTTATCCTAAGTGATAGTAGGAATGTAGGATAAATATAGATAGATAAATAAGCAGTAAAAAAACAACATGAAAAAGATTTTATTTTTTTTGGAAAGACGTAAACATGCGTTTTTTTTTTTTAGGTATCCATATTCTTATAATATATTTCTGTGTAGTTTTATTTTTATTAGATTATCCCATGTAGTTAAAAGAATATCCAGTTTTGGCAAAGAAACACAGGGAAAAAAAAAAAACTTTTTTTTTTAAATTTTTAAATTTACCTAAAATTTAAAAGTTTTTAAATTAGTAATTTTAGTATTTTACATGTCTAACCTTATTATTTAAACATTTTAAATGGTTGGATTTGAGGGTACTTTAATGGGGATGGATGGGAGTTGTAGGGGAATGTAAGAAAATTGTAGGGAAATTGACTTAATTCAAAGTAGTCATCCAGAAATATTAAGAGTGAGAGGAAATGCACTAAGCAATCTATTGATTTATTCTTCAGTATGAATGGAAATGTGATTATAAGTAGTAATTTATAGAAACATAAAACTATTCTATTGGCAATGGTGGCTCTAGAAATTTTTCTAAAGTTGTCATTATGAAACTTAAATTATACAAAATATAATAAAAATAGAATTTCATATATTGACAAAAAAAAAAAAAAAAAAAAAAAAAAAAAAAAAACCATGCAAATATATAAAATCTTGCAATTTTCTTCTACAAAATTTCTTATTTTGAAATTGTTGCATGATAGTCTTATTATCAATGCTACAAGTTAGATCTTTCTCAAAATTTTAGTTCAATAAAATTTTTCTTAAGCTTTTCCCTTTTGTTTGTAAAGGCCAAATATATTGTTAAGGGAACCAACGTCTGGTTAAAAACTTAGTTGTAGTGTAAGGCTACAACTCTCATTAAAAAAGTTTAACACAGACTAACAGTTGAATTGTATTTTTTTTATGCTCTTTAAACACATGCCAAATTTTATGCCAATTGGATGTTATTTACTATTTGATCTATAAAATTAATTTTTATGTATAATTTTATACTACAAACACTTAAAATTTAAACGTTTGATTGATGACATAGTTGTTGATCTTTGATTTTATTGATATTTTGCGAGCATAGATGATATAATAAGAAAATGTTATCCAACGATGGATTTATTTGTCAAAATTCATATTCAATAAAAAAAATATTAAGTGAAGTTGTAACTTAATCTACAACAAAATTTGTTGCTAAACTTTGTCCAAAGTTTATTTATGGTGGGCCTAGAAAAATTTAGGTGGTCACAATTGTTTTTTTAAAGGTAAAAAGTCATAAAATTTTTAAAATTTATATATAATAATATTTTTCTAGGTTAAGGTGTTCCTGTGACTACCCTCGCATAAATGTAGAGCCGCCCCTATCTATTGTCTCACATGGCCTTATCCTAATAGTTATATTATTCTCCATGTGTATTAATAATTCTAATATGTATTAAGTGTCCGTTTGAAATTCACCTATTTTACTTAAAATGAAATTTTTTTGTTGAAAGTATTGTAAATAAAGGTAAAAGTTGGCTGAAATAGTATAGTAAGACCCATGAATAACATTAAAAAAAGAGTATCATAAAGTGCAATGAAACCCATGAATAGTAACAAAAATAAGTTGAATTTTTGTCAAACGCACACTAAAATTAATTAACATGCTTGGAATTGTAACTAACTAACCAACTAACTAACTTGAAATTGTAACTAACTAACTAACTAACTAAAATTAACATTACAACAATTATTAGCTATATTTATAGGACTTCCTAACATTTAGAAGTTCAAACAAAGGAAACATCTTCAAATAGTAGTATAAATATAGATGATACGGAAGATATTCCTGTGACTTTTTTCACGAACGTTATAACTGTAACCAAAAAGCACACAGCCCACTCGTTCAGCCTACTAAGGGCCCGTTAGGCATTGTCCATGGTTGGACCATGGGCCGGGATATTTCTTTTCATCCCAGCCCATTGTTGACCCTTGAATACAGGATTTGGTTAGCCCTATAGGCTTTTTGCCTTTCAATTGACAAGTCCAAGCCCATGCTAGGCCTAACCCTTCCATCTTTCAGGTTCATAAGGTATTTTCAGCATCGAAATGTATTTCTCATTTTGGGTAAAAGTATTCAAAAAGAAGATATTTCAATTTCAAATTTTAGTTTAAACTAATGTGTAACTTGTGAATATGCATGAATAAAATTAAAATAATTAAAATTACACAATTTAAATTATACATTTTTTCGAGAAAATGTTCAAATTATACATGAAATTAGCTTATACACTTTTTTTAAACTAATTTCTAAAATATGCAATAGTTTTTCATTATATATATATATGAAATTTAGAATTTAATTTGATTTATACTATCAGTTTTTACATCCAATAATTTACTTGCCACAAAAATTAAAAGATTAGATGGACATGTAGCACAAAATTGGATTTCAATTGAAATTCAATTTAAAATCTAATTGGATTTATACTCTTCGATTTTTACACTCAATAATTCGCTTGGCACAAAAATTAAAAATTAGATGGGACACGTGGAGCAAAATTGAAAATCCAATTAAAATCTAATTGGATTTTCTCTGAGATTGACTTTTTATATATACCTAGATGACTTGAAAAAAAGAAAAGAGAGGGTGCAATTTTTATAATGGGTGGATTGGAGTTTTATTAATAGGTAGATTTGAAATGATTACTTATTAGATTTAAAATGTCATTTTAAATCCATTACATCATAAATGTTTTTTTTTTTTATCACAACAAAATTCCAACAACTCAAATTATCTTGCATTATTAAATTTATTCAATACAAGACAATCAGTTAGAGATGATATCCAGGCTCTTTTTGGGGCTAGGGTCATGGAAGACTGTGAGACTTATCTTGGATTGCTTATGGCTGGTGGAAAATCAAAGGTTAACACATTTAAAGTCCTTTAAGAAAAAATAACAAAAAGAGTGATAGGGTGGATGGAAAAATTTATCTCTAAAGCAAGAAGGGAGGATCCTTATTAAAACGGTGGCCCAAGCAGTACCTACCTACACTATGAGAATCTTCAAAATCCCTTAGGCCTTATGTGACACGATAAATTAAACACTTACAAAATATTGGCAGAGCCAGACAAAGGATGAGAAGAAAATACACCGGATTAATTGAAGGATGTTGTGCAATCCAAAAGATAGAAGTGGGATGGGATTTAGAGACGTCCAAGCTTTCAACTTAGCATTACTAGCAAAGCAAGCTTGGAGGTTGATTCACAACACCCATTCACTATTTGTCTCTCGACTGTGTTATTGTTTATTAATGTATGGTAGTCTCTCAACTCTCTCCCCTTGTTTTGGATTAAATTTCAATAAAGTTCTATCTTTTATCTCCAATATATATATATATATATATATATAAATATATATTCATCTGAAGTACTTTATACTGGCTCTTTTTTTTTTTTTTTAAAGTACTTTATAGTTTATACTAGCAATTATTCATTAAATCCCTTAATTTTAAATCCTCAAGTCCAAACACTAAAAGTTGAATTAGTGGTAAATTCATTGTAATTTCCCATTTACAGGCTGAGATTGAATGGCAAAAAATATCTTTTCCTGATCTAAATTTTCAGAAGTGAGAATTTTTAAGCACCACTCTTTATTTTGTGTGTGTGGATTTGTTTTCATTAACCTATAAATGCAAGACTAAAAAAGAAATACAGTTTGCTATTTTCTTACCACCAAATAAGTTGTCCTATTAATATTTTTTTTTTTCCAGCAAACAATGCAGCTACTTGAGCTAGGCATATAATAGAAGAAGGTGATATAATTACTTATTCAAAATATTCGAAGGAAATAATATTTGCCTGTTGCCTTTGGGGTATACTTTTGAATACATGCATATATTTAACTCTAGCTTGAAAGGTTATTTGATTTATTGGTTTTTTTTTTTTTAAAGTAATTTGTTAATTATGTTGTGATGCCAGATATACTTATAATTATAGGTTCAATTTGGAGGTTCTTGTAATTCAACATAGGACATAATGGAGTGTTGTGCAGATTGCACCCCAGGACTCAAATCAATAACTGTAAATAAGCGGAAATTAAATAACAAACACACACAAAGAACACAAGAATTTACGTGGTTCGGCAAATTGCCTACCTCCACGGAGACGACGGAGAAATTTCACTGTAAAAAATAGAAGATACAATAGTGCACAAGAACACTCTCAAGAAACCCAAATCCCAATACACCCTAACTCTCTCTCACCCACAAGACAAGAAAATACTATTCTTCTTCTTATGCGGCTACTGCTAGGTTTTTAGGACTTCTCTAAATTCACACACAACTGCCTTTCATCTCAAACCTAATATATATATATATATATAAATGTCAAAGTCGGCTGTACTAGGAATTATATTCCTAGTTGAATTCGGTCAACTTGGGCTTGTGGCAATTCAAGCCACACAAGCCCATTTCAACAAATCTCCACCTTGGCTTGAATTGATCAAGCTACAAGAGCAAACTCTTCCATCGTCCCCACCTTAGCCCTTAAAGGCTTACAAGCTACAAACATCAACCAAGTCCAAGTAGCCTTTGAACTTATCTGTTGGAATTGTCTTTGTCAACATACTAGATGATTCCCAAATTTTATTCTTCTGTAGTGACCCCATCTCTTCTACATCACTATAAGACAATGTCTTCAAAGCCATATCTCTGTGGTGCTTTGTAAACCCGCTTCTCTCTACCTTTAGCAATTGAATAAGACTCTTCTTGTTGCTGCTGTGGATCAATCTCAGTATCACCCTTATCACTAGGTGAACTATTCTCGTCAAACTCCACCTCAACAGTTAATTTCTCCTGTGGACTTTCATCACATGTCTCTGGTTCATTCTGTTTCAACATAAAGGCTTCATCAAATATGATATCTCTGCTGGTCACCGTTTTCTTTAAGATTGGATCTCAAAACTTGTAGCCTTTAACACCTTTTTCAAAACCAAGAAATATACATTTTCTTGACTTCAAATCTAATTTAGAACGCTCTCCACTCTGCACATGCACATAAGCTGGACAACCAAAAATTTTTAGACTTGAATAATCAATTGGTCTACCTGACCAAACCTCTTCTGGAATCTTGAAATCTATGGTTGATGATGGAGATCTATTAATAATGAAGCTTGCTGTGTCAACTATCTCTGCCCAACACCTTTTTCAAAACCAAGAAATATACATTTTCTTGACTTCAAATCTAATTTAGAAAGCTCTCCACTCTGCACATGCACATAAGCTGGACAACCAAAGATTTTTAGACTCGAATAATCAATTGGTCTACCTGACCAAACCTCTTCTGGAATCTTGAAATCTATGGTTGATGATGGAGATCTATTAATAATGAAGCTTGCTGTGTCAACTGTCTCTGCCCAGAACACCTTAGGCAATCCTGCATTCAATCTCATGCATCTGGCTCTTTCTGCTAAGGTTCTGTTCATTCTCTCCGCAACCCCATTCTACTGTGGAGTTCCTTTAACTGTGAAGTAACGAGTAATGCCTTCTAATTCACAAAATCTTATGAATTCTTTATCTCTATACTCTAGTCCATTATCTGTTCTAAGGTATTTTATTTTCTTGCCAGTCTGATTCTCAACCTATGCTTTCCACTTTTTAAATATGCCAAATACATCAGACTTATGCTTCATAAAATAAATCCATACATTTCTAAAGTAGTCATCAATGAAATTAACGAAGTACTGAGCACCACTATGAGAAAAAACTGATACTAGACCCCAAACATCTAAATGAATGTAGTCAAGAACACCTTTACTTGTATGAGAGCCTGTCTTGAAACTGACTCTATGCTGCTTCTCACACAATACTTACAAAAGTCTAGCTTGCATGTTTTCACCCCTTTTAATAAATTTCTCTTGTGCAGCTCTAACATACCACGTTTACCAATATGGCCAAGTCACATATGCCATAATTTTGTGTCGTCAGTGTTGAACTCCACCGAAGTGGTGACTGTAACTCTTCCTGCAACTGTGTTCCCAATCAATCTGCAAAGTGTGTTTATTTTCTGTCCCTTCATCACCATCAAAGCACCTTTGGTAATCTTCATGATTCCACCCTTTGATGAGTATGAATAGTCCAAATCATCCAATACTCCTAAAGAAATTAAATTCTTTCTAAGATCTGGAACATGTCTGACATTACTAAGAACTCTCACAACTCCATCAAACATCTTGATCTTCATAGTACCAATCCCAATAATCAGGCATGTAGAATCATTACCCATTTGGACCATACAACCGTTGTAAGGCTTATACGTGTCAAACCTATTTTTCTTTGGAGTCATATGATATGAGCATGCTGAATCTAAAACCCAAGATTCCAATAGAACATTGTTACCTGAAGAGACTGAAAGTAAATCTGCACCAACTTCACTGTCATCTGATGTTTCTTCAGTAACACTAGCTGATTCTAGGGGCTTCTTTCCATTCTTCTTATCCTCTAAATGCTCTTTCAACTCTTTACACTGATTCTTTTAGTGCCTTTTCTTGTGACAATAAAAGTACTTTACGTCTTTCTTTGCTCGTGATTTAGATTGTGATCTATTCCTGTTGGAGTTTCGTCCTCTTAACCTGCTTCTACCCCTATTGCTCGACTCAGACTTTACAATAAGTCCATCAGCCTGAGAACCATCACTATTTTGCTTCATCTTTATGTGTGACAAGAGAGCACTAGTCCCCTCCTCGAGTAGCGCTTTATCTTCATCCTCATAATTCACCCCAAAACTTGACAGTTGGGTGTTCAACATGTTAAACATGTTGGGATGCTCCAACAGATCAGAACCCTCCCTCATATGCAAACTATATAGTTGCTTCTTCACGTACAACTTGTTTGCCAAATCCTTTCTCATATAAAGACCTTCGAGTTTTTCCCAAACCTCCTTTGAGGTCTTTGCTACTAGGATGTTGTGAATGACCTCATCACCTAGGTTAAGACGAATAGCACTAGCTGCTTTCTCATCCATCTCTACCCATTCTATATCCTTCATCGTTTCCAGTTTCTTCTCCTTCCCAAGTAAGGCCTTGTGCAGTGGCGGCGCCACGTTGAAGTCAGGGTGTTCCCAGGAACACCCTGACCTGAAAAAAAAAAAAAAAAATTATATATAATAATTTAAATTTTTTTTATTTATTTACCCTTAAATAATAAAATAGGAACCCCTAAAACAAAATCAGGAATACTCTCAAAAAATTTTATGCCAAACAAATTTTGAACTAAAAAGTCTAAAACAAAAAAAATCTTATGCCGGCCAAATTTCAGCCCAAAAAAAAAAAAAAAAAATTGTAAAACCTTATGATTTTACAGAACAAATTTGTTTGGATTTTACAGAGCAAACCCAAAAAAAATGCCCAACATCAATCCTAAACAAATACCCAAAGGCCCAACCCAAACGTATTCTTTAAAAAAAAAAAAAAAAAACCAATACAAATACGCGTCCGCTTCAATCATCAAGTGGTAATGCTAAAGCAAAACCTAAAATTAGAAACCCTAAAGAAAAAAACCTCATCATCAAGCACATAGGTTGAGAGAGAGAGCTTTGCTGATGATCTTACCGGAAAAAGATGGTAGAGGTGATGATAAGTGAAGGTGTCGGTGGGAGAGTGAGGGAATGTGAGAGAGTAGTGCTGTATGGAAAGAAAAATGAAAAAAAGAAAGAAAGGAGCAAATGAGTGGCCGGCCAAGAGATAAGGTTGCAGTTGAAATGTGTGGTGGGAATTAAAGGGGTAGGTGGGTCACGTGTGGCCCCTTACAAAAATCTGAACCGCTTTTTTTTTTTTTTTTTTTTTTTGGCTGGGGCGTTACATAGGTTTTGTTTAGCTGCATTTAGCATTCGGTGTTTTTGGCTTTGCTATACTTGTTTAGTGCAATTAGCTACTACGTGTTAAAAAAAAAAGAGAGAAAAAGAACAAACAAACAAAACAAAACAAGAGAATGGAAACAACCAACTATGACTCAACTATTTGCCACAATCATGACAATTCTCTACAAACTCAGAACTAATTAATAGATAATCATGAACCCTTTTTAAAAAATTAATATATGTAACAGTATAAACATAATTGTTAATGATTAACCAACATCAATTGTTTGGTACAATTGTGAAAATATCATTTTATAGAGTTTCTAAACCATGCTTTCCACCCGAAATAAACCGAAATGATCCAAAATATTTTAAAAGTAAAATAGGAACACCCTAAACAAAATTTCTGGAGTCGCCACTGGCCTTGTGAACTCCTTGTTGAATTAGGAGATCCTTCATCCGCCTTTGCCAAAGAGAAAAATTTCCCTTACCACAAAACTTCTCTACATCATACTTTGTGCTTGACATCTTTACTGTATTCAAAGGATTGAATTCTAACCTTATTCTGATACCACTTGTTGTGCAGATTACACCCCAGGACTCAAATTAATAATCGTAAATAAGCGGAAATTAAATAACAAGCACACATAAAGAACACAAGAATTTGCGTGGTTCAGCAAACTGCCTACCTCCACAAAAACGACGGAGAAATTTTACTGTAAAAAATAAGGAGATATAATAGTGTACAAGAATACTCTCAGGAAATCCAAATCCCAATACACCCTAACTCTCTCTCACCCACAAGACAAGAAAATACTATTCATCTTCTTATGCGACTGCTGCTAGGTTTTTAGGACTTCTCTAAATTCACACACGGCTGCCTTTCATCTCAAACCTAATATATATATTTTTATATATATGTCAAAGTCGGCTGTACTAGGAATTACATTCCTAGTTGAATTCGGTCAACTTGGGCTTGTGGCAATTCAAGCCACACGAGCCCACTTCAACATGGAGCTTGTCTCTTGTTGTGAAATTTTTGTTGCAATTTTAAAAAAAGATGCTTCTTATTTGAAAGATATGGATATTTGAGCCCAAATCTCATGTCCCATGCTTTTTGTTCTATTCTATATTCCACTAATAAAAACTTGCTACATCTTCACTTATTTAATTAAATCCTCCCATTATGACTTTTCTTATTTTAACTACCTAAAATAAAATAAAAAAACCCAACACCTCCCTACCACCACCACCAATCAACCTTGGCAAGTTTTTATTGGTGAAGTATAAAGTGAAACAAGAAAAATTAGAAGATTTTGACTCATGGATATCCTCCTCCCCTTCCCCCCCACCCTTCTCCCAAAAAGAAAGGTACAAATGTTTGTCATTTGAAATAATTTTGTACATTAGATATGCTATGCCTCTCACATTATAGTAGGTTTCATGTGGGAATCCACAAGTAAACCTATCCTTCTATAATAGGAGGGTGTGTCAATGTACTATACTGAGTGCACTGAATAATTTCACTAATGTCGTTAGAAACCTTTCAACTTGCCTTTGATGCCTAGTTTGTTAAACTCTTTATTGGCTGATACTCATGTTGAATCCCTTCAATTCTTCCCATTGCATGAACTGTACACAAAAGTTTGCTAACTTTGCCAATGAAAGGAGAAGCAAAAGAAAAATAAAAAATATGTATGTAAATCAACTGTTTTTCTTTCATTTTGCATCTTTTTCATTCCTTTTTTTTTTCTCAGTAGGAAAAAGAACTTGTTTTAGAAGGAAAAAAAAAAACTCAATATCAGCACCCCTATTAGACACATTAAAACTGGCTAGGAGGGACTTATACAACTCATGATCACTATTGGAGAAATGCAGGCAACTGGCTTTATTGCCACTCAATATAGAAAACCTCTCTCTCTCTCTCTCTCTTTCTCTCTCTCTCTCTCTCTCTATACACAACTACATAATGAATACACAAACAAGAAAAAAAAAAATCATAGAGCAACTTTCATCAAAACCCCATAACAATATTCTCACTTAGCATTCCCAGTTTTCCTCTTTCCGTCAGTTCGAACAGCCAGCCTTCCAGGTTTTTGCAAAGCTTGACTAACCCCATTGGGTGGTTTGATCCGAGATGGTGCAGGAATCAGTGATGGAATTAAACTCCTGGTTACAAGCACATAATTCAAAACATTCTATTAGAGACATGTAAAATGGCAAGCCTAGGTGTAACCAATGCAAGTTTGCTAGTATGTGGAAAGGGAAGCATTATTTCACTCCACATTGCAGCACAAAGAAAATTCAGAATTCTGCTTAAAGAAGAACATAGTAAAATATAAGCATTTAAGACAGGTTACCTTGATTCTTGGTTCTTTGCTGGCTTGGGATTTGTTTTCTTTGGTTTTGACTTCAAGCCATTGGAAATATTGGTAAGTTTAGGAAGATTCTGTTGCCAATGAATGTCTGGCTCTGAGGAATCACTAGTTGCAGCCTCAAGCTCATCAGAATCATCAGTGGCCACTTCATACCGACTGCTAGGCACATCATAGTCCTGGATGTCCTTTTTGTTGGCTGTTAGTTTATTGAGAGCTTGTTCTGGGTATATTTTTGAAGGAGCTGAGATATAACTCTCACCAAACATCTCAGGAGACAGTCTGTTGTCTACTTCCCAATGTCTCACCAGAGTTTCATTTCCACTTGCACTGTCATGCTTGTTCACCATGATCTTATCGATCCATTCGCCAGAAACGAAATCCTTGTCATCCTCTTTTCCAATTAGTGTAGGACTGCCAACAAGTGGCCAGGGAGGTGAACTCATCAACATGTCGTGAATATCTAGGCTACGTCTTTTTGGTTTTAGTTTGGATTTACTCCGAGCCTGCAAAATATGACCATGAAACTGCATTTTATAAAGGTATTAAATAAATGTAATCGTTAGATTTTAGGCACCACAGTTTAGTTCTATCGTTGGAGAAATGAGGCAATTTTCAGCTTTTTCATCAAATTTAAGATTAATTTATTTCACTGATGCAGTTAATCACTAGGACATTTCAACAAATAATGCTGTTTAAACCTTTTCTTATAATCTTCTGGTGATGACTGTAGTCTAAAATAACTCCTTATTTCCATGAGATTTAATATTCCTTTTCTATTTGGAGAAGACTTAATTTTGCCTCAAATGGTATCAAATATAAAATAGAACAATTCCCTCTAAAAATGCTGCCAGATCTCAAGAACAACTTTCTAAAACTGATAGGAAAGCAAATTGAGGTTCAAATAAAGTCCTAGTAGAGTGAACCCCACCAAATAGCTGGTCAAAGATTTAAACCTCATGGGATCTAAGTCAATTGTTGTATCCTTTCAACTTTTCATTATCTCTATGCTTCATTAATTATCACATTTTACAATGCCAAAAGATTATAAAGTATATCACTGGAGACAGAAAAATGTAACGGTAAGAATGACAAAAAATGATGACTTCAATCCAGACTTTGGTACATATGGCATTCCTGAGATGAATCCATAGTGCTCAGACAAAATCAATTTACGCAGCTAACATGAAATCATGGCCTATCAACCAGTTATGACATTTGGTTCATACCTCTAAGTTACCCACATCGTCCATTGCTTGCCTACGACCTGCTGAGAATTCTCCAAAACTTCTCCAACTAGGATGGGAAGGAGAAGATCCACATGACTTCATTTTTGATCTTTCTGGGCTAGATTGAGAGCTTCGAATACTCTCTGTATCTCCCTCCTTCCTTAATAAGGCGGCTTTAAGGCTAGCAATCTAAAAAGAGAATAAACAAGACACATTTATTTTTCATCACAATTATCAAAGTATACAAGACATAAGTGTCAACTTCTTAATTTATAATACAGAAATAAAAATAAAAATAAAAACAAGTAGGCAGCCTAAAGATAAGCCATCCGAAATAAAATTAACAATTAATAGACCTAACATGTTTGAGACTGGGAGCAGAGAAGTAAGGAATTTTATCAAATTCATCATGCAAAACAAACAGAAAAATGACAAGTAAAAACCTGTTCTTTAAGTTCTTTCACTTCTGAACTATCTTTGTTAACCCGTGCAGCACCAAGCTCAATGGTGGAAACCCTTTCAGCAAATTTGAGTGTACTAATTGTTTCTCCAAGAGCTTCAGGCTCCGGACTAATGTGAACAAACATGAGAGTCTTTGCTTGCCCCCCTAATAGATAAGAAAACCAATAAATTAACAATAATGGAGATTATTGTGGAAATATGGAAGAGGATGTCTCTATGGGCAAGAGGAAATTGAGAGCCTCACCAAGTGAATCTTGGAGCAGTTGCGTGAGTTTGCTGTTCCTATAAGGAACATGTGAACTCTTTTGTGCAAGAGAGTAGATCACATCTCCCAAGGCAGATAGAGATTTGTTGATATGTTGTGCCTCCTTTAATCTATCTCCGGTCACCTCTGATTTGT
The DNA here is from genome assembly GCA_035136125.1 of Quercus rubra. Lineage (NCBI taxonomy): Eukaryota > Viridiplantae > Streptophyta > Magnoliopsida > Fagales > Fagaceae > Quercus > Quercus rubra. The sequence goes on from CM068732.1 coordinate 6,338,446, forward strand.
CAACTCTTTCACTTCCTGCCAGGTCAACTAGATGCATACAACCACGGAGAATAGAACCAGATGTCAAGTCTCTTCCTTGAACATGAACTGTAAGGCAGCTGGAAATAGATACCATACAGAAGTTAGTATCCATTTTCACATATGGGAAGACTATAATCAATGTTCTCAAAATCAAGAGATGATGAAAGACAGATATGATATTATCATTCTTCATTCATGTAAGAAACAATAACTAAATGGAAATTTTTAAAAAGAAAAATTGCTCTATTCTAAAACTTATAAGACATAATTAACTGTACCTGTGGGAACGACTACTCCGATCATTCATGGCTGTAGCACCCACTGAACGATTCTTTTGCCCAAGGTTCATCAAATTTATAACATCAGATGTTGTTGATACTGGTACAAGGTTTGCTTCAGGTACATTGATTCCGTTTTGAGAACTGTTACGAATTTCTAATGTACTATGGAGTTAAGGACACATAAAGGAGTAAGAGGTGCATTGAACAAGGCATACAATCTGTTTGGATAAAGCTTTTTGCTGAAAGATTTTTCTTTTTCTTTTTGATAAGCAAGAAAGATTTTATTATACTGAAAGCTTATTTGTTTATTTGCTAAAAGTTAGTTAAAGTATAGTTATACCTCAAATGATGAGGCTTTAAACAGTTGAATATAAGAAAATAAGTTAAAAAGCTAAAAGAAAAAGTTGTTGTCAAATGCACATTAAAATAAAGATATAAACTAGTGTCGTGAAGGATATCTTTTGTTGACACCATCTGACACAAGGAGATCCTTAACTTGTTCATTGTAAATTTCAAGCATCTGTACAGAAATATCATAGCAAATGGTGTCTTTCCTCTGTTCTGAGAGGAGAAATAGATCACCCAATGCTCTATAATTTACACCTTGACCTTCCTCTGTAAGCTCTCTGGGTCCACTCTGGTTTGACAGATAAGACAAATCAATAAAACTAATAGAAATGATAAATGTTCTTTGGAAAACATAAATCAAAGCCTTATAGTGAAAGAAATTATCAAATATGATGAGGATGTGGTGAATCTCTTACCATAGTATAAGTTTTCCCTGATCCTGTTTGTCCATAAGCAAATATACAAACATTGTAACCATCAAGAACAGACCGAATCAGAGGTTGGGTGTCTGAAAATACCTCCTCTACAAAAAATGATAGCAGCTGTAAGGAAACTTGACAAAATAATACTTTGTTCAAAATACCTCCTCTGCAAAAACATACCTTGGGTTGCTGAAGGACCAAATACTTTGTTGAAAGTGAATGATTTCTTCCCCTCTCTGCTATATTTTAAAGGGGCAATAATTGAAATATTTCCTTCCTCTATGTGATCCACAGAACTCGAACGGTTTGGTTGGCCAGGCAGGAAAGGCCTCACTCGGCAGTATACCCTAATATTTCCTAATCAAACATAATAGATGTATGTCCATTAGATCTTGTTGAGAAATTTAATTAAGTGTTAATGACTGAAGTCATTAAGTTAAACTTTAAACCAATTGGAATGTCACCTTTCAGGTCCTGCACTTGATTGTATAGCTTGCGGTTTTCTTCAAGAACTCTCTGGTATCCAGAAGCAGCATGAGCCAGACCATGCAGGTGCTTACCTATCAAGGGAAGCTAGTATATCAATTCTCCTTCAAGAACTTTATAAAACCATGCAAGTTTTGATTTATAATGTACCTAGATTGTTGAATTCCTCCTGGTACTTTGCCTGCAAAAATTGCATTCCTGCTTTTGTACTATGAAGAATATGTTTCAGCTCCTAAAGGATTTAGAAAGCAAAGTCACTAATTGCATGCAGATTAACAGCTTTCCATCCAGCAAGTTTGATACTACTGTGATACTACTGCAACTTACCAGAATATCTCTTTGTTGTTGTTCAACAAACATATGCTGTTTCAAAAGCATACTTTTTGATCCCTCATCAAGATCATACTTCCGATCATAACTTTCCTCCTCTTTATATTGCATGCCAGATTTTTCTTCCACCTTAATCAATTGAGAGAATAGGTCACTCATATGTGCCGATACAACAAAGAAATCAACTTGCTTGTCGAAACTATATATTTTGAGTGTGACAAATTTATCACTTGCATTTTAAACTTTCTATGACGAGTTTAAATACCTTTATATCATCAGAAGAAGTTTTGGATAGAGAATCATCAGGGCCAGATTCTGCCATATCTTTCACAGTTGTTTTCATCTGTCAGATTACCAGAAACATTAATATCACCAACAATTATTTTTAATAAAAAAAGAAAAAGAAAATGAGTTTTCTATAGGAAGAACATGATTTCTGTGCTAGCATCAGCAGAAATTAGGATCCTGACCCTTCACATAAATCATAGTCAAAGGCAGCAAGGAACTTTGCTAGGCAAACACCATGTGTATGAGGTGGAATGTCAATAAAAAGCCAACATTTACCTGCTCATTTTGGCTTTCCAAGCGACGGTTGAACTCCTCCATGACTTTATTAAGCATAGATTCTACAATCTGTGACAGGCTCAAGAGTCAGTTGTTACTCTAGTAACAATTACAAAAATACATATAACTAGTGGTAAGTTATTACAAAGAATGCTTAGACCTGACAAGAAGACTAAAAGAATGAACATGTAGGCAAATATTGTGAGACCCAAAACAAACTAAGGTTGGATTTTACACATAAACTTAGTTTGTGGACGAATCTCAAATGGTTAGTGTCATCAAACTGGGACAATATATTCTCTAAAATGTATCCATGGTTGGAGTCGGTAATTTTTATAACTTCTGCAAATTCCTGCTTAGTGCATACTTTGCAGAATTGTAAGCAGTCTCCTCAAAATCTATTTATATCAGGACAATTCAAAACAAAGAAAGCACCAGTACACTTACAATTGGAATTTCTTCTTGCTTCTTATTGGAGAGAACTTCACGGACTAGCATATTTAAGGAACGAGAGGAACCCTGCAGATAAGAACACATATAAAATCTTTTGGTGCCATGCTACTATGAAAAGTAAAAATTAATATAAAAAGAACAGAAATTCAAAGCTCACTAACTGCTTCATTGAGGTCATGGCTGATATCATTGTATGAAGATAGATCACTAGACAGACTCTGTAGAGACTTCTCATTCAATGATGAGGCCCTTGAAAAAGAATTCATGAATGGTTCTGTATTTTTTCGTACAAAGGATTTCACAGAGATAGGTGCTTTCAAATTTGCACCAGGTTTCCATGATCCATTCCCACCTCCTTCCTTCCATTCACTATATGATTTAATTGCTAGAACACAGTTCACAATCCTTGCAGATTTTCCTCCCTGTACAGTCAGGAGATTAAAACAATGTAACATCAGACTGACAACTCTCTCAAAGTAATTCTGTGCCATATTGGTTCACCATCAACCCAAAATAATCACTTTCTGCCCAAGTATAAGTTACATCCAAAAAAGAGACGAGGACAGGCAAGTTTGAAATGGCATTATACAGCTTTTCCTTTTTTTGTTTTTTCTTCTTTCTTTTTTGACTAAGTTAACTAAAGGCAAGAGGGGCGTAGAATCTGAAGATGAAGCCCATTATACAGATTTTCCTATTCATGTTAACTACATCACACACCTGTTCCAAATCAGAGGCTTCAAAAGTTGGAAGCCCCAATTCTTCCACAGCTACAAGGAAATTTCTGACATTTTCAAAGTACTGGAATGCAGATAGAGCTGCCCCATCAGGAATAACAAGAGAATCACAAGGACCCTCAACCACCTAAATTAGTCAATAAACATCATCAAAACCAACAAAAATATGTATGAACAGACATGTGAAAAGCTGAAAAGAAAATGAAAACCTTGAAGAATCGTACCTTTGGCACAGCTCCAGGCTGAACCTTGTTAAGAACATAGCATAGGATTTTTCCACTTCTCAACCCAAGCCTGAATTCTTCTTCAGAAGGCTCGGCAGGCAATTCCTTACCGCCACCCACTCCAACCACCCTTCTGAGCCATCCGGCTGCTTCATATCTTCTCAAGGCTACACAATGATGCAGCAACATTAAATTTCTTATTAATCACATCTCAAGCTAAGAGAAGCCACATTTCACCAACCAAAACCAATATAAAGAAGGTTAGAGCCTTAGAGGACTAGATAGCAAAATCTTGATTTTACTGCAGAATTCATTTTGTTGATTTCAGCTCTATCTTATCTAGAATCCTTTCCAAATTTCATTGGAGCATAAAGCAATTGAGTAATAAGCTTTTCAAAATTTAAGGATTTGAGCTGGGACCTCCTATTCTAATTCTAACTTCATCGCTATAATTCCATGCAACAAAAATGTTAAGCATTCATCCATGATAAAGTTCCAAAACTTCTGGGGAATGAGAATTGAAGAGAAAAAAAAAAAATTTAATGCAATGAGAAAGATGATGCAAAAAATGAGATTATTGGACAATGAAAAATCATATCATAATTAAGACATTTTTTGTGTGTGTAAATTTATAAAATTTACATAAGACTGTAATCACATGATTATCCCCTCACATAATTCATTACCACTATAACATGTACATCAAATCAACCATACTTTACAAAATTTTCATTGTCATAAAATATATGCTAAAACCATAACCTGTATAAAAACAGTTTACAAGAAATGGTTCCTCTGCTTATCAAATAAACCATTAAATCCAAAATTCAATCAATTTTTATAGAGGGAAAAAAAAAAAAAAATCTAAACATTGAAGTGCAAATGAAATTCAAGAAATGATTTGATCATACAAGTTTCCTCAGCCTTCCTTGAAGCCAATCCCATATCGCTTGATCTGGTACTATGTTTTTGAAGAACATCTTCCACCATTGAAGCTACAGAGAAAGGCAATACTTGCTCTGTTGCCATTGCTTTCTTTATCACACACCAACCCAGAAAATATTTTTGATCACAAACTCAGATTTCAAATCATACCCATTAACTCAAAGGCCTTAAATCTTCCAAAAACAACTTCAATTCAACAATTTACATAGAAATTAACAAAAAGTTCAAATTTTTTTTGTTTGTGGTGTTAAATTTAAGAATTTTTTTATTTTTTTATTTTAGCTGAATTCCCAGGGAAATGGAGGAATGAGAGACTAGGGTTTTGATGAGTTGATCTGTGAAGAGAGAGAGATTTGTGCAAAGTGAAGAGAGAGAGAAGAGAAATTTTCTTAGCTCTTTCCCTTACTTTCCCTCTGTTTCTCTCACAGTTTTCTTGCTCTTTCTTGTTTTCTTTTTCTCTCTCTGTCTAATATTAGTGGAAAAAAGGTTAACCGAACCTGGCTCCGAGCCTCTCGGCATGGACTTGATGGTATATATTTTTCCTATATAATTATTTCTATATTTTTTATAAGCAATTTTTGTTTTTAAAATTCTTTTCCTTGAGAGGAAAAAAAAAATTTCTTTTGAAGCAAAAAAAAAAAAAAATATATATATATATATATATAATATTTCTTATAACTAATTAGAATTTTGTCAGTGGACCTATTATGAAGTTCTTAAAATCTCAACTATTTATCAGAAAGTATTCAAGTAATTGATGACAAGATAAAATCTGAACGATTTATTTAACAATGAATGGTTGGGATTTTAAAGAATTCAATGCTTATAGTTATTTAGAAAACTTTCAAGATCCTAATTTGGTTTTTAGTTCAAATTAGCGCTGTATGTATATTTATCTTTTCAAATCCAAGAACTTCTTTTGGTAAAATTTTTTTTTTTTTTTAAAAAAAGTATTTTAATGGATACAACAAAATATCATAATATTTTCACAATAAAATAAAGTGTCAATTTACCGTTAATCAAAATAAAATGATAAATATTGTATTATGACCCATCTGAACAAAAAACAAGAAGGTAGAAATATTATGACATTTTATTATGCACCTGTACTTTCTCATGAAATCTAGGACCCTATCGACAGATTTTTAGGTGCTTTTTTTTTTTTCAATAAATTTGGGTGCAATGGTCAAATTAACCTCTAATTTGAGTGTATATGCAATGAATCGGAGGCATCCATTTGATGGCTTTGTTTTTTTATTATAACAAATTTTAAAAAATGGGTTCAGAATAAACTTTTTATTTTTATTTTTTTGCTAATATCAGAATAAACTTTTTATTGTTGTTCTATTAATTGCAATTTGGATTTAACTATGATACACCCATTCATGATATGTGAAAATAAAATATGTGTACATCATTGAATTGCAACATCAAATCAGTCCCTGCATCATTTTGGTAAGATAATCTTTTTAATATCAATTTCACATGTTGCTCTTTCTTGAATATTCTGTTCTTGATTTTGATTTAATGTCAAAGGCCCAAAAATCTCCAATTTATTTGAGAAATTTATGGAAACAATATAAACGCACCTTAGATGGTTTTTTTTTTTTTTTTTTTTTTTTTTCATATAGGAACCTTAGATGGTGTTGATGTTGCAAAGAGTGTAATTAGTGGTCTAGATTCTAATACAAAGTTTATTTTTATTGGCCTTGCAGAGGGGAGCTTATTTCATTGATTTATTGGGGGCTTACAAAATAAGTAGGACAAAAGTACAACTGTCCATTGAAATAGTAAAGTTTAAAAAGAATTATAATTAAAAAGTAGTTTAAAACGAATTATAAATAAGTTAAATAAGCTGAATAAATAAAACCGTTTATCCAAATAATTCACCAAATGCAAAAAAAAAAAATTGAGAAGTGCTATGTCCACAACAAATAATAAGTGGTAAATTTTTATTAGTTCTGATATAAACTTACTATTGAAATTATTTTTTTGTCAATCAATAACAACTAATAACAACTTGTCAATTAAAATTTATTGTGAAAATGTTGTGGACAATTCTAAAAAAAAAAAAGCTTTATTTTTTCTCAATTTGCTTGCAAATCCTCAAAATACTTGCTTTCAACATTATCAATAAACCTTTGTTGTAAGCGCATAACAAAATTAATGTTAATATTTTATCTGATTTGCATGCAAAAATATCATTGAGAAGGTACCATGTGTCTTCTCTAGAAAATAGACAGAGCTTACTTCACTGACTTTAAGGCAAAATAATACAGTAATTATGTAGTTTTGAGCACCAGTTCTAGGTGGGTTTAACGTGAATTTTACACTTATGCCTTCATTACATAATATATTATTATTCTTAAAGGCTCAGTGGGCTAGGTGATTTGCTTCTTAACCAAATTAATCCAAAATGATCTTCAATTTGTTGAGTTATTCTTACATTTAACGTTACTTAGGTCCCTTTTAAGCTTAGTTGTGCGTGACATTGCTTTGTCCCTTTCAGATTTGAAAGATTACCTTGGTGGATTCCTATTTAATTCTGCCAAAATGTGCCTATTCCATCCCTAACTAACATGCCCTCTTCTTCTTTCGGGCAACTTAAGAGGAATTTTATATGGTCAATTGATTTCATTTTTTTTGGATCCTCACATGACTTTATTATATGTTTGAGAATCTAACATGCTAAAGTTAGCCCAAGCTTTTAACAGCCCATTAGTATATGTAGGAATATACAACTATAGATTGCATTATATGTGAGTAATCTTATTTTAGATTACACGGTGTGTGGTTTGTTGGTAAGAGTTTTTATTCTAGTACTCAAAGAAAAGCGATTTGAGCGATAGCCTTAATAAGACTTGTGTATTACAGGTGGTATTACTCATTATCGTTACGTGGTGTGAGGTTGATGAGTCCACGTTAAAGACCCCTTTTTTAATTCAGCAAAAAAAAGAGTAATATTATTTTAGAAGAAATATGATGAAAAGAAAAATTAATGGCTCGCTCGAGTGAGTCCAAGGTGCAAGAAATTGTGTGATCGGCAAACAAAGTACGTCAAACGAGAAACAAAATGGTTATATCAGCACTTAACCAAGTCCACTCATACGAGTTACAAGAGTTGAGCAAAGAATGAGCAACGTATTAGTGAGGATGAGTGCGTGGATACAAGTGGGGTTAGTCTCGCTCGATATCCTCTCGAATGAGGTTAGTCTAGCAGTCTAGCTCGAGCAAGACAATTACAAAATGTGCAGATTTTGCTATTAAAAAAAAAAAACAAGAAGAAGAAGTTAACAACAACACCGAGGAATGAGAAATTTTATGTCTATAATGGCAAGTTACAGCCACATGCTTTTTCAAAGGCAATTTTTCATTGTCTATATATAGAGCTTCCATATTTAGATTTTCTTTTTCCTATTGAGTTCACACCATTAGAGAGAAATTAACAAAATATTTCAAGTTTGTTACTCGGAGAATTCTGACTTAAAAACTCTTTTGAGTTTGGGCAAATATTGTATTAAAGATAGTAACTTCATTCGTGCGCTCTAAGTCTAAGCCATTAAGGTCTGATGTTCTTTTATTATGAATATATGTAATTAGTCCTGATTAGTCTGTTAAAAAATTCATAATTGAATCCAAAATGTTGGAATTAAGGATTAGGTGTTGTTGTGTACAATAAGATGAGTGACTTTGTGGCTGAACTAAGAGCCTATTGACTTCACTATGTATTTCCTTTGTTAATGCCTTCATGATGCCATAATATTCTTCTAATAATAATGAATAACCAATCCCTTTGCTTATGTGTAAAGGCTAAACATGTCATCATGATTAGATTACTCAACTTTAAAATCAAAATTAAACAAATACTTAAAAGGTTAAGAAAGGTTAAGATGATCATTAGCACCATTGTACTTGTGAAGAAAAGAAACTTAATATTTTCATGATATTTCTTGAAAAATGCAATGCCCTCGTCCATTCATTTCCACTTGAAAGCTTCTTTGCATCCAATCCATGTTTATGATTATGAGTCTTTTAAAACCACATAGTATGGGTTTTTTTATTTTATATATCCCTTCTTATACCCCATGCACGCCACTTTTTAAATTAACTAGTACTTTACAACTTTAAATGAATACCACATACTAAGAGAATCACCATCATATAATTCTTCTGGTAAAATTAGGCAGTTGGTCATTTTCAATGATCAATACACTAGTTAAAATTGGTCACTAGTCTAATTCAAAATGAGTCCTTGTCACAAATTTAACAAAAAAAGAAAGATTATAAAACAATTATGGCATTGTATTTTTTTTATTTTTCAAAAGATGTTTCTTTTTTCAAAGGGTTTTTGAGCAGATTTGTTAAAAGTCCCCATGAAAATGCATGTTCCATTTATACTTTAGCAGCTTTCTTTCTTTTTTCTCTCCCCTCTCTCTCCCCCTTGATGCACAAGAGCATCCTTGAAATTACATGAAAGTGAGCAAGTAGAGGAAAAAGAAGCAGAAAAAAAAGAGTGGGGCTTGCCAAGCAGACCAACTTAAGTTAGCTAGCCCCCAAGAGATAAAAGAAGGGAGGGGCAGAAAAGAAGCTTATCTTTCATGCCATTTGTCACTGATTGGTGATGGGCAACCAGTAAGCAATTCATGGACAGGGTAAGTAGGAGAAGCACATGATATGTGCACCATCTCATGATTTAGGCCACTATTCACCATTTGTTTAAAGAATGTCTATATATCAGGAGCTTCCGGGCCAGAACAAGAGATTTTTGTCCCAAACATTTGGATGCTTGCTAGCAAGGTAATCTCATAAATGTTTTATTTCAAAGAAGAAATATTGCTATGAGAATTGTTGGAAGGAAAATTCTCTGATAAGATATGAAACAAATTACAAGTAGGTTGTTGAACAAATGATAAGTCAAATTTGAGATAATTAGTTTAAGATGATTCTATTTGTGTCTGTATTTAATGTCATATATTTTGTTTATAATCAGTCTTAAATTCAAAAAAAAGAAAAAAAAAAGAAAAAGATAATTACACTAGGTTGATGATCGATATAAAATTTAGTCGCTTTATTATGAAATGAGAATATAAATAATGTAGATCTTAAGAATCTAAGGGACTTCATTTTAAAGATTTTATTTAGGATAATTAATATTTTAAAAGCCATACTATCCATTCATGAAACTGTCAAAAGATAAATTGTACATATCCACAACCAAGTTTCTTTAATTGACAGTACTTTGCAACCTATAAATACAATCTTTGTCAGTAAATTCTTGATATTTTTCCAAAGAGTCCGATAACTTTGTTATTGTCCTATACCTTTTTTTTTTTTTTTCCCTTTGCAATATTATGTATGTGATCATCTGCAAACCACGTATATTTGATAATGACATGTTAAGGGATTAAGATTTATAATTAATAATCCAGAGTTCCAACCAATTGTATATGTGTCATAATTCTTAAATAAATCTTGTAAGGTAAAATGCTTGTTTCAAAAAGGATAATTAGTCTAAATTGTAATGCTCTCATGATAACCATATATTAGGTATCATATCTTCAGTAGCTATAATATAGATTGCATGTATCCGAAACTTATATACATGTCTTATTGGCAAAATTACACCAATCTCCTTTAGGCCCTATTTAGTTGGGAGGATAGAAATTTTTGACATTGACCTTCAAAGTTTCAAAAATGGTAGTCCCCATCTTGAATTTTAATAAATCTAGTGATATGAAATTGTCAACAACTTTTCTCATAATTACATGACCTAGAATTGTTCAGGCTTTGAATAAAGATGGTCCCAGGCTCAGTTCTTCTGGATGCTTTCTGTTTTTTCTTGATCAATAAAATATTTATACAAAATATAAAATAAAAATAAAAATAAAAAAACTAATGTGACCTATTTGTGATTGATAAATAAAAGTGGTGTTAGTGGGCCTACATGAAAGTAATGTTGCTCAAATCGTAACTTCCTACCTTAAAATGTTGTGCAAAAGTTTGTGTCTCTATCATTGCTTTTATGATAAATATAAGAAATACAATGGAATCCCTATTCCCCCTTAAGTTATCTGATTAACTTAATTTACCAAAATTTAGGAATGTTGATTGGATAACTCAAGTGTAAAATAAGTATGTTTATCACAAACCTCAAGGAGGAAAATGTGCTAATAAAACGTTTGGAGTTAAGTGTTATTTTCTTATGTCTCAAGAGACATTAGTGCAATTTTCCCTATTTGTATTCGTTCCTCATTGAATTACCAACCAAATAGCTTGTTTATAGCTTAAAGCACTAAGGTTGTAAATGAGCTGAGCAAAGCCGAGTATTAAAAATTCAGGATTCTTTACTCTCTCTTTTTTCCCTTAAACATAATCCGATCTCGAACTTATTACCAAATCAAATTATATTTAAGTTTGGTTCATTTTATTATCAAATTAACTCGTACTTGTTCACAAACTACTCTATCAACATATTCTTTTTTTTCACATACAATAAACACTACCTTTAAAATTATTTACTCCTTCGCAAATCTATACCAATTGTTAATAACTAAATTGTAGTTAGAATTATATTATTCGAGTTAATAAGATAGAATGATTTTTGTTTATGAAATTATGAAAATCAAATCCACTAACCTTGTAGTCCATTTACTACAAAAATAGGTTGTTTTCATTACTGATGAATTATAAATCATAACTTGATATTTTATAGATTTATTTACAAATTTATACAATCTAATTTTAAATCTATATTAATATATTTTTATACATATATATATTTATTTATTTACATAATACTTGCAAGTACATTATTATGTTTGAACTTTGAACTTAGATTATCTAATAGGTTTTTTTTTTTTTGTTTTTTTGAGAAAAGATTATCCATTAGTTGAGCCTAAATATACACTTAAATTTGAATCATCTATTAAATAAACAAACACAAACAAACTTTACTCGAACATGATCCGAACTCCAAAGTCTCGGTTCAATTACATTACAAGCCCAGTAAAGCACAACAATTTATAAAAGGCCACATGGGGTCTTATCGTCAATTAAGTTGGGATGTCTCCCTCCAACGTTCAAAAATATTCAAACCCATGGTTCGGAGCCGAACCTAAAAGAAGGCTAGGGGTTAGGAATAAAGTGAATTTCTAATAAATTTCAGTGTGCTCCTGAAAATATGGAAGTGGGCCCAAAAAGAAGAGTTGAATTGGTGGGACCCACCCCAAGTTAGAATGCTGGCATGTGTGTTAGTTTAGGAACTAAGGCTGCCGGCCCAAGCCCAACCCTTGTAACAAGTGGGCTCCACTGGCTCGGCTAAAGACCATCCAAAACATGTTGATAAAGAGAGATAAAGGAAAAAAAAAGTAAATTAATTAATTAAAGGAGGACAACAATTAAATTAAATCAAAAGGCTTAAGAGTGAAATTATTTTTCTAGTTTGCTTTTTCTGCCACTGTATATAAAATATGTTGATTAAAAATGATGTTGGAACTCAAGTTAGAGGCTATACATATATATATATATATATATATTTTTTTAAGTTGCTTAGAGATTATTTTTGTTTTAACTCAAGTTGAAGGTAAATATTTTTTTTTTTTATAAAAAAGGTTGAAGGTTAAAAGATGGTCCCTAATTTCATTAGGAATAGAATTTTTTTTTTGTAAAGGGCTAAATGATTTAAGGGCATCCAACCCTCTATGTGGGGGTTTAATTCAGAGTATGGTTTATCTCATTTATACTTAACTCAAAAAAATAAAAAATAAAAAAATTATAAAGTAGACGTAGTACTTTTTGTGAACATAACATTTTTCTTAGGAGTATTTATAGTTACTAAGTGAAGTGATGAACATTACAAAAGGGTTGTTAAAGTCTATTAGAAATGATGTTCGAACTCAAGTTAAAGATTATAAGATGTCTCTTTTGTATTAATGGTTATATGATTCAGTGGCATTTGACCCTTTACATGGGATTTAATTTGGGGAATGAAACCTCTCATGTTACACACTCACACACACAAAATGTCTTACTATTTGCAGCCTCATGGTTTCTTTCTTTTCTGGTGTTCTTACTTTTTATTCTGATTGAATATTTTTCCATTTATAATAAAAGTATCATATTTTGCCCCCCCCCCCCCCAAAAAAAGTCTAATATTTGCTGTCTTTTTTTTTTAATCGAATAATTATTTCAATTTTAACAAAAAAAATTTTAAGAAAATTCTTGAAGGTGAGTGATAAAATTTTATGTTTTAGGATGGAGAAAATTTTTGCTTACCGAGAGTGGAGAAAGATTACTTGCACTATGATCAGTTCAATGTCTTATTGGTTTTAAATTTAATAATAGTATTGTGTTTGTAGTTTATAACAAATGAATGAAACAGGTTTGCATGTCTTACATTTCAATACATATTTTGCTTGGAAGAAAAAAATAAATAAAGAAGAAGATGAAGAGTCAATAAGATTTATAAAATTAAAGGGATAGAAACAAATAAGCCCTTAGGAATTAAGATTCTTTATATTTTAAAGAAAACTAAGATAATGTCATTACTTGTTAGACTTCGTGACAGTACACACATATTGATATTCAACACAAAAAGAAAAACGTTATCTGATAAACAACTTTGAAGTTTTTGTTTTTTTGTTTTTTTTTTTTATACTTATAAATATCTTTTAGAAATTATGTAAATTTAAATTTGAAAGTACTACAACTAATACAATCCATAAAGCTTTTAGATATAAAGTGAGATTCTAGTATACGCAATATCCTATATAGGGTCAAACAGTAAACAGCTCTCTCTAGATCTCTCTCTCTCTCTCTCTCTCTCTCACTCTGTCTCGGACACTTGGACTGGACTCATCTCTACTGCATACAATTTGACACAATATTATTTGAAAGATTTTTTCCCCTTTACTTTATGAAAAGAAAAAACAGATACTATATGCTAAGAAAGAGTATAGAGTATACCCTTTACAATGTCCATCCTTAATCAAGTACTTTATCTTTTATGAGTTAAGATTTCTCTTAAATTTGACAAAAAATTAAATTTAATAGTTTGAGACAAAGTGCTTATTCCCACTGGTTAAGGAAGATATGCTTAGTTTTAATTTTTAAAGTTTGGGAGAACATTGTAACTAATTATACCATAATTAAGAGAAGGAAAGTGCAAATTAACCCTAAAAACTACTTACCAAACAATATATCCCAAGTGCTAGCAGTTGTAAGACTGGACAAACTTAGCTTGCAAATATTGGATTTTCTGAGTGATTTTCCTATGCTAAGGTGAGTAATACCTCACAAAAATAATATAAACTTTTTCATTTAAGTACAAGTGATTTGATGCAAGGTTTCATTTTTTATTTAAAATGGATTGATGATGAAAATGGTCTTCTTTGGGATTTTTTAAGGTCTTAGCTAAATGTAACATACTTACTTACTTACTGTAATGTGTGGTGAAACTCTGTGAAAAGGAATGTAAAATCATATACTGAATGATAAAATGCATTTTGAAAAGTGGTAGCAAAAAACAAGAATTACCCAATCATGATACAATGTCGTACATTATATGACATCTATATGTATGTTTTGCCCCATTGTAACATGCCCCATGTTTAGCAAGTTAAAAGTTCTCTATGCTTTTTGCTTGAATGCAATACCATCCATCACTTTCCAAAATAAGAATGTTCAAGTATAAAAGTTGCATGACCACCTTTTCTGAATTAGAATGTATAAATGTCTATATCTTGAAGGACACAACTTTTCATTATTGTATCGACATGATAGCATTCAAAACCCTACAATGAACTATTGATCCAACAAAATCAAAAACACCCTAGCCTACAATGAACTGATTTTTGATTGAGATGGGTCGTCTACAGCATGTGCGCATGACCTTGTTTATGATCATTTATGTACATAAAGTAATTGATGAAGCTCATCAATTTCTTGCCGTGACACACATGCAGTGTATATTGACACTCTTATGCCTTTTAATTTAGCCTCTAGAAATCGGGTCTTATTGTGATGGCAAATATCCTCCACCATAAACAATAGGTTATGGATTCGAGTTTGAGAATCAGCATTTCCACACACACAACACAAAATAGAGGTAATAAAATTACCTACATTTGACTCCTAAAAAAGTGTGAAGTTTGTACACTAAAGTATGACATTTTTTAGATGAATTACAATTAATTCAACTAATAGAATAAATTGTTGTTAAATAAAGAACCTAAGTTTCATTCCTACTACCTACACCAAAAATAAATTTATTAATAATTTGACCTAATGATAAATAGCAATCATCATGGAGTAAATAGCTACCATTTAAATCTATTGAGTCTATAATAATAATAATAATAAAGGACTTTTAGAGGGTTAATATGTGCTTCAAATGTTATATTAAACAAACTAATTATACAATCCATCTAGAGCTCCTAAAAATTTAAGCAAAGTTCAATGAATTAGAAAAAGAGTACTCAATCATATATTATGAACTACATTGCCGTTTTCTATAATTTCAATGTAACATGTTTTAAGTTTGATTTTTTATCAACTAGATCTTTCTTTTGGTGCATGGAAAAAGTTCAAGTGTATAGTTTCAAGACAAGCAAAGTTAGTTAAAGATTAAGACTTCCAGGTGAGGGGGTGTCCTTTCCCACCAAATGACCAGTTACCAAGACCTAACCAAGTCGAATGAAGGTCTAACTGAACCACATTTGGTTCTTTTCATTTACTTAACTCTTCTTAATTCTTTATCCAAAATTAAATAACTATTCTTAATTCAGTTAAAACCCCCTACAAAGTCGTCTTAGGGTTTGGTTTTGCACAAAAAGAAAGAGAAACATAGTCAATTCACTGGGTCCATTCTAACACTTTCTGCAGACAATGATCTTATATTTAATTCAATTGGTCCCCTTCCTAAGCCTAATTTAATTGGTCCCCTTCTAGGAATTTAATTGGTCCACAAAAAGAAAGAGAAAGTAGTGTATGTTTATTTGATAGTGAGTGGAGAAGATCATTGATGACTCATTTCTTAAGAGCATATTGTAGCTGCCTAAGTCTTTTGGGCCAACTATATATGATGGATGATTAAAGGAAGGCACTTGTTTTCTCTCACATTTTGCTCTTTTGATGCAAAAGTTGTCCATCACTAGACACTGAATAACCCTGAATTCTCATGCATTTTACTTGGTCCAATGTTCTTTTAATAATCCCTACACTAACATGCCCTTGTGTTCTCCTATTCTTGGTCCAGTAAGACCCTTTAATGATGCAAAAAAATCTCTGTAAGTCAGTGGTCCAATTGAGTTTTGAAAGACCTACCAAAGAATAACACAGTAAGCTTGACGTAATATTATTGTGGTGTCAGTCGAAACTCCTCCAATACTTAAGTTAACACTCTTAATATTGGAATTTCAAATTGTAAAAAGTATTTTTTGTCAAACTATACCCATCACCCTAATAATCTAAACAAAAGCACAAAACATGCATTTGTTACAGAAAACTTTAATTTGTTTAAAATCTTTCCTTTTTTTTTTTTTTCACTAGCTAGGAGGGGATTGGGGATTCTGAAAAATCAGAATGCTCAATCACAAAATACTTCCCCAAACAAAATTGGCATAACATTTCTGGCTTTATCATCTCAAATGTTCTTCATAATGCACCCCTTGTATTCAAACGTTGCCATGAACTAAAAGTCCACACCTCAAGCATTTGGCTCTTTCCTATTACTCAAAAAATAAAAATGTTCTTGACTACTATCTACCTTTAGTTTTGGACATGTTATCATCAAAAATTAAGATATTAAGGCCAACCATATTGTAAGGTATACTTCTCAAAAAAGAAAAAATATAGTAAGGTATTGTAGTTCAAAAATAATACCAAAAAATCATGGTTTAATAATGTTATTCCAATTAATTAATTTAAATGCTAAAAATGTATTACACTAATGATTACATTTCACTTATTTAGCCTATGGGTAGTGATTACAATTTGGTTAATGTCAATGATATGGATTATTTATTCATTAATCTCTCAAATTTGACTCTAAAAATTGTTGGATTAGAGACGTTCAATTTAACCATGTGACTAAAGTCCATAGTTTGTCTTAATCTTCCAAGCCAAAAAGATAAAGCTATAAATTCTAACCGTTTATTGTACAAATGGCTTGTCAAATTATTATTCCCAATTCTAACCCTTTAATGTCATATTAAATCAGACACGAAGTTTGGAGGAGAAAGAAAGCTAGAAAAGATCATGACATATAGTCCCATCATATATCAAGAGCTTAGTCCTAAAGCTTTGATGTTCTTTTAGGGAAAAAAGATTCTATTTTATGAAGTGAAAAACACTATCTTTATTCCAAACCTTCCTTATCAATATTCAATCCCCCTCCCTCCAATTATCATAACTAGGATGGTCCCCAAATATAATGCTACCAGCTGAAGAAGTTTGAGTGGCTATGCATATATATGGTGATATAACACTACTTCCAATTCATTGAATTGAACATCACGTGAAAGCTAAAGCCCTATCTTTGGGGGTGAAAAGGGAGTAGTTGAGTTGTTTCTAGAATAAAGGTGATTCCAGCCTTAAAAATATGCAGATTTAATACATGCAAGGTTTGGTGAACTCATAAGTATGAGAGAGAGAGAGAGAGAGAGTTATGTTACAATTATGGGCCAGAAGCCTGCAATTAGTATATAGTTTTGGGAAATCATGTGTTAGATTTGATGTGCTAAGACATAGCCTAGCAATGAGCATAAAGCAAACTATTCTTAAACCATTTTACTAAAGAATAGAATATGCTGTCTATATGAAGCAGCCTATGTTTGGAAGGGGCTTTTTCTTCTTTACACAATAAAATTCAAACCCACCCCATGAAAGTAAACTTGGTAATTTACCATCAGCATTGGAAGGGTTTATTGAATAAGACGAAACCCCTATAGGAAAACAACAATATTGAAACAAGCATACAACTAAGAAATGTAATTGTTAGAGCTCACAGTTCTTTTACAAAAGTTATGTGATCACATTCATCTACTCTACCAAGAGCTAAGCTAGCTTAGAGAAGTTATGCTTTAAGAAGAACACAAAAGTCAAATAGCAAAGCATATTTAAACTGCAGAACTTGTCTTTGAGATTGTATTGTTTTTCTGACAAATGGAACATGGTTTATACAACATCATTTACATTATCACGTAGAGAATATGCTCACTCTTGAAACTAAAGGCAGTTCAAATCGAACCTTCATAAAAGATAAGATTTTCTTTTTTCTTTGGGTCTCGAAAGGTAGAGAGAATTAAGGTTGAAACAATTGTCTCTTGTCTGGTAACCATGGTCCTAATGGTAATGGACCTTCATCAGTGGACCAAAAAGAAAGAGAGACTATCCCTTTTGAAACACATTGTAATTCGAGCACGTCGAGTTTGTTTAGAAAGATCTTCAATGAAAAATGACCTTACTTGCTTGGTTCTGATTTCTTTGGAGGAAAAACAGTGACTTTACAACAAGAACGTACTGTAAGGTTGATTGTCACTTTAGGGACATCCGACAAAGGTGGAACATTACTGTAGATTTCTGACTTTATATGTAAGGTTGTAAATTTCGTGGTCCAATCAACAACATCAATAATAACAACCAATACCTAATCCCAAAATTTTAGGATTGGTTATAAAACATCGATAAACTAATCACAGTAGGAAATATGTATGTATATTTATGGTACAACCAGGAGCATACAATATTCTTTGCTTGGAATATTGAGTAGGTCCCAATAATATCTAAAATTCTCTAAGTGCTCCAAATAAGATACATATTCACTTTGATATAAATTTAACAATACATTATTGTTTAAGCTTAAAAGATTTTACTGAAACAAAAATATTTGTTGATATTATGGATTTGAAGGGGCATCTTACACCTGATTATTTCAAATCCATATTATAATAAAACTCAAATTCTTCCATAACATTCATCAATAAAAGAAAGGGTGTAATTTCATTCCCTTTTTTTATGGTATAATCGTTTAAACTAAAATTTAAAATCCGATCCTCCTTGAATACCTATATTTCAAGCAACCATTAGTTCATTTGCATTAATTTGCCACTTGAAATCTTTGGGTTCAAGATGGGATTTGCAACTCTCCAAATATCTTGACAGTAACTTTGAGGATTTCAAATGAACATATCAGCGGAGGAAAAGCAATACATGATTGAAGAAAAAGAAAAGATATTTTCAACTAAATTTAACCAAAAACATTAGGAGTTGCTCACAATACTGAAAATAATTAACATTGGGTATCTTAGTCTTAGTGTGAAGACAAGTGTCTTCCATCAAAACGAAAAGGAAGTAGGTTTGAGTTTGAGAATCAGTTTCTCCAACAACAACAACAAAAAATAAATAAATAAAATTGGGGGGTGGGGGGTAAGGTAGCCTATCAATCATCTTTCTTAAGCCTCATAAAAAATTTAGAATTTTGTGCACTTGATACAACTTCTTCTTTTTCTTTTTTCTTTTTTTTAATCTCTTGCATATAGTTGTTTCTATCTTCATGCCAATATTACAAGTGTAAAAAAACTGCAATAGAATTTACAATGATGATATGAACTTTCAGTGAGCTCATAATTGTATGTCTCATTAGTCACCATGTGTTCATTGGTGCATATAAAATTAGGCAAATGTTAAGGTTGGACTAATGTGAATCCTATTCAATAAAAAAATTGAATAAATAAAAGAAAAAGGCATAAACTGACTTTACAGCCTTTTTTTTTTTTTTTTCCCTCTCTATAACGTTGGCTCCACAATCTATAAAGTTGCCAAAAAAAAATGACATAAAGCTACAAAAAGTAACAAAAAGCTGTTGTTAATGAGCACATTACGGTGCCTGTTAACACATCCCATAAAATTATTCTATGGGCCCAGTGTATTGTGCATTCTATTCCTCCATAAGAATAGGCTTTACTTGTGAATCTTGCATACAAGACCCACCCTTACCTAAGAGAGATGTATATTAAATTGTACGGAATAATTTTATTAGTGTACAAGAGTAGCAAAACATGAATGCCTCACCACATTGGTGTACAAAAGTAGCATCAGCACAAGGCAAAGCCCAACCAGGTAGCAACGGGGCTCAGAGTTCAGAAATCAGATTTGAAGCATAAGATTTACGCATATCCGCATTGACTCCAAAACAGGCCCATTACGAACTTACTCCAAGCCCACATATGACAGACTGAGCAGGATCTTTGTTAGTTTTTATAGGGTTTTTTTCTTAAACTTAAAAGCTAGACTTAACAAAGTTAAAACCCAGCTAATAAGGGTTCATTGAGAAAGCCCAAAGCTTTTTGTTATTTATTATGGGCTTTGCTTGTAACTCCAATCACAATGGCAAAAATTGTGTATCACCAAAAATTAATTAATTTTTTTTTTTTGACAGTACCAAAAATTAATTTCAAAGATCAGGAAAGTGATCTTATTATTACTTAGCTAGCTAATTCGTAGCAAGGCCTACCCCAATCCTATTATTATTTATTACCCATTAATTTTTGATGAAATTAATGGCCCCATCTTTAAATTTTTTTAGGAAAGAGTTTTAATCTATGGCGTTTACTCCTGATGATAGCTCTATATCATCAGACCAAGACACCAATCAGTTTTTGGTGTAGGTGGGGATTGAACCCCAGATCTCTTATTCAACCATCAGAGACTTTATTAGTTGAGCTAACTGGAATTATTGGGTGTAGGCCCCATCTTTAATTTATTCTTTTGGCTAAGCTAAAATAAAAGGAAGGCTAAGGTTTTAAATTTTAATATAGGAGAAATTATTGGGTGTGTTGGAACACGTCAGCCATATCCAATTGTGAGAATACCACTAATTAAGCCGAGAATTTTGGAAAAAAACATTTCTTTTAGCTAATGGAATTAATTTATAATGACACCTAGTTATAATTGCAACAACATTGGAGCACTAGAAAAATCAATGCTTTTCACTTCCAATATTCATAGGATGAGATACAACAATAATTAGGCCCTAAAGTTGCTGATTATTCTTTTATAAACCTTATTATTATGGAAGAATTTAATTGGTAGCTGATTTTAGATTTACAACTCATTGGATTTATTACCTTCCCTAACTCAAACTAGCTAATTTACTCCATGAAAAATGCTAAAGACACAAATTATTTTACAAACTTTTGTACAATCTATTAATAAGGTGGGTGACCAATAATAAGTAAAAATGTGATGTTAAAAGTGAGCTCATTTGCGAACACTATAATACTGTTGCTTGCAATAGGTGTCTCACAAAATGTGTTATCTTATCTTATACACACACTATTTCTATTCTTTCTAACATGTAAGACTTACTAATGTGTGAGATCCACTAAAAATGTACACACTTGCATAAATTCCACTTGCATAAAATATCTATTACATACAATGGGTACACTAAGTTGGTTATTAGAAAGCATAAAACTCACGCATCATGATATGACTCATAAAATAAATAATAATCTCATAAAATAAAAAATAATACTCTCTGTATGAAATTTGATAATTAAAATTGAGCTCAAAATCTCTATCTACGCCAAAAAGAAACATATTAGAGTCTTAAAATAAAGAACTATAATTATTTAATAGATATCATATATTTCAAATTCTATCATATCTATAAAAAAAAAAATAGTTTAATATAATTTCCTTATTCCATTTTTTTAATATTTGAGAATCATTTTCTTATTCCAAATATGGGGATGATTTCCGTTATAAACAAATCTCCCTTTTACTTTTGTTTGGGATGGAAATTTCGTAAATAAATATAGCTAACAAGATTTTAATTACCTTTTAACTCAATTATCAAATCCTTAAAATAAAAAAATAATTAAGAGGACAAAAGAAAAACGCCTTTTTGTTAATTAATTATTTATTTATTATGCAAATTTGTTAACTAAACAATACATTAATGAGCGAGTCAATCACAAAGGAAAAGTGCAAAGCACATTGAAGTTTGAACTACCTCTCTGTCTTCATATAGCTAATAATGCATGGTGGTAGCTGCCAATAAAATGTGAAGGAATCTGTAATAGCCTAATAGCCAGGTCCCCCTTAATTAACCGTTTTCTTCTTCTTCTTCTTCTAATTATTTGTGCCAACAACCTTACAACTCATTGTGAAATGTCATTTTCGGTAATTTCCAACGAAAATATATTTACATGCGTATGTATCACTGAAAGCATGCATATATAAATATTTTACTATAACTTAGTTCTAAGTTAATATTAAAAAAATTGGAGACTTATAACAAGTGTCTTGAAGGCATAGATTAAGATTAATAAATGCTTAATTATGAGTTGTAATGCACATTTTTTCAAAAAATAAAATATACTTGATAATGATTCATTGGCTTACAAATATAAATTAAATGTGACTGTGTGAGTTTTTTTTTTAAATATAGTTATACTGTTTGACTTTATTTTTGAAAAATGTATAAAAATATTATTTAATAAAATATTAAATGAATCTTAACCACTACTCTTAATACATTCGTTGATAAAAAAATCCTTTTTTTTATTTTTTAATATATATATATAGTAATGCATAGGTACTATCAAATTCATAAAGGTTTTACAACTCTGTAGTCATGTTCTCTAGATCTAATTCAACTTATTTAACTTAAAGTAAAAATTTTTAAGTTTTACTTTTTTCTAAATAAAACTGTACTTTTATTCAATTTAGTTTTTATGTCCAATAAACCAATGAAAATAAACTTTCTCAAACTAACACTCTAAGCAAGTTATCAAAAAATTAAGTCTAGCCAAAAGTTTGTAATTATTTTATAATAAAACAGATAATATTACATTCAAATCTAAGAAGGTTGTGTAAAATCCCCATACAACTTAGGTAACTTGGCATAAAAATAGGCTAAAATATTATTTTTCTTCCTAAATTTTGTATGAATTTTGTTTTTCATCTTAAGTTTCAAAAAGTTAATTTTTCATTTCTAAATTATTGAAAATATTTCACTTTTGCACTTAAATTTTTTTTTTTAAATACCCTTTTTATCCACAAACTATTGAAGAAGAAAAAATGTGTTCATATATGAACCCATAACATATTGAAAACAACTCTTTACTAAGTTTAAGGATGAAAAATGAGCTTTCAAAAGTTTAAAGACAAAAAATAAAATTTATGCAAAGAATAGAGACATATGAAAACAATATTCTAGCCCATAAAAATATGATAGGTAAGGGGTACGTACTATTTTCTTCTTCTAATTTTTAATGGACGACATTTGCACTATAAAACTCTACCACAATTTCACCTCATCAATCATCATTGAGATTAAAGTGCGCACTAATATATACACTAAATAAAAGCATGTGTAGATTACAATCCCCCTCCCCCTCCTGAGCTCCCTCGTTCAATTTTTAAACTCTATAATGCAGTCCAATTCCCTTTTCTAATATTTGTGTGCCAAATCATCCACCACGCTATCCGTTTATAAAATTTTCAAGGTATTTTATGATCAGTTAGTGGAATAGTTTGACCAAATTTTTTTTTTTAAACTCCATATTCCCTTCTTAATACCACCCAAAAAAAAAAAAGTTACATCCAAAGTCTCATGTGACCATTAATTATGAAGTTTTTTTTTTCCTCAAAATTCTTCTCAAGTGACTGTATAGATTACACACTTTATCATATTTTATGCACAACCTCAACGCCTGCATTTATATATATATATATATATATATAAATAAATGTTTTTGGTACATGTATTACAACTTCTATAAAAAAAAAATTAAAAATGAGGACAGTATATTGTAATCCCTAACACCCCTCCCCATTCTTTACATTTCTTGAATTCTAAATGTTTTAATAATCAATGGTTAATACTTAATAGCCCTAAAATTAGGTGAAAAAATGTATATGATAATTGATATATAATTAGAGTTGACATAATTTTTTTTAAAAAAAAAAGATATTTATATTTAAAATCTAAAGTATATAAATAAATAAATAAGATGAGAATTGGAAGTTATGATTATTGTACATATCATTTAAAATCAAAATGTTAAAAAACAAAAAAGGTTGAATAAGAAGTTAAGAATAGTAAAAGTTTGAGTGTAAAATAGTTAAATGAGAGAATTGAGACCGTTGGAGTCAAAAACTCAAACGTGTCACGTGTTTTTTGTGTTTTTGCATTTGAATTTATATTAACCTTTCCTTTAAATTTCAATTTGTCTTTCAAGTTTCAACCATTTGTCAAGATACTTTTTTGCCGTTAATTTGTTTCTTTTGTAAAATCAATTTTAAGTAAAATTGTAAAAAAAGTGCTGAGTTCTATGCGATTATGAATAAGAAAGCTCCCAAAGAACCAAGAACTTGTTGTATAAAGGTCAAGTGGAAACAAACCTCCTTCTAGATGGTCAAAGCTAAATTATGATGGGAATGCTGCCTAGTTTGACAGGAGGAGGTGGGCTGATACAAAATGAGAATGGAGATTAGATTGCGGAGTATGCAAGATCCTTAGGTGTAACCTCTAGAGTCATGTTTGAATTGTGGGTATTAGGGGATGGACTCATTCTAGCAAGTAGCAACACAACTCAAAATTGACGTTCTATGTGCGGAACTAGATGCAGAGCTTATAGTTTTGCTGCGAACAATCATTCTATACTCAATGATTGAAGGATTCTGTTGAGAAACTTTCACATGTCAACAGTCCAATACATTTCCAAGGAAGCGAATTAGTGTGTTGATGCACTGGCTAAGTCCTATGCCAACCAATCTACTGACTATATTAATTTTGAGGGTAAAACTTAGGTAAAGTATTTAGGTGATTTTCTTTAAGTTCCTTTCTTAAGATTCTGTCATGTGAATTTTTTATCATAGGATGAAAGTGTATTTTTTAGTTAAGTAACCACGTGGCTAAATCTTAAAAGGAGAACCTAAGGAACAGTATTTAGGATATTGTACCTAAATTTTGTCCTAATTTTGATATCTCGTCGCTTGTGGTAGAGAATTTGCAAACTTTTGACAAAATTGAGTCTTTTTTTTTAACAGACTTATTTGCAATTAATATATTTACACTGTCAAATTAACCCCCCACCCCCCCCCCCCCTCAAAAAAAGTACACAACAAGGGTATTCTTGAAAATAATGAAAAGTGGACATCAATCAATCTTCTCTCTCTCTCTCTCATATATATATATATATATATATATATATTGTAGAAGGAGCGAATTAGCCTCTGCTTGCTGGCCCGCTTATAATCACAATTAATTTTTATTATGGGCTTGATATAATCCGTGATGGGAGATTTGAACAAGAAACAGACAATTCTATGTTAATCGCAAATATGCTTTTTATTTTATTTATGCATTCTTTCTGTTCCATCTCTCAACTCTTTTTTTTTTTTTTTTTTTTAATAATCCCCTTCTTTGTTTGTCTTCTTTTCTTTTTATACTCTTCCTTTTCTTTCTTCTTCATCCTTATCTTGTGCTTGGTTCTCCTTATTGGGTTTAACTTATCTTCTATACTTTTTTAACCGGACATATTCTTTTATTTTAAATATACAATGGGTAGTAGGTTTTAATCTCTATATTTTATTTAGTTAGTAAGTAATGTGCAATCTCTCATTAAAATAAAAGGAGATTCATTTTTAAAAAGTACTAGAGATAAGTCAAACCCCTACTTATTTTCTTCTCCAACATATGCCATTGTAGGTACTGTCCTAGTCTGGTTGGGTAGCCTTCTGTTCCATCAGACTCTTCTTTTCTTGAGGTTATGATGAACAAAGACTTTAAGGACTGCTTGTTTTATTATGATAAGTTATCTGTTGCATTAAATGCAATTACGTTAGGTGAATTTCTATGGATTTATCAGGAAAATCGGGAGGACATCCTCAGATTCTATGCATACCTCGGTGGTATGCCTTTAGTAGCTTGGAACATGAATTGGTGTGGATAGAGTAGTCAATAGGCTCTCGCCTTAGACGGTTCAAGTGGTCTACTCATGCTTGGACTAAGGTGATGGGTCTAGTTAGGTCAAATTCCGAGGTTCGGGGTCTTAGGGCACTTTTGATGACTTCTTGCTTCGCCTTTTACCCATTTTCCAAAGTATGTATCTCTGTAGTTGGGCCTCATATCTTGAAGAGGTACGTTTTGGGCCTATTCTAGTCCAAGGCCCAATGTTTGATTGAGTTTTAAGTGCTACTTCCCTACATACATACATACATACATATATATATATATATATATAATATTAAAGTATTTTAAAATGCTCATACTTTTAATTAATATTTTTAAGTTAGGCTTAATTTAAAATCATTCAAAATCATATAGAAATATTTAATTTACTAAAATATTTAATGAATGTTTGCCTTGAGTAAAAAAATAGTATAACCACTCAACGCAACTACAACTTCTATAAACCAACTTACATGATTTGGAAATTTTTTTATGCTTTTGACTTATTAGTAATTGCAAGTTTTGTTTTGTTTTTTTCTTTTTCTTTTTTTTTTAAGGAAAATTAGTAATTGCAAGTTACTGATGCATTATGATATGATGCAATGAACCTTAATAAATATTATCATACATGTAATTTATATGTAATTTTTTTATACTCAAAATAATTAATTTTAACAAAAAGAGACTATGCACAGGAGTTCTCAATTAAAACATCAAAAATAGATTGGAGACATACAACAAAAGGAATAGATCCAGCAAAATTACAACATAGAGCCCACTTTCAAGGGCTTGAGCTACACTATTGGCTTCTTTTCTAGTCCGGCAAAACAAACTTTGGACAATGTGGAAGAGATGTCTCTTATATTATGCGCTAGTTTGTCAATAGCCTAGTGCATACAAACCTATATGTACTTGAGTCCTTCCAGTTTCAGTTAGCAACCAACTTCACCTAGTCTTTTTTCTTTCTAGCTTACCGGAAAACCTACATTAAGGGTGCGTTTGTTTTGGGTGAAAATGATTTCAGGAAATTATTTTCCCCCAAACCCGCATGTTTGGCTGCAACGGAAAATGAAATTTTTCGGAAATTCATTTCCTGTTGACCAATATTTACTCCTTTGACCCAGAAATGATTTTACACTCTCATTTTTACTTTAAATCATTTCCGGAAAGAGAGAGAGAGAGAGAGAGAGAGAGAGAGAGAGAGAGAGAGAGAGAGAGAGAGAGAGAGAGAGAGAGAGAGAGAGAGAGAGAGCCCAAATCGGAGAGAGAGAGAGGAAGAAGAGACTTCGCCGGCGATCGCACCGCTCGTCGGATGATTGCGCCGCTCGTCGATCGACGAGCATGCTTGTCAGACGATCGCACCGCTCGTCGATCGCGATTGGGAGCGTGCTCGTCGATCGACGAGCGGTGTGATCGTCCGACGAGCGTGCTCGTTGATCGCGCCGCTCGTCGGACGATCGCATCGATCTCGCCTTCATCGCGTGATCTCATATTCTTCTCCGCCGCGCGATCTCAATTTGACCGGATTTGATGAATTTTTTTGCTGGGTTTTGTTTCTTCTGTGAATGAATGTGGAATTGATTCATTATCTGCATGTTTACCGTTGAGGAAGTGTATGGAAAATTGGGCATGTAAAGCATTTTCTATAAAAATGTTTGAATGAACCAAACACTGGAATTAATTTTCCGTAAAATGAATTTTGTGGCAGCCAAACACATGAAAATATTTTCCTTTCCAGAAAATAGCATTTCTGGAAAATAGAATATTTTCCGGAAATGCTTTTACACGAACCAAACACAGCCTAAAGTACCAATGAAAACACCACCAAAATAAATTGGAATTTGAAAATGGCTTCTTAAGTTTCAAAGAACCTTCACAATGGCTTCTTTGAAACTTAAGAAGCCATTTTCAGGTTCCAATTTATTTTTGTGGTGTTTTCATTGGTGCTTTAATGGAGATTCTCCGGTAAGCTAGAAAGAGAAAGGACTAGGTGAAGTCGGTTGCTAACCGGAGCTGAGAGGACTCGAGTACATATAGGTTTGTGGGCTTGGAGGATATATAGTGTTCTTATGTACTGCAACTATCTTGTCTAGTGGGAATTTTCGATAGGTGGTTGGGGGAGAGGTTTTTCTACCGTAGATTTTAGGTTTTCCTTTTTCTAAATAATTCTTTGTGTTTAGCTTTAGATTGCGTGCTTTTACCTTAATCATATTGCTTTATATTTGATATGCCTTATTTAGTCTAGCTCTTGATTTATGGAAATTGGTTAATCACTTACACTTTGACTAATCTTATTAGTTTTGCTTAAAAGTGATTTAGCCTTAAAAAGCATGGTTTAAGGTTCTAAATATTTTCTAGGGTTGCTATAGCATTTTTTATTTGGTATTAGAGCCAAGTTCCTAGGTTCGAGTCGAGGGAGTGTCACTATGAGGGAGGGATTGTTGGGAGAAACTACAATTCGATTCCTTACAACTTCTCTAAAAATAGGTCCTTAGGGCACAATATAAAATGCCATAAAAAATTTAAGTGTGTCTTATTCACCATCAATTGGTTTTGAGGTGGAGTGACATAGCTCACGATCCCGTAAATATTTTGCATTTTTATCAGCTAAGCTAAGAACACAATGTAACGACCCAAGAAAAAGCGCTAGTCATATCTGCGCTATACCTCAAAAGGACTAGTCACTATTGAGACTCCTTGTAGTTGTTAATAAAGCTCAGATCTACCCAGTAAATATCCGATGTGGGACTCATTACACACCCACACACATCACACAATCAATCAAATTGGGGTATCACAATCTCTCCCACTTAAATCCCTAACGTCCTCGTTAGGGCCCACTTTGTGGGGTAGTGTCTTTGAGCCCACACGGGATTACCGGCCCGGTTCTGATACCATATGTAACGATCCAAGAAAAAGCGCTAGCCACATTTGCGCTATACCTCAAAAGGACTAGTCACTATTGAGGCTCCTTGTAGTTGTTAATAAAACTCAGATCTACTCAGTAAATACCCGATGTGGGACTCATTACACACTCACACACATCACACAATCAATCAAATTGGAGTATCACAATCCAAGGAATCACTTTCCATAACAACATTTCTAAGTCCCTTCTTACATGCAACTTGAACACCCAATCTTATTGCTGAATCTTCAGCAACAACAGAGGAGCATCCATGTAATAACTGTGTCTCACCCCCACACAAAAAATCCTCTCTATGATCACGACTCACGAGCCACAATTGCAATGGCTACCATTTGAACAGACTATTTGAACAGTTACAGCAGTATCAAAATTTATTTTGATAACACCTAGTTCATGTTTACACTATTTTACACTAAACTTTTGAGGTCTGAGACTGCACAATTTGACTTTTCCCACCGACTTTCCACAAGGCTTCTACAACCAAAGTAGCCATCAAATCAAAATCTCTAGTTGGGATGTGTGGGGCATCATTTGTGTACGAGGCATATGCGTAAAAAAACAAAAAGGACTGAATTTCTAAAACTCTTTTATTTCAACGGTCCTGATTAACAGCTGAAAGTTGATGATGCTCTGCAGTGTGGTGTGCGGTAGTGTATACTATCATTCCTAAAGTCAAAAGTACGGTTCAACTGCTCTTCAACACTAAAACCCAAAAAAACCTGCTCTTCAAGTTGGAAGGGTATTCCCGTAAAATCACCCAACAACAATAATTAGGACACATGCCGAACATGCATCATTCTATTCTCAATTTGACATTGTTGCTTTGGTGATTTTGATTTTGTTATTTACCCACAAAAAAAAAAAAAAATTTTAATTATTTTGTTGGGCCCCTTCAATTTTACTGTATTTTGTATCAGTTTTGGAAATAATTTATTTAGTTTTTTGTTGTGAATTTTTTGTTGAAAGCATTATAAATAAATGGTAAAAGTTAAATAAAATAAATAGGTGATTTGCATGGAATACGCAAATAGTAAAAAAAAAAAAGGACAAAATTTAGCTATAAAATTGATTATAACCTAAGGCTACAACCTTATTCAATATCTTTTAATTGGAGGTAAATTTTGACAAATCCAACATTAGATTACATCTTCTTCTTATATATTTCATACTTGTAAAATTTCTAGAAAATTAAAAATTAATAACTATATCATCAATAAATTGTTTAAATTGCATGTTATAGATCATAATTTTGTAGTTTAAAATTATGCAAAAATATAATCTTATAAATCATATAGTAAATAATATATAATTAACACAAAATTTGACATGTGTATTAAGAACGTAAAAAATATGCAATCTAATGGTTATATTTTCAAAATATGTAGTAATATTAATGATATTGAGTAATGTTGTAGTCTTAGACTATAAAAAATTTTGTAAAAAAAAAAAAAAGGAAAAATAAAAATAAATAAATAAATAAATAACTTACATAGAATCTACAAATAGTTAAAAATATATATATAAACAATAAGTGTAATCCAAAAGATTACTTCATTTTTTTTTATTTTTTTAAAATACTAAATATTTTTAACACACATACATGGGGAGAGGGGAGAAAGTTTTTTAAAGAAACTTATAGTGGTGTATATTCAAAAGCGACTAAAAGATTACTTCATTAAGTGGATTGATTAAGGATTTTTTTTTAATTTAGTAACTTTATAACTATAGTGATATGCAATGACTCAGAAAGATTATGAAGGTAAATGGGGACTAGAAGATCTCATACCACATGTTATCTTGTTTAGGATACTTTACGATTATTTTTTTATTTCCTTTTATGGTCAAATCCTCAATTTAATACTATTCTTTTGTTGAATTGTAATCAAAAGAAATTCTTCTCATTTTCTTTCTTTAATTTTTTATAGAATCAATTTTTAGGCTCTTACACTTTCTTGATTTTTTTAATCATTATATAAGCACAATAACTGTAAAAGCCAAAAATAAGTATCCATTAACTTTCAATCTTTCATAGCAATAGTAGGCACCAATCATATCAGCAAATTACTATACTAGCTCAAATAATTAATCACGAAAATAAATGTCCTTTTCACTATTTGTTTTTGTTTTTCTACTAGGCCAAGTTGTGAGTTTCACATATTGCAAAAAACCATCATTACGACAATGGTCCAAACAACATAATTATGTACTCATTTTCTCGGTTTGAGTTTTCAACTTCTTTCTTTTACACACAATTTTTCATAACCGTTCACATTGTGCACATAACAAAAAAATAATATTGGTGATGGAATAAAACTTTTTTTTTATAGAGTTTCAAGACATTTGTTTATCATTAGACTAAAACATTAATCGGTTTTTAGTGTAGGTGGAGATTGAATCATAGATCTCTTATTCAACTATTAGAAATTTTACCAGTTGAACTAGCTAGAATAAAACTTAGTTACACATAAAAAATTACACTCTGATTACTTTTTGACCAATTCCCAAGTGTTTTTTAATTTAATTGAAAACTCGTAGGTATAAAAGGAACATACCTTGAGTCATATGAAACGAATGAATAGATGCCTTAAAGCCATTGATTTAGGAAATATTTTAGAAAATTTTTATGTAAAAAAAATAATTGAAATTTTTTTTACAATTTTTTATTTTTTCCATAAAAATAGTATAAAAACTTTTTTTAAAATAAGAGTAATTAACAAATACTTAAAGATATTCATTAACTGGAACCAAATTTTATTATTGTGATCTAATATTGCTTAAATCATAACATGTTATTTGCTACCTTAACATTATTATTATTTTTTTTAATTTTAACTTACCGATACACAATAAAAATAACGTTAATGATAACTTTATATAAAAATTGATGATACCCTAATCACAACCTCCAACTTTAAACATCCCTCACTTGTTTGTTTGTTTTTTTTCATAAAAATAGTAAAATGTTAAGAAATAGTACAAAGATAAATTGCCTTGGAAAAAGGAAAGAAAATGACGAAAATATCCAAAAGGGTCAAATTCACCGTTCAACGGCCGTAAAAGAATAAGGGCATTTTGGTAATCTAACAAGCCGAACCTCCTCATCCGATGTAGTTGCCGAGTTGCGTAGGCCATAAGTGTCAACGTTATTACGACATAAAAAAATAAAACATAGAATATTAATAATTACGAAAAAAAATTATTAATATTAATATTAATAATACTCTCTCTCTCTCTCTCTCTCTGTGTTTACATTTGAAAGCAAAAACATTTTCAGAATCCGTGTAAAAAAGAAAAACACTTTCATTGTTTCTGGTGCTTTTCTCTTCCTCCTCTCTCAGGTACCAAAACCCCTCTTTCTCTCTCTGTGAAAATTTTACTTATGAATATTGTAAAAAATATATGTACATATTTTTAGATGGGCACAATTCTTTTGTTTTTGTTTTTTATGTTTTCTGAGTTTGTTTGAGATTTCATTGGCAGTTTTTTCTAAAAAAAATGGTGGGTTTTTATTTTTAGATAAATTGGACTTGAAATAAAATGTTATCCAAAGGTAAAGTTTTGGTTTTTTTTTTTTTTTTTTTTTTTTTTTTTTTTTTTTTGTTTTGGGTGTAAAATTTGAAGCAATTTGTAGAACAAATCTGGGATTTGGATTTTACTTTATGGCTGTTTTGGTTTTTGGGTTTTTGTTTTCTGTGCTGAAATAGATCGGTGGTAAAGGAATTTTGGGTGAATGGTACTTTTTCCTGTATCAGATATAGCTATATATTATATATATATTTTTTGGTTAGAGCATTTTGAGTTGTGGAACTTAAGCTAGGAACACAAAAAAGGAGGTTAGAGAAAGAATCTTTAGGATTTTTGTTACTGTATATTTTATTGAATTGGACTGGATTCGATATCATTTGGTGAAACAAAGAATCTTTCATATTTGTTTATGTGATTGAATTGGGGTTTTTGGAAATTTTGTTTTTCTGTTGGTTTTGTAGGAATAGATGGGCAGGGGAGGAAAGATGAGTAGCAAGAGGAATTTCAGGAGAAGGGTCAGGTCTGAAGATAAGGGTTCTGATGATTCAGATGAGGATTATGTGGTTTCCAATGATGAAAACGTGGTCTCAGATGGTTCTGATGAGGATTATTGCTCTTCTTTAGATGGGTGTGCTTCAGAAGAGAGTTTTGGTAAGTTTATTGAAGAGGATGAGGAGGAGGAGGAAGAGGAGGGGGTGGTGAGGAAGGTTGTTAGATCAAAGGCTAGATCAAAAGCGCAAAAGGGTCGGTCGAGGCAGCAGAAAATTGTAGTGAAAACAAAGAGAAAGAGGAGAAGGGTTATGGGGGATGATGAAGAAGAGAATGAGGACGAGGATGAGGATGAGGATTATAAAGTTGATGATGATGATGATGATGATGATGGGGAGGAAGAGGAGGAGGAGGAGGTGGAGGTGGAGGTGGAGGACGAGGACGAGGTGGAGGTGGAGGTGGAGGACGAGGACGAGGTAGAGGAGCCAGATTACGAGGATGAGGAATTTAGTCCTGATGAAGATGATTGTTCAGATGCAGAAGAGGAATTGATGCGGAGAAAGAAGAGAAATAATATGAAAGTGAGCAAGAGAGGTTTGCAGAAAAAGGGTCCTGTTAGAGGTAGGAAAAGGAGAAGGAACCCTAAGGTTCCAAAGAAGCCTTCGGGTAATAAAAGAAGAAAGAATGGTGGGTTTAGGAGGAAACTTCAATTTGATGATGATGATGACGACGGTGACAATGACGATGATGATGATGATGATGACTTTGTTAATAATAGACCGGTTGTGAGAGAGAGGAGCAAGAAAAAATCAGGTCGAAGACGGAGGAGGTATGTTGTTTGTTTGGATTCAGATTTTGTGTCTTCTGGATCATCTGATTGTGAATATACCATTTCCGAGGAAGAGAAACATGTTATCTCTGAAGAAGAGAAACATACTATCTCCGAAGAAGAGAAACAGCCAGTGAGAGAAACCGTGGAGTTTTCTAGAAGTTTGAGAACTAGTTTAAGGAGTTCATCTTTGCCAAGTGGAACTCAGGAGGTCGGGAATTTACATCAGCCAAGAAGACGTCTGGTAAGGAGGGGTAAGGAGAAGTTAGAGGAACCTTTGATTAAGAAGGGTAAGGAGAAGGTGGAGGAAGTGAAGACTGAGGTGGTGAAGCAGGTGTGTGGAATTTGCCTGTCTGAAGAAGATAAAAGAAGATTAAGGGGAACACTGGATTGCTGCTCTCATTATTTTTGTTTTGCTTGCATAATGGAGTGGTCAAAAGTGGAATCTCGTTGCCCTCTGTGCAAGCAGAGGTTCAGAACAATCATTAAGCCTGCAAGGTCAGCAGCAGGAATTGATTTGAGAGAAGTGGAGATTCCAGTGCCTGAGCGTGATCAGGTATCTTATTGCTTTCCTCTTACTGTTCTGTGCTTGTCTATTTTGAATTTCTGGTTGCTTAATGCTTATTTTCTGGTTTGAATTGGGTTCATTGCTTTATACAGGTTTATCAACCCACTGAGGAAGAACTTAGGAGTTACCTTGATCCATATGAGAGTGTGATTTGTACAGAATGTCATGAAGGTGGGGATGATGGTCTCATGTTGCTGTGTGATATCTGTGATTCTCCCGCACATACCTATTGTGTTGGTCTTGGACGGGAGGTACCTGAAGGTAATTGGTATTGTAACGATTGTAATAGACCCAGTGCTATGGTATCTTCAAGTTCCCAAGCACAAGATCATCTGCCTGATCAAAGGATTAGAAGCAACAACATGTCTAATAGACCCCCACCTCTTGTAAATATTAGAGAAGGTTTAGACCTCAATTCAATGTCCTCACCTTGCACACCATTTCCCCAAGGATATGGGAATCTTTCATCTCCTAGATTTCCTGTTGGAAGTTCTCCTGCATCTTCTCCAGTAACTGGAGCAGGGGCACCAACTCTTTCAGGGAGACGCTGGATACATCGTCACATACAACAACTCATTTCCTCTAATAGAAATTCTATGGCTGGTAGAACTGATGGGATGTCAGCTGTCAATTCAAGTAGTGATTTTTTAAATTCTCTAAATAATCAAGGCAGGGATACAACAAGTCAACAAACAAGGACACACGACACAGGGATGCCGTATCACATGTTCTTGGAGGATAGGTTACGCGACAATCCCTCTTCATCATCCCAAAGTAGGGATTTCTTTCCCTCGAGATTAAGCTTTGTGAGAAGGCAAGCAGCTCAGGACCAGACTATGACATCTACTGATAGGTCTTTAAATGGGACATTATGGCCTGAACAGTCAGGGATGAATACAATACCGGGTTATGAGCAACTCCATCCATACAACAGATCATCAAACTTTGGGTCTGATGGTAGTGCATCACCTTGTACAGTTAGAGAGGGGATTGAGTTTCACATGGCAAAGGAACAATTGCAATTAATGGTTAAAACCCATTTGAAGAGCTTGGCCCGAGATATCGATTTAGGTATGCAAAAATTTATTTTATTTTATCAACATCGCATAGCCCCCAGACATTGTAAGTATTTAACATTATAGTTGTAGTGTCTAGGGAGAATCTTCAACTACGGCACTCAATTGGAACATAAAATCCTTGTTTAGGAAATTCTAAAGCAACATATGCATTAGAAACATAAGAATAAGTTCTATAATTATTTTCTAATATATGATGCTGCTACTACTTTTGATGCATTCTATTTTGTTGAGTATTTTTTATAAATAATAAAATTTAATTAAAAAGCACAAAAGGGGTGCAATCCTACTACATGGGAAGTATACAGAGGAAATGCCCAAACAAAGAAACAAAAGTAAAGAAAAATACAAGAAAACTAATGAAAGCTCAATGTATTCAGGAACTCCAGACAGTCTGCAGTAGAAATAATTCTGGAAGTTCAGCTTAATCAAGTCTAGCTCTTTCTCCTTAGAGCAACAATTGTTTCTTGCTGAGTTGATTTCTTATCTACCTTGTCTGTGGAAAAGCTCAAACTGCACTTATTCTTTTGATTCAGGGAATACTTTCAAGGACATTGCAAGGAGTTCTACACACACCATATTAGCTGCATGTGGGCTTGAGCATACGAGGAGCGAGGTTTATTATTCCATTCCCCCACCATCAGTCTGTTCCCACATTGAATTAATGACAGGTGGACAGACAAGTCTGATGAAAGGTTGCTGCTCCTCTTGTTTCGATTCTTTTGTAGGGGATGTGGTGAAGAAGATCATGGACGCAAAAATGCCACCAACATGGTTGAGTCTAGGTCTTTAGGGATATTGATGCAGCAAGTATGTCTTGCTGCACATTTTTTGTTTAGGAGTTAGACAAGAAATTTGTGGTTAACTTGTTTATAGAGATTATTCACTGACATTGAACACACAACACTATTCTTACTCAATTATTTTTACAGCTAATATTCATGAAGTCAAATTTTCTTCCTCTTAATGCATTGGTTGCTGCATTAAAAAATTTTCAGGGGAAAACCAATATGGTTCTTAGTCATTGCTTGTACCTGTTTAGCACGGCCTAATGGTAATCTTGCAGATAATTTCACAAGAAGGTGTCGTTGTTAATGGCTTAGTTTGGCATTTTTTTTTGTTTGTTTGTTTATATATTGCTTTTTTAAAGATTACTTTTTTTCAGTTACCTTGGTATTTTTGTTCAGCTTATTTTTTAAGCAAAATTTAAGAGTCACTGAAATAAGCTATACCACACAAAACACTGTTTTCATATGACAGTTGTTTCAGTTATTTTAATGTAAGACATAGTCGTTAACTGTTGCGGCCACCTTGTTTCATTACAGAATCTTTGGTCACTGAGTCAAAGCCAAAAGTACCAGTATCTTGTTAGCTCTTTATTAAAATAATAATAATAATAATAATTACACATTTGGTCCTCAAATTTTACCCTTTGCTTCAAAATGGTCTTTTATCTTTTGAAATATTTTATTAGTCCTTGTACTTTTAAGTTGGTG
The DNA here is from genome assembly GCA_035136125.1 of Quercus rubra. NCBI lineage: Eukaryota > Viridiplantae > Streptophyta > Magnoliopsida > Fagales > Fagaceae > Quercus > Quercus rubra. The sequence continues at coordinate 6,375,128 of CM068732.1, forward strand.
TTAAAAAATAAAAAATAAAATCCATATCATTAACTCTTGCGTTGAAACATATATAAAATAAGTAAACAAAATATTTAAATAACCAATCTGTTCTCTCTTTTGCTTCTATCAAAATCCTTCAATTTTAATTAAAAATCTCAACTCAAAATCAAAATAAGAGTAACATCGTAGACCTTTTTGACACAAACCTAAAAGTATAATAAATTAAAATGAAACATCTTACTACTTTTCGGCCCTTCTTTTTCTTTTTCCCAAACTTTTGCCTCAGCTCAAGAGTAAACACAATATATTCCTTTTTTCTTTTTTCTTTTTTTATCGTAGCTGTTGAAATAGTAAATTGTGATTTGTATATAATAAAAGTGATTTCAATAGTTGTTTTATGTGAAAGTGATGTGGAAATAGTTGTAAAAAAAAGTTTTGAAATTTATTATGTTTGTAAGTTGTAACATTGTTTTATTTGGAAAAATTATGTGTCCCAAATATTAATCATTATAATTTGGATTAGGTTAATACCAGTTGTGGCACCAGTGTCAACCAGTAGCAAAATAGAAGAAGTAACAACTTACAAACACACCACCCCACCACAAGCCAAGTTGGATAACACAACAAGTTACAACTTTATTCTTTTTTGCTTCTTTTTGTTTTCTTTACTAACGTAGTTATCTAGAACAAGTTACAAGTTGCTAACACACTACAGCCACCACAACACTGTAAAAATCATTTTTACAACTTTATAGGTATCCACCAATACCACCAAGTCCTCCATAATGCAACCACTGACACAGTAACACCACCCCCACAGAAAAGTGCCTTCACTTTGCTGGGAGGATTCGTCACTTGAATGGGACTGATCAAGTGTGTGTGCTTATATATATAAAATTGTTGAAATGATAAGTTGTGATTAGTATACAATAAAAATAACGTCAAAGGTAATCATTTAGAAAAACGATATTATACTAATCACAATTTTCTATTTTTGTATGTTGTAAAATTTGTTCTCTATAATTGACGAAACATTTCATCCTAAGCAAAAACAACCAAATTCCAAACACTCAAATTATTAGCTTCCCCCCCTTTCTACCTTTTTAATGGGTACCTATGGGGATGGAATCAAAATTTCATCTATGAGGAGGCAAAGAATGAATTAAAAAGCTTTCAAAGTTTAAGAATAAAAAACTTTCACATTAAAAATAATTTACAAATCAATAAGTCATATTAGAAATCACAATTCATAGACAATAAATTCAGTTAAAGAGGTGGTGGTTTTGAAGTTACTGTACATAACAATTTTAACAAATAAACTACCATTCCAATCCCAATTTACCGGATGACTCAAAGATGAACTACCAAGCAATTTACTTTTTTTTTTTTTTGAGATCCAAGCAATGTACTTAATGCAAGTGTCAGTTGCAAGATTAATGCCATTCATACCTTTTTTTTCTTTTTTTTTTCTTTTTTCAATTTATGACCATAAATTAAAAGATGATATAAAAGTATGTTGCCTTGAAACTGAGGCAAGAGCCTTTTCAATTTATGACTAGAAATTATAAGATGATATAAAATTTCGGACCTAACAAATAAAGCTCACATGAGAGCCCACAGCTTCCTCTCCAATGAGAAAAACCACTGTTCAAATCTCCAAAACACCAATTGAAAGCAACAAGAAGAAAAGGAAAGGGGGGGAAGAAGTAAATTTTCAGTTAAAAGGCATGGAACCAGTTATTCAGAGGGTATTTGATAGGGGTATTTAAACAACAGTTTTCGATGTTTAAACAAAAGAATACATATTTTCACAACACTTTTTCACCCACACGTATTTTCGAAAAACTTAAATAACATTATTAGAACAACATTACCAAAAAGACTCAGTTTCCTTACTTAAACTTAATTGGGAAGAATGAGAATGCTGTTTATATCTACAAAATAATCAAGATGAACTTCCAATAACATAATTAATGCAGACATCAGTTGCAAATCAAGGCCAATCATAGGAAGAACTCTCAACTTTTTCCTTTTCAATTTATGACCAGAATTTGAAAAGTGATATAAAAGTATGTTCAGGCCTAGCAACTAAAGTTCACATGCAACATAAATTACACTCATTCCTACACCTTATTCCACACTCTGGGTTTTAATACATTGGCATATTCACTACAAACAAACCATATGTTGATGCAGAGCTGTTGGTTGTAACTTTGAATACCACTAAGCAGCCATTATGAACTTTCTTCATAAAATTTCATCAAGAATGGTGGACAACAACAGCCCATGAACAAACTCGCATCTTTTTGCCTTCTCTTCCTGATCCTTGATAGAGAAGGGAGATGACTGAACATTTCTGTTACCCAAAAAAAAAAAAAAAATTGAACATCAGAAATAGCCAGAAAAATAAGTAAATAACAAGAAATTACATAAAACATGGTGAATTTGCCAAAGCAAGAGAAGCGTATGAACAACTTGTAGTAACATGGCTTGTGTTTCTGCTAAACATTTTCACACTAGCATTTGGCCGTAAGCATGGAAATTGATGGGCACAGCACTTGAGATGATGTGTAAAAAGGCCTAAAGTTTACAAATGCTTTTGCTGCGTAAACCAATAGATCATATTTCTTCATGGGTTAATTTGTCATGTGTGACAACCAAATTTTATATGGATGAGGCAAAAAATTCAGAATTTGTATACACATGCATGACTGTGAATGCTTGCGTGTGTGCGTATGACAAATGCTTTTGCTGTGTATACTTATTGACCATATCTTCCTGGATTAATTTGTTATGTGCTACAATCAAATATATATGGATGTAGCAAAATTCAGAATTTGCATTTTGCTACATGCATGATTGCGAATGTGTGTGGGGATGTATGTGTTTCACTTTCTTTTTTTGATGAATAGGCAGGTGTGTTTCACATTCAACAAGCTTTATTCTGGAGTGTCTAGCTTGGCCTAGAGTTATTAGGTCAGGAGTTAAGCCAGCTGGGTAAGATAGGTGTTTTAGAAATGCTTCAGTCTTGTGTGTTCTGGGCTTTCATTCAATTTTCCTTTGGAAAATGCATAGAACAGATGGGAAACCAGTTCACCTTGACTAATTCTACAACAAAGACAGCACAATCTTAATCAACCTCAAAACTGCGCAATGCAGTACACTACATATCAATTGTAAGTTTGAATGATATTTATAGATTAAAAACACATAAATTACATGGAATATTCCCAAATCAGACATGAATACATAGAAATGATATTATGATTCCCTCAACCAAATATTCCATCACAATTTGTTATGAGACTTTAACATGCTTCAAAGGAAAATTGTATGAAATACCCTTTCAACTAGAAGAAAAATCTCCACATGATATTAGCACACAGTCAAAGACAATGGTTATATTGATACCACATCAACATTGACATGGATCCTAGCACAAAATAAAATAACTTACTAAAATGGATTAAAAAAAGGTTGGAAATGCAATTACATACCGCTCTGACACTTTCTGCTCTGTTTTTTTCTTGACTGAGCTTGTTTCAGGTGAAAACTGAGGTTGAGCAGTTACAAAATCATCAGCCATAGGCAAAATAAATGATGACAACAATGGATCTGGTGCTGCATTGGATGAAGAGACTATACAGGAAGAACCCCCAAAAAGGGACTGAAAGTTTCCTTCTCGCAGCTCTTTCCTCAATAAAGACAGTGTCGAATGTGCTCCACTTTTACGTGTTTTTCTCTTGCGTTGCATGTAAACAATTGTTAAGGAATCATTGTGTCAAATTCTAGTGATAATTTTTTTATTAGTAATTACATGTGCCAGTGAGTCTTGACTTCACAGCCTCATCTTCAACCTTGTTCTTACCAGAGGAGGAGGAGGTGCCGCTTGATATAAAGAAAGTGGTTACCAAATAATTGGCAATGCACAACTTAAATTTAAGTATATTGATGGACCCAAAGACCAAGAAAGTAGAAAAAATACACCTCAAGGAAAGTTAACTGACCTTCACACATGACTTACTTGTATGTGTTTCATTAGTCTCCTGGTTTTTTTTTTTTTTTTTTTGGGGGGGGGGCAGGGTTGTGGGGTGGGGAGTTAATTAAAAAAAGAGTAACAAATGAGGGAATCCCAGGTAGACAAATGAATGAGTTAAACAAAAGGCAAGTAGCGGATGGACGAAAATCAATTCTTCTGATCTTTCCAGCACCTTCAGAGGAACCAATCCTTCAGAGAAAGTGCAGGAAAAGATAATTTGTTAATTTAAAACATTAGAGATCCATATATTTTCAATTATTCTCTCAGATGCCATAAAATTTGTACCTTCAAAACACATGCAGAATGTTCAAGCAAGTCGACTTGGAATTCAATTAAAAAAAACTGACTTGAAAACAATGCATGAAAAGATTGCAGACTGCTTGTAATAGATAATAACTTAAAAAAAAGGATATCTTAAATATGTTTCCATGTTGTAGGGTAATGTGCGCAACCATATCAACCCCCACCCTCATTGCACAAACTGGACATACCTGCAGAGAAACAATACCCATAATGAGCAATATTAAGGTCCAATAAGCACCCTCCCATTAGGGAAACCGGAAAATTATATTTTTATCTATTATATGACAAACAAAAAGCCACTAAACCAAAGATTTAAACTTCCATCATCTTAAACTAGACAGGGTATCAATCAAACTTAAATTTTCAGCCCATCACAGACACCCTAATCCACACTATCCTGATCATATCCCAAACCACTAGTGGGTTGAAAATCAAAGACCCACCATCATGTGCAAGTGCAAGTGGCTTTTCAAGAAGTCAAGCACCACTTTCCTAAATAAACAAAAGGGGTACGTACCATCATCAGCTGCAAAAGCCTATTGGTTGGTATGAATCAATATACCAAAAGTCAAAGCAATTGAGGGTTACAATCTCTTACATCAATATTTTTTGTATGTTTTAATAGATTAACATAATTTAATAGGATACCAGCATTTCATCAACAATTTCATTTAATCAGTGAATAAATGAATTCTAATGCCACCCAGGGCAGTAAAAGTTGAAGCAGCAGCTACCTAATACCATGAGAGGAAATCAAGAGGACCAGCTTAACTCTCTATTGGCTTAAATTCTAACTCCTTAATCAATAGCCATGCAGAAAAACTCCAATAGTTGGAAGTTAAGGCTTTGTAAATTAAGTTGAGCAAAACATTGCTTGAGTAAAAACAAATTTATCATGCCATCCATTAGATGCCTAGTTTATAAGCACCAACTAGCCTTTTAATAAACATGTAAACACAATGAACAGGACATTTTGGGGAAAAGAAAGAAAGAAGATATTTCAAGGTTTCAACATCTTCTTGCTTGTAAGTTGTAACATATGGAGATGGTAATTAATAGACAAGGAGTAATACCCCATTCTTTGCCTCTACAGGATGCTCTTCATCAATGTGGCAGCACAGTCCAACGATATCGAAATACTCTGAACAGAAAGGGCATGGAAACTCCTCCCTTATATCGTCATCACCATCAATTTCTTCAAATCCCATGAACATATCTGCATTGCAAAACTTTAGTTCAGTAAGCGCCAAAAAATATCACATTGCATACACATCATAGAACAATTAAGACCTCCATTTTGAGAAAACCAAGTAAAACAATACTGAGAGAAAAAACCAAATAATTGGACTTTCAAAGTTCAATTCTCTTCTGCCTCATCATCATTCTCACAACCAAATGGATCTTATAATGAAAGGTTTTGAACATCTAGTCCAATGCAAGGAGTTTTCAATTTTTTTATTTTTTATTTTTGATAAGAAAGATGTATATTCAAAAAACTGCTATATGCAAAGTAGCACAAAGCATATCAAACAATACAAAAAAAAAAAAAGAAAAGCAAAAACATAAAAAGAAAAGCTAATCACAAAGAAAGAGAGAGCTAAGGAACAAAGGGAGAGAATCACTAGATGTGAGTCCCCAAGACTAGACCAATCATAGAGGGAACCGGTAAAAAGAACAAGCAGCTGGTCATCAGATCTATCTAAATCCTCAAAAGTCCACCAATTGCATTCCTTCCAAATACACCACATCAAACAAAGCGGAACTAAGCAATATTTACACTTTAGTTTCTTTCCCTTGTCTGCCTCTATAAGCAAAGAAACAAAACATATTTACACACACAAAAAAGGCAACTTCAAAGCCAAACAGTAGCATCAAGTTCAATGAAAACTTCATTTCTATACTTTTAACTAATCTTAATTGATTGGTAAGCTACAATATGCATCCCATGTGTTTTTGACCCACGATATTACGCTCTACCCATACCTGTGAGAGGAGCATGTGCCATTTGAGCCAAGGCTCATTGGCTAGATTAACAAAAAGTTAAAACCAAAATTTTAAATCCATATTTTTTCCTTCATTTTCTTAGATATCAGTACACTTTACATTTTGTAAAAATGTTCTGGAAAATATTACAACAATTGCTTTAAAGAAATTACCAAATTTGAATAACAAAAAATCCAAAAATCTTTCATAACTCTCTCAGCGGCAGCAAAATACAATAAAAATCTTCAGGCCAAACATTACACCAACCTCTTAAAAGTAAATCCTCCGTCCAAAATCGACACAACAAATAATTTAAGCTCCAAAACTCAAGTCATCACTATTTACCTCATTTTTCAGCTACCAAACAAAGCCATAAAAGGAAGAGTCATTCAAGCCATATAATCACATTAGTCTCTCAAAGTAATCTTTCCCATTTATCAAATCAAAAAGAAGAAATATAAAAATTCTAGGTTCTAACATTATAGTGATTTCCCTAGTTTTCTCAGTTCCCAAACGACACACAAAAAGTGTTATGTAGGTGATAGAAAACATATTTTCTAATACTTGAGCTCTAACATTAAATTCACAAAAACTTTCCCTCATCTATCAGCTACCAAACAAATCCACAAAAAAGGAAGTGTTATTCACACTATGAGCATATAACCACATCAAATTCATTACAAATTGACCTTTTCCCTTTCTCAAATCTAAATGACCAAAAACTTGAGCTCCAAAATTACAATCACCAAAATCAGGCCATATAACCACATCAACATTACTAAAAGTAAAGCTTTTCCATTTCCCACATATAAATAACCAAGAACCCAAGGCCCAAGCTCAAACATTACAATTTTCCCAAATTTTCAACAATCACCAAAAATTCCCCCATTTACTCATCTAATGAACAAACTCACAAAAAGGAAGTGTAATTCAAGCTATATAACCACATCAACCTCACTAAAAGTAAACACTTTCCATTTCCCACATCAAAATAACCAAGAACCTAAGCTCTAACATTATAACCACCAAAAAGTTCCAATTTCTAATTTACCAAACAAACCCACAAAAGGAAGTATCATTCAGACTATATAACCCCATCAACTTCAGTAAAGTAAACATTACCCATTTCCCACATCTAAACAAAAAAAAAAAAACCTAAGTTCCAAGATTCCAATCACCAAAAAATTTCCTAAATTTCCCAACTATCAAACAAATTCACAAAAAGGAAGTGTTTTTCAATTTCACACATGTAAATAACCAAAAACCTAAGCTCCAACATCCAACCACCAAATTTTCACTTAATTTCACAGCTACCAAACAAACCCACAAAAAGGAAGTGTATTCAGTCTATATATGGACATCAACCTAAATTAAAGTAAGCCTTCTCCATTTCCCACATGTAAATAATCAAAAACTATAGCTCTAAAATTACAATCACCAGAATTTTCCCTCATTATCTCAGCCTCCAAACAAATCGACCAAAATAAAGTGTTATTAAGGTTATATAACCACATCAACCTCACTACAACTACGTTTTCTCGTTTACTACATCTAAATAGTTCTAAAGTTTCCAATCACTGAAATTCTCCCTTGTTTTCTCATCTACCAAACAAACCCACAAAATGGAGTTTTTATTCTTGCTACAAAACCACATCAACCTCACTAAAACTTTATTTTTTTTAAAAAGGTTCCCTTCTCCCACATCTAAAATACCAAAAACATAAGCTCCGACAGTCCAATGACCAGAAATTTCCCTAATTTTCTCATCTATCAAATAAAACCACAAAAAATGAGTGTTATTCTTATTCAGGCTATATAATCACATCAACCTTAATACAACTAAAATTTTCCCCTTTCCCACATCTAAATAACTAAAAACCTAAGCTCCGACAATCCAACCACCAAAAATTTACCTCATTTTCTTGGCTACCAAACAAACAAACAAAAAGGATGTGTGTTTTTCAGGCCATATAACCACATCCTCCTCACTAAAGTAAACTTTCCCGTTTTCCACATGTAAATAACCAAGAACCCTAGCTCCAACATTCCAATCCCCAAAATTCTCCGTAATCTTCTGAGCGGCCAAGCAAACACACAAAAAGGAACTGTGATTCAGGAAACAGAACCACCTCAAAAGTAAACATTTTCCATTTTCCACATCTAAATGCCAAGAACCAAGCTCCAACAATCCAATCCCAAAAATTTTCCTGATTTTCTCAGCTTCCAAACAAACACAAAAGGAAGTGCTATGTATAACCACCTGAAACTCACTAAAAGTAAACTTTTTCTGTTTCCCACATCTAAATAATCAGAAACCAAGCTCCAAGTTTCCAATCACAGAATTCTCCCTAGTTTTTTCTGCTACCAAACAAAAACACAATTAGGAAGTGCTATTCAGGCTATAGAACAACCTCAAACTCGCTAAAAGTAAATCTTTTCCATTTCCCACATCTAAAAAACCAAGAACCCATGCTCCAACATTCCAATCCCCGATATTTACCCTAATTTCCTCAGCTACCAAACAAACACACAAAAAGGAAGCTCTATTCAAGCTATATAACCACCTGAAACTCACTAAAAGTGAACCTTTTCCATTTCCCCCATCTAAATAACCAAGAACCCAAGCTCCAACACTCCAATCTTCAAAATTCTCCCTAATGTTTGCAGCTACCAAACAAACACACAAAAAGGAAATGTTATTCGGGCTCTAGGACATCCTCAAACTCGCTAAAAGTAAACCTTTACCATTTCCTAGATCTAAATAACCAACAACCCAAGCTCCAACATTTCAATCACCAAAATTTTACCTAATTTCTCAGATACCAAACAAGCACACAAACAGGAAGTGTCATTGAAGCTATATGACCACCTCAAACTCAATAAAAGTACACCATCTCCATTTCCCACATCACAATAACGAAGAATGCAAGCTTAACATTTCAATTCCCAATATTTCCCTAATTCTCTCAGCTATCAAAGAAACACACAAAAAGGAAGTGTTAGGCAATATAACCACATCAACCTCACTAAAACTAAACCTTATCCATTTCCGACATCTAAATAACCAAGAACTCAACCTCCAACATATCAATCCCCACAATTTTCCCTAATTTTCTCAGCTACAAAACATACACACAAAAAGGAAGTGCTATGCAAGCTATATAACCACCTCAAACTCACTAAAAATTAATTTTTTCCCATTTCCCACGTCACAATAACCAAGAACCCAAGCTCCAACATTCCAATTCCCAAACTTTCTCTAATTTTCTCAGCTACCAAACAAGAACACAAAAGGCAAGTGTTATTTAAGCTATATAACCACCTCAAATTCTCGAAATTTTAAACCTTTTCCGTTTCCCACATCACAATAACCAAAAACCCCAGCTCTAACATTCCAATCCTCAAAATTGTACCTCATTTTCTCAGCTACCAAACAAAAACACATACAAAAAATAAGGTGTCATTTAAGCTATATAACCACATCAACCTCACAAAAACTTAACCTTTTCCATTACCCACATCACAAATAACCAAGAACCCAAGCTCCAAATCCCCATCACCGAAAATTTTTCCCCCATTTTCTCAGCTACCAAACAACCCCACCAAAAAAAAAAAAGCTCAAAATCCAGCTCACCTGATCGCGATTGCAGAGCCGACTGGTACCTCTTCGAAGCCGAAGAAAGCCGAGCGCTCCACGAATCACCATCCATAGCTCAACCTCTTTCTCCTTTGTCTCTCTCAAAAAAGTCCCACCCCAAAAACGCACCGTTTCACACACCACAGGTCCTCAACTATCTGAGCTCTGCAGCTATAATATCCTCTCTCTCTGTCTCTGCTTTTTGATTCACACCCAATTCGATTGAGATTAAGAGTTGTGCGAGAAAAGAAACTGGGTAGGGTTCGAGCTCACAGAGAGAGAGAGAGAGAGAGAGTGTGTGTGTGTGTGTGTTTGTGTGTGTGAGAAAGAGAGAGATGAGTATGAAGGAAATTTCACCGAAAGAGAAATGGGAATTGAATTATCACTGTGGTTTTATATATTTTTTTTCTTCCCAAAAAAATAAAATTTACTTTTTATTTTATTTTCTTTCCTTTGTTTTTTTCTTTTTGAGTTTTGTTGGATTATTGGGTGTGAGAAATGTGTGGTGAGCATGAGAAATGGACAACAAGGTATCTCATGAATTTCATAGTATTTACAACCTTTTATAGTATGTGAATCCCACGTAACTTGAGTTTTAATCATAGATGTCAGATTCATAAAATAATTATTGAACGATCGAACATGATCTTAGGGCAGAGACAATGACCATACACGTGAGCTCTATTTTTTTTTTTTCTTCTCGTCGAAAAATGATTTGAGTGTGTTAGAGAGAGTGAGTTTATCTAGGTAGACTTGTAGTAGGTATCAAAGTACTAAGTCACATTTGGTATGGAATAATTTTTTAGGATTCTTGAGAATATTGAAAGATTCTAATATTTGATTACAAATCACACAACATGGAAACTAGATTCTCATGCAATGCCCTTTTTGTGGGAATGTTGATTTATTTCCACAAAAAAAAAAAGAAGAAGGTGGCTATTCACATTCAAATGCAACAATAGAGTTACATTTTGTATAAACAGACAATTTTACCTATTCTCTCTTCCTATAACCAATAAAAATAATATATATATATAATAAATTGACAATTTAAATAATTATTTTTGTATTATACATGTCATTTAAAAATGTTCTACTATGTTTTATTAAAAAATTTCATGATTTATAATTTATATTGTGTTTCTCATAATTTATTTGGAAGAAGATTAAAAAAAAGACTTGATGTTGTATTTACAAATCAAATGGTATTTTGGAAAATAAATAAATAATTCTTATAAGATTTTTATAAATAAATAAAATCTAAACATCTCATATTTTTAGGATTTTTATTATATTTCAAATCAAATTAAATATAGAAATAATTAAATTCTTAGACATTCAAATTTTCATGCATCATATTCCAAAGAATCTAGATGTTAAGAATAATGTGCATTCTCCTGTACCAAACACCACCTAAGAGTAATTATTGAAAATTTTGAGTAATATTTTCTCCTCACATAATAATACTCTCCATTAGTGTGAACAAATGGCTTTTATTAATTTATCCATATGTTATTTATTATCATGGCTTTTATTATATATTAACAACATATCATTTTCTCATAATAAAAAAATAACATATCATTTTCTTAGATGTTATGTCTCCTTATTAATTGTGAACAAATTATAAATAAATAAAAACCAATGAAAATGAATGAAAATTAAGTAATATTGTTTGGGAATATCAATACAAGAAAATATAAATGAATAATTTATAATAACATTACTCTTTTACCCCTAATTTATACAAAATGTTGAGTTTGGTAATGTTGTGTTTATTAAACTGTGTTAGTGTCAAAGACTGACATCTAACATTAGAGAAATTATAGAGTTCTCTGGTGGACCACGTCATTTGTTCACCATTCCATTAAAAAACTTCAACTTGTTTAAAATTGCTGAGTCAGTAATTAATTTCTGTTTAAAAATTTTTTCTAACTAACAATTTTATGCAAGTGAAAGTTTTTTAGTGGAATGGTGGATCACATAACTTGTCTACCATGTGGACCTTATAATTTCTCCTAACATGTCAATGTTAGGAAAATTATTAGGTACTCCTGGAGTACCATAAATGCGTATTCCCTCCTTTCACATAAATGGTGGGTCCTACCATAAATTTAATTAGTGGGACTCACCATTAATGTGAGATGAGGGAGTACGTATTTATGGTATTCCGGGAGTACACAATAATTTCCCGACATGTTATACCGACATCTAACATTGACATGCTTTAAAGTATAGGTTTATTGGATCTAAGTTGAACAAAAGTTAAAATATGTTTTAATTTGAAAACATGATTCATGAAACTAAGATTTTAAATTATTAATTTACAAATGTCACCATTTTAAATTATTAATTTATTATTTTATTCGAAACATAAGTCTCAAAAAAATCAAATGAATAATAGTATATAGCACGATTATTTCAAAAAATCAATATACCATGACATTTCACCTATGTTTTAACTATTTTAAAACGTTTTATTCTATATATATATATATAAAGGAAATTTAAAACATGACTCCAACTAAAATTGTATTTCATTGTTTGATCATTTATTATAATTTCATATTTAATATAATAATAATAAAATATAAAAGTTTAACCATACATACCATATTTGTGCCATATGGAAAGTTTTTTTTTTTGGTGGAATTATAAAAATAATTAATTCATCCAATATGAAATTTATTAGAATTTCAATTACTTAATTTTGTAAAATATGTGAATTCAAGTTAACTCAATTAGTAAAATTTTTAATGGTTAATGAGAGTTTTGAAATTCAATTTCTATTTACACTAAAAATAAATTAATGTCATGATCTAATAATAAAGTATTATCATAAAAAAACATGTGTCATAAATTGAAAAAGTTCTTTAAAATTTGTATAAAATGTAAATTGGAGCACTTATTTGAGCACATATAGGTGTAGCCTATACTAGACCCAACCAACCGTACCAAAAACTATTAATATGGGACCCACCCAACAAATTAAATTAACCAAAACCACACCAAACCGTTATAACACTGGCTTTCTCTCCTTGGACCAATCAAACCTCTTTCGTTGACACTAAAATTGTCTCTCTCTCTCTCTCTCTCTCTCTTTAATAACACCACGGCTCTTTTTAACATTTCCAAGTCACCACCGCGCACGTGACCCCTCTATCACCGCTCACGTGACCCCTCTCTCTATTTTCTCTCTCGCTTTCTCTTGGCTTTTCTCTCTCGCTCGCTCGCTCGGCCATGAGCGAAGCTCAGATCTGAGAGATTTCGTTTTTTTTTTTTTTTTTTTTTTTTTTCGGATCTGAATTTTGTGGTTTTTTATTTTCTTCTTCCATGGCGTCGAGGAACCGGACGGTGATTTTCAGGAAGTACAGGGATGCGTTGAAGACCGTTAGGGCTCCGACGAGTTCTTCGCCGGCGTCGACGAGCTCCGGCGGTGGTCGCGGTAATGGTCCGGTGATTGAAATGGTTAACGCCTCGCTTCTTCATCCTAATCGGTCTTACACTCCTCTTAGCACTGAGGATCCCGGTAATTCAAGGTCTCTTTTTTCTTTATTTTTCTCTCTGTGTTTGGTTGCTGAGAAAATGTTGGAAAAGTAAAGGAATTGAAAATTTTCAATCTTAATTAGTTTAATTGAGCTGAGTTAATTTCAATCTCAGTGTTTTCGTTGTTAGGAGATGATAAGAACGAAGATCTTATACAGCTGAGACGAATAAGATTGCTAATTAGTGTGTAATTGAGCTGAGTTTATTAGTAGATTTGAAAGCTGGACAACATTGTATAATTTGATTTTGGTTACTGATAGATTGTTGGGAAAGTAAAGGAATTGAAATTTTCAATCTTAATTAGTGTAATTGAGCTGAGTTAATTCAAGCTCTCTGTCTATCTGTGTTTGGTTGCTTAAAAAAGTGTGGGACAAGTAAAGGAATTAAAGCTTTTAATCTTAGTGTTTTCTTTTTTTTGATATTTTAGGAAATGATAAGACAAAGATCTTATATAGCTGGGACAAATAACGTTGCTAATTAGCGTAATTGAGCTGAGTTTATTAGTAGATTTGAAAGCTTAACAATTTACATGAAGATTTTTTTTTTTTTTTTAAGATCTTGAATTTAAATTATATTATGATTTGGGTTTTTAGGGTGTATAAGCCTTGTTAGGAGTTCATAATTTTTGGATTGCTATAGGTGCTGTTATTCTATAAAATATGTGTGGATAGTAGTCAAATTTGTTTCTTGGGGAGTGATCGACTTCAACCGTAGGACAAAAGAAAAGAGGAGAGGATTGCTAGCCTTGAAGCGAAAGAGTGATGCTAGGAATACTACAAATACTAATGTTTCAACTTTTTAAATACAGCATAAAAAAGTAACTAAATAATTCATTTGGTATGTTATTGATGTGGCACCAATCGAATTCATTGCTACGTTAGTTTGAAAGCTATTTGTGTAAAATTGATACTAGATTTAGCATTTTTTTTAATAAGTAATAATCAATTTATTGAACAAGCCTACTTCAAGTATATGGAAAAATATACACAAAGTAGACTAAGAATTACAAAATGTTATGTACAAGTGGACGATGATTCTAAAAACTTAGTAATGGAGTTACAATTAGTAAAACCCCACAACTAGGACCAATCAAACAACAATCTAGAGAACAATTCTATCAAATATGTCCTTGAACTTTCCAAATTCTCAAATGTACAACCTTACACTCCTCCCATAGTGTCCACATCAAACATAAGGGAACTAGATTCCAAATATGAGAAGACTATGCTACAAGTGGGCCTGTCACCTGATTTTTAGTGTCAAAAGCCATGATGGTCTAACAGTCTTAGTGTTGCTAGCATTTTTTAAGTTTATGAAGATGGGTTGATGGGGAGGTGCAATATAATTTGGATTTTCCTTTGTTTGGCTTTGTTCCATTATAGCAGTGACATAACTTTTTTATGTGGAGCTTGTGTGAGGTTTTTGGTAGATGAAATAGGTGCTTCAAGTGCATTAGTCTTGCCTCTCAATATTGTAGTGTTAGAGATATGTCTGATTTATATTGCAATTGGAGTGTAAAAATGTGAAGTGAAATACCAGTGGCAGTTTAAGCCAGGAGAGATGGTTTATCTCTAGGTTGTCGTGAATATATAACATAGTAGAAGGCAACTATAGATTTCTGTTGAGTTTTTCTTCTTCTGTTGGATTTTTTTTTCTTGACGTTTTTAGTACTACACATTTTCCTCAGTTTGGCACCCATTCATGTAGCAAATATTAGTGGGGAAGTCATATTTTTTTTTTTTGGCTGCAGTAAGGGTGCTCTTACCGTGGGTCTACCTCCAGCTTGGGTGGATGTATCTGAAGAAATATCAGCAAATGTACAGCGTGCACGGACTAGAATGGCTGAGTTAGCCAAGGCTCATGGAAAGGCTTTAATGCCTTCGTTTGGAGATGGTAAAGAAGATCAACATTTGATTGAGTCTCTTACGCAAGAGATAACTGCTCTGATAAAGAGATCAGAGAAGAAACTACAGAGACTTGCTGCTGCTGGGCCTTCTGAGGATTCAAATGTTAGAAAGAATGTGCAGGTATGACTTGCAGCAAGATGTGTTACTTACCATTGCTAGCACAGCTACGTTGATTGTCTCTGATATTTTGATTTTTGCACAAGAGGGTTGTCAATTATTTTGTTTCTGGACTCTGGTATAAACCATCATCCTGCATATGGCATATGCAACCAATATAAACATATACATATCAACTTCAATCCTCTCAAATGGGGGGCTATTCTGGTGAACTATGCTTATGTTTGCACTTTTCTGTTGCAGCGCTCTCTTGCCACTGACCTTCAGAACCTTTCAATGGAGCTTCGCAAGAAACAGTCAACTTATTTAAAGCGCCTCAGGCAGCAAAAAGAGGTGCAGACCAAATTTTCCTCTTAAAGGGAAAAATTATTAGACAATTGTGACTTTGCAATTACAAAGTCACACAATTCAGTGCCTCCTCCTTTGGCACTTGGAAGCATGCTTTGTCATGCATGGTTCCAATATATGGAATAAAACTACAGCCCTTGATGCTGCTACTTTTCTTTTAGAATATTTGGAACGGATCTCTTTTGTTCATAACCACAAGAATACTGAATGGCTTATAAAGCATATCTTCTCAAAAAGTTCGTCTGTTATTATTTTGTGTTGCAGGGTCAAGATGGGGTTGATCTAGAGATGAATCTAAATGGAAGTAGATCTATAACAGAAGATGAGGATTTGGACAACATTGTATGTGTTTCTTTTTAATCTTCTCCTCTACATTTGGTTAAATTAATCACAAGAAGTACTAAATCAAATGATCTATTTACTCTAAATTCTTTGTACTCTACGTGATTTGCTCTGAAAATTTAGCTTACTGTTGTGCCTGAACCTTACCTCAGATGACACTAATATAGTATAATAATATGTTAGGTGTTTAGTGAACATCAAATGACCAAGCTCAAAAAAAGTGAGGCGTTCACTGCCGAAAGAGAAAGAGAGATCCAACAGGCAAGTAGAATTTCTTTGTGCACCATTATCAAAATAGCTTTACACTAACCTTCTGCTATTTTATTATTTTAATTAAAACTATTTTTTTCCTTCTTTCTATATATGCTTGTGTAGGTTGTGGAATCTGTAAATGAGCTTGCTCAGATTATGAAGGATTTATCAGTTCTAGTGATAGACCAGGGCACTATTGTTGATCGAATAGACCACAATATTCAGACTGTTGCAACCACTGTGGAGGAGGGGCTAAAGCAGCTTCAAAAGGTCCTTTCTTCCTTCCTCATTTTTTTTTTTTTCTGGACTTTCTTCTTAGCCTCTGGGTTATATAGCAATGCTATGTTGGGTGCTTTGGGTTTGCAGGCAGACAGGACACAGAAACAAGGGGGGATGGTGATGTGCGCTACAGCTCTCATAATCATGTGCTTTGTCATGTTGGTTCTGCTAATCCTAAAGGAGATATTCTTGTAATCTTTGGGCACCGTTATCTCCAGATTTTGCTTACATTATTATTGTTGTGACCCTCCCCTGAGACTTTTAACACGCGAAGAAAGAGTGGTGTGCTGTGCGCACGAGAAGATCATGGGAGATTCAAACAACCCCAATATACTTGATAAAGAGACTGTATCTATTTGTTTCTTTTCATTTTCCTGGTTTTTGGGGAGGGGAAAAGAAGGGAAAAGGGGTGGGAGGGTTCATAGGGGGCATGCCCAGGAAATGTATAGAGCTGCTATTGTATTTTGTTCCATTGGCAAGGGTATTTTTCAATGGGACATGTAATTGATTTTTCTGATCTCCTGGAGGGTTGTGGCTTAGTTCCTCCTTGGAGTTCGACTTGCAGGGTGATGAGGCTGTTTTATTTGTTTCTATTGATTTTTTCTCATGCAATAAAGATGAATACATCCAAAAATTAATGCATCAGGTTTTGGTATGAAACTATTTCTTTGTGGAGATGCATGGCAATTCCAAGCATGTGCAATGCAAGTGTGTAAACATTTAGTACAGTGAGCAGGGGCGGTTTGATGCATTTGAGGGCCTAAAACGAAAATTGATTATCTTTTTTCAAATACAAAATTACTACTAATTAACATGGACCACATGTTTTTTTTTTTGGAAAGTCTAGACACAAGAAATTTGACGAAATTTTCCATACTTGTTGATGTTGCATATTGATGTAAAAGAGTAATGTTAATGGTAGACCTAGATAAGAACTAATAAAAATTTGTCAACACAAATATTGTGAAAAATGTTGTGAATATTTTTGTGCATTGTTCCTTTTTTTTTTTTTTTTTGAGAAGTGTTACAATCACAATATTTTTCATAACAAATCTTAGGTGTTAAGTTGTTACTAGTTCTAATTTGTACCCAACACTAAAATTATTTTTTTGCCATCAATAACAACTTGCTACTTAGAATTTGTTGTAAAAGTATTGTGAAAAATGTTATGGTCGTAACATTTCTCTCTCTTTTTTGTTTGTATTTCATTTGATAAAAAAATTATTTTATTTGTTGGCTATTATTTGGATTTAATTATTACTATTACATTGATAGAAATAACCCTATTGGTTAAAATTTGGGTTTTTTTTTTTTTTTTTTACTTAGAGCCTTAGGCGATCGCATCGATTGGTTTTACCATTAAGCCAGCACTAACAGTGACACAATAAATTTTACAATTTATTGAGGTGACATGTTGTGATTGGTGTACAATAAAAATTGTATTAATTGTGGATCCATGTGAAAGTGATGTTTCACTAATTACAATTTGTTAAATTATGAAAAAAGTTGTGAGATCAAAAACTAAGATAAGGATTGAGATTTATAAGTTTTGTATCCCCATTTTGTTTTCATTGGTACAACCTTTCTTTCTTTCACTTCCCTTATTTTATCTCTCATTTTAACTAAAAATTAGCTAAAACTATGACACGCTTTCACTTCTTTTTTTTTTTTTGGGACAAAAGTAAAATTTTAGAAAATGAAAATATCCACCAATTCACAATTCCCTTTTGTCTAGATAAAGATATTATAGAGAAAGATTTATGTTTCGAAACATTAGTTTAAAATGACTTGAATAGAGTATGAAAATATAATTTTGTTTCCACTATATTGAAAATTTAAAAAAGTACACTTGTATTGTACTAAAACCGAAACCAACAATTCATTTTTGAGAAACCAACAATATATTAAACCAGAACTAACAAATTTTATATACACACACACACACACACATACAGACAGTTTTAAATGACTTCCATTTGTTATCAAAGAATGATATGGTGGAAAGTTTCAAATTAGATCTTCTGAAAAGCCGAAATATTCTAAGTAATATACCGTTTTGAAACTGTACAAAGCAATCAGCTTTCGTAGCTCAGTTGGTTAGAGCACCCGTTTAGTAAGCGGGAGGTCTTGAGTTCGACTCT
Organism: Quercus rubra; assembly: GCA_035136125.1. Lineage (NCBI taxonomy): Eukaryota > Viridiplantae > Streptophyta > Magnoliopsida > Fagales > Fagaceae > Quercus > Quercus rubra. Next base: position 6,394,004 of record CM068732.1, read on the forward strand.
CAACGAAAGCAAACTTCCACCTTTTTTCGTTTATGTCCATTTCTTTACTCAGTTCCTCTTTATGTGGGTCAAATTCGAAGTTTTCTAGTTGAAGAATAGCTTTGATTAGGCCTTGTACATTCCATCTTTTATGTGTCACAGATTCAAAGTTAAAGATGTTTCAATTCAAAGTTTTTCTTGTTCAAGAATGACTTTTATTAAGCCTACATTCCATTTTGCTGCTTGAGCACCATTCAAAGTATTCTAGCAAGAATGACTTTTTGAGTAGGCCTACGTTGCATTTTGCTGTTTGGGGTACCATTTCTACTACAGAGATAATCATGCGGAAAAATAAATACGTATCCAGATATCCCCATCAATACAGGTTTACCAATCAACTGTAAAAAGCTCCAAGGTTAAACTCAGTCTGTCTAGCATTGGATCAAACAACCTACATGAAAACTCTTAACAAAACCCATGCACCAAAATTACTTGGGACATCATTCCTACCGTTTTGTGTCATCCATAAGTTATTCAAGCCATTCTCTTATTCAAGTAAAGCTGAATCACTTCATTCTTTTAGCAAACATACTTAAAGTGAAAGAAGAAGGCAATAAAAGTTTGAACCCCAAAACCTTAACTTTTAAGACTGAATAAATAATGACATTTTTATTGTAATGAATGAGTTAAAATTACAACAATAAAGTTTCTTTCTTTGAATTACAAAAACTAATAACCCAATAATTGGTTGTATACTTGTATGCCACCCCAAGCATGGTCACCAACATCAATGAATTTCAAACTCTTCAACCTGGTTAAATGAATTCTATTCTCTTGCAGGCCTTACCCCATATCATTGGACCAATCAGTTATTGGTTATAATAAAATGGTTAATACTGAAGCAAATTCATGGCTGGAAACTAGCGCAAACTCTTCTTCTTGGATTTGGGTGAATCTGAGGGAAGGAACGACTTCATTATAAGATCAGAGATTGACCATTTCAGCACAAAAGTCAGCCTTGGAAGAATGATAGACAGTAAGTCTACGTCTGCCATGGCCCTATGAGCTTTACCGGTTAATGGAATTTCAAAGCTTAGACGAAGGGCTTGCAATGAAATTGAAGTACTTTTTTCACCTGTAAATAAAATCAATACAAATTCCTTTGTCAAGTGTCAACACACAAAAAAAAAATGTTTGTGTGTGCACTGAGAGAGAGAGAGAGAGATTGACCTTTGGATTTCATCATCTCACGTGCCAGAGCAAGCGTATCCACAAACAACCAATTTGAAGGAAACTCAGCTTTACAACGAGTAAATTCACTACGCAAAAAAGGCACATCGAAACTGCGAGCGTTATGAGCGGCCAACACTACATATCCCCCAGGTTTCTGACGGCTTCTTACAAACTGCAGTAAGATTGGTATCAGGTCCTCCATCCTACATTTAATTCACAAAACCAAAGTTAACTTGATTGTAATCAAGTCTGAACTTTTCTGAACAACAATAAGTAAAATATGGGCACTAATAAGTTTAATGATACTCAATAACCTATCTAAATAAACAAGCAGTTTTCCAACCCTTATTAGCAACACACTACAGCCAGGGAACAGAGCCTGTCCTCAGGGTATCTCACATCATACTCAGGCCCAAAGTCCAAGCGCTTTGCTTAACTGAAGCAAAGCTTGTTTACCTTTCAGATCAGGTGCTTTTTGAAGAGGCATAAATCATGCCTATATTGCTAAATATAATATATTAGTAGTTAAATTAAGAACTTGATCTTAAAGGAAATGACATGAACCATTAAAAAAAAAAAAAATCAAAAGACATGAACAAGGATAATTTACTATTCTTGTGTTTTTTGGTTTTAGCCTATAGGATACATTTTGATTAAACCTTATGCTTCATTCAAAGATAATAAATTTATGTATAAAAATGTTATATTTCAACTTTATATGACTAGATTATTATCACTTAGTCTATATATAAATTGCACAATTCATTTAAGGTAATAGGCAAAACATATTCCTGTTTTAATTTTATTAAACATTTTATGTTTTAGCTTACTATCAAGAGCACTTGTGCTTTGCGTCTGAGCATCAAAGGGCTATGCGGTGCTTGATGCTTTTATTATCAGTGCACAAGAGATTACAAACTTGAGTGACCTAAATGACAAGTTACCTACCCAACAAAATAGAAAACAAAAGCCAATGAGCTAATGGCATCTCCTTCCTTTATAGAAACAAGGTGAAGGATGAAATCAAGATTCAAGACCAAGCGAATGTGTATGTAACTTACCAATGAAAAAATAGCAATAAAATGCAAAAATTCAATCAACCATTGAAATCAAATTCAGATTAAGTCATCCACATTCCACAGTTACTTAACCATTTAAAACTATAAGCAAGATCGTTTCCTAAAATTGTGGTAGGTTAAGTAAATCACACATGCACTCATAAGTATTGAACTTATAACCTCGTCATTTGGGCCAGAGCTTATTTGCTAAATAATTGTAGAACCATTTCTATTGTTATGGGTGTTCCTCAACTGTTTAATGTCAGTTGTGGTCTTCTTTTCTAACAAATAACAAGATCCATAATTCCAAGACTTAACAAGTTGAAACATTTATTGGCTAAACTAGAGAACAAAGATCAATGGACATTTAAAGAAGTAAAATTCCTTGGAATTGGCCAAAAATTGGAGTACAACATAATACCCAATATACAAAAACCTTATTATAAATAAATCCTCTTTAAAGCTTTCACTTTATCTAGATAGACAATTTGAGTTAGACTATATTTTCAGAATCAAAACATTTCCTCACTACATGCATGACTTTTTGACCTTCCTCATCATAATTCCATATTATTAAGTTACTTCAACAATGAATGTGCTCAATTCAGATTCCAGGCATTTCCATCATCCTATAGCTCTTCATATCCTTAAGTGCGCCATAACGTGTCCATGTCCAACAGACCAATTTATGAATCATCCAATGTTATCATTGTGTCATAGATCTTCCTTTACAATAATCAGAATGTGCTGATCATACAAACCATAAATTATGTCTAGTGAAGTCACAGCTTTACTACTATCAGAAGCATTATGCAGGAACTTGCGATAAAAACATTTTGTTTGTTGGTCTTGGTCCTAACCATGTTTGAATACAGAAATTTTCAGATAGGCATAAGATTATTTTAGACTTTGGAGTTTGAAGTACTTTCTATGTTTCCACTTTTACTTACCACCTTAGAATTTGGTATCAATTGATTACTCCAGGCATATATATGCTACTTCTGTATGCTTTCTAGACATGCAAATACAAACACACACATGATCCAAGGTTCCTTCAAAAACATGAAAGCAAAGTATAACGTCATAAAATTATTTTTTATAACATATACTGAGAAAATGAAAAGAAAACAAGAAACTTTGGAGTCATTTTATGACTAAAGAATTGAATAGCACATAATAAATTATATTCCATAATCATATCAATAAATGGTCCCAGGCACAGACAAGTGGAGAAGAGTTATTACAAAATTTGAATTAATTGCCCATATATATGACACAAAATAGAAGCTGTAACTTTTTATTTATTTATTTATTATTATTATTTTTAACTTCTTTAATGGGACTGCATATTAAACAATTAAAATATAGAATACCTTGGAACATCAGGTTTGTTGACCATACGGGTTGTAATGCCATGAACATGTGAATTTGGAACAAAGCGTTGAGGGTTTACTAGCGTCTGGAAAGTGCTATTTTCACCACCCTCAAGATCTCTAAGTGCAATCTCAATGATACGTTCATTCTCTCTGCTAAAACCAGTTGTCTCGATGTCAAAAACAATGACTGTCACAAGGCTAGCCAGTTCCTTATTCTCAGCAATCTTTTGTCGAATATCACAGTATTCACTATTTTGGAATTGACTAATTTCTGTCTTATTTACACTAAATGTATCACTTTTTGAAACCACTCCATCTAAAATTTCATGCCCAATGTTGCTTGGTTTGCTTTGCTGGGTGGTTTTATTTCTTCCCTCTGCGTTTGTAAATACAGGTCTTCGAGTCCATTTCCTATTGTAACTTCTCTCAAGCCCATAGGTATTAGAACCAAGTAGCCTAAAGCTAGAACTGTTTTTGTCAGTCCTACTCAAACTGTGGAAGCTTTCCCTCCAAAAAGTAGCCAAGGTGGGGATTCCGCATCTAGGAACTTGCAAGATGGAAAAGCACATGGAACCTGTCCTCATCTTAACTCCAAAACTATAGAAGAGCAAGGTTCCTATACGGTTGTAGATTCCACATAACACAATCAATCAGCTTTGACCTGGGGAAGAAAAAAAATTGATAAGAGAAAGATTGGAGGGAGAAAAAAAAGTTATCACAATGAACCAACTGCAAATTATCTACCACCTCAAGCATCAGTGCTGCATAATGAAATATTGCAGTTCACTAAACACGAACAATGTATATTAATGATAAACTATGAAATTCAAATTTAAGGGTCCAGCAGATCACTTGATTTTAGCATTCTTCCCAAAAAAATTCCAAATCTTCATTAAAGTAGAAGAGCCCAACAATGTGACATACATCATCCAATATATGAAGCCAATCAAGCTCTAAGATGCATACTATAAGCCAATTAACAACGTGTCTGTCACCAGACCAAACCACCATTCAAACCCAAGAAAAACCAGAATAAAAGGCTTCCAATCAGACAAACCAAGGGTACCTACAAAAAATGTACATAACTCTATAGTGGAGAAGTCACTACGAAAGTCCTCACAAATTTCATTCACAATCATAAATTGATTCCACTTCTACCCTACCTTAATATAAAAACATAACTTAATGCTTATTCAAGTAGCAAAAGCCTAAAAAGGTGGACTCAATACCAGGGGTGGGGGAATACTATCAATGAAATTTTAAACTTTATCCCCAATAACATACCAACCCCATATCAGCAACATTTTCAAACCAACCTTAGTCACATAATGTGATTCAGAATCATCCAAAAGTGGAGGTAATCCATGCCTTAATCTTCTTAAGAACAATGAAAAACTCAAAATTACAACAAAATAAAACGCCCCATTTGATCAAATAAATCAAACTCATTAACCTGCATACAATTGGCATATAAAGTGATCAACTTTTATAGAACTAACTAAAATATAGACAAAAAAAAAAACCCAATACCTGAACTAAAAAATCCCAAGCATGCAAATTGTAATCACAAAAAAGAAAACAAAACAATATCATTGCTGAAAAAATTTAAAACTTCATACCAAAAAAATGCCAACCCATTATCAGTAACATTTTCAAATCAATCCTAGTCACAAAATGTGACCCAGAATCATCCAAACTAAAAGCCGCGCATGCTTAATTTTCTTAGGCACAATGAAATCCTCAAAATTACAACAAAATGAAACAGCCCATTTGATCAAATAACTCATACTCATTAACCCACATATAATTGGCACATAAAGTGATCAACTTTGATAGAACTAACTAAAATTTTTAAAGAAAACCCAGTACTCTTTCAGAAACAGACAAACAGAAAAAAAGAATTTCTGCTAAAACAGTATTAGAAGCTGAGTTCAGTTTGATTTGGTTTCATTTCATGCAGCAAAAAAGACACAAAAATCAGTTCCAAGTTCATATTTTCCTTTTCTTTTTCTCACTTCATTTTCTAAGAAACCAACAAGAGAGAGAGGGAGAGAGAGAGAGACATGCCTGGTAACTGTTAAGATTGAAACCCAAAAAACAAACGGATTTGTATGAGATTTGAAATGTGATATTTTATGGTGAGAAAGAGAGTTGAGAGTTTATTTCGGATGGCTTATGGAGATGAGAGTCTTTGTGAAAGAAGCAACTGTGACTGTAAGAAAGCAATGTTGAGGAAAACCAAAAAGAGAGTTTATTTCGGATGGCTTATGGAGATGAGAGTCTTTGTGAAAAAAGCAACTGTGACGGTAAAGAAAGCAATATTGAGGAAAACTAAAAAAAAAAAACAAAAAAATATTTTTAATATTTTTCGAGTTTCAACTCCAACCTAAACTTTCGGATTCATGAATGATGCCCCATCCGGGTTCAACTCCTCTCAGGTTTTGTGGCTTACAATTTTTTTTTTTTTTTAAATTGTTACGTCAACAACATATTTACAATATTTTCACAACAAATTATAGGTGAATAGTTGTTATTGGTTCAAATTTGAACATACCACTAAGATTACTTTTTTACCTCAGCAATAACAACCAGTAACAACCTGTCACATATGATTTGTTATAAAAATCTTATAGCTATAGCATTTCTCTTTCTTTTTTTTTTTTTTTTTACTTTGTCCAATTCTCATGCCATATCCGCAAAGTCTATATGAAGTGGGTCCCAGAAAAGTGTAGTTCATACTTCTTATCATATTTATTTGGTTAATAAATCACTAATCCATGTGATGCACATGCAAATTATGTCACAAAAGTGATTAGATCATGTCATGAATTAATGAGGATAATTTTGATAGGCTCCAAAGTTTGTGATTTTAACCTATTCTTAGTTTAGATTTTTTATGGTATCTATAGTGTGTTTTGTGGCTATAATTTTTTTTAAAAATAAATAAGAAATAGTTTTCAGTTCATGGTGATTATTCTTTTTCATCAAGTTAATATATCGATTAATTTTTTGTGTATCAAATCAAATTTTTATTAGTTGAGCTATTTGGGATCCTGTTCATGGCTATTGTACGTATATAGTTAATTTTCAGTATGATAGGAATTAAAGACAATTTTAACAAAATTGCTGCTATATGTGATCATGAAGTTGAAGGTTTCTTGTAATGGAGCTTTATCTCAAATTTTATTTTGTAGTATTAGAGCACTCGCATCAGTGCTTGTATAATAGAAAAAATACCACATTTTATCCAACTTAAGCCCAAAATTCACCCATATTAGATTATGCAAAGTTATGTAAAAATATATGGTTGCTACAGTAGCCATGTAAATTTACACTAACACTACGCATTTTGCATTTAGTTTTTTATTTTTTCTTTATGTATCTTGAAGACAACAGGAAAAAAAAAGAATGATGATTGTTATGTGAGAAAAAAGAGAAATGATTAAAAAAAATGAAGAATTTTTTTATTATTAAAATAAAATGTAGTATAAAATAGATAATTTGAGCAGGGTGTTTTGAAAAGTGAATATATAAAATAGAAAAAAAGTATGTTCTTATATTAAAATAAACAAATTTTTTTGCACAAACTAATGTGAACAATCTTACTCTGAGTATTAGATAATACTCTTGCTCTTAAGTATTAGATAATGGAGTTCATAAGTATAGAGCTTGAAAAACATATTATTTTCCGAAGGAATCAATAAAGTATAGCAGACCGTGTGTAAGATCACATGAAGATCAAGACAAAGAAAATCTTATTGCCTAGTGGTTTCAATTTAATTCTTTGCATGCTAGGAATATTCTTGACCTTCCCAAATAAAAATTGCATTAATTGACTAATTGCATGATATTTCAACTATCACATGTCTGAGTACTATATATAATCTGAACAAATCCTTGTAATTATGTTCATTGGGCACAATGTCGATTGTTTCTTGCTCAACAAAATTACTATTACAATAAGAATGATTACAATGCAATCCAAACGATGATGGTTACTTGTTTATAAGGCCACCATAATATATTGTCTTGAAATTAACAACACCATTAATTATGTAGATCTCTTTGGCTTTTGCACAAATTTTAATATTGCACTAGCTAGTTGATAAAGTCAATAGTATGCTGTAACGTGAAGTTTTGCATATGCTCTACAAAGGGAAGCATTAGCATCTTGTGACTTTGATTATACCTTGCTTGAGATAGTTGGGCACATAGGATCATAAGACAAATGCACTACAAGTAATGTTTACCAAACTGCCAAGAAAGGAAGAAAATTATACATGGTGTTTTTTTTTTTTCTTTTTTGAAGGAAACAGTTTTTTTTTTTCTTTCTTTCATTCCCTACTCTGTTGTTTCCCCCACAATCACATTCACAATACAAGAACAATATGGGTTACTATTGAAAAATTCCATAGTCACAATTTTTTAGGGGAATAATTATAGGACAAGGATTTCCTACACACTTGTGTGGAGGAGTTGCTGCAAACAGGATTAGGTGGCAACAATCTATAGTGAAACTTGTCCTAGTATCATGTGAAACGCACATGGTTAGTTTTAGTTTGCATTGTCCGTTAACCAATGTTTTCTTTCTCTCAAACGTCAAACATCCATCTCTCCTCTGAAACCACGATTCTCATTCAGCCACCAAAAAAAAAAAAAAAACTATAGTCACTACTAAATTTGTTGTTGGAAGTTTTGTTTGAATGCCATTGTTGTTTTTAGTTGTAGTGACTGACGTGACTTAAGTAAAAAGTTGCATAATAGAGAACTAACCATATCAAATATGAAAGCAATCTTTGCTGCACTCCCAACTTGACATATAGAACAATAAAAAGCTTAGATTTGGGTTAAATACTTTTTAATGAATGGTAAGAATTGGTATAAGCGGAACAAAGTAAAAAAATAAAAAATAAAAGACTTTTTTAGTCTCAAGAATTGTGGGAAGAATTAAAGACATGGTTGGAACTTTTGTTGTCAAAATATTCTTATTATTTATTCTTAACATTTTAGGTGCATTTCCTCAAAATAAAAACAATTCATATTTAAAAAAGAAAAAGAAACAATTTTAATAAATTAGTCTCTATCTCCAGAGTTTTAAGTTTAACATTGCCTTCCACTTTGGGCTTGCAAAAATAAAAAAATAAAAATACCTTTAACTAGAGGAAGTTACAGATTGTATTACCTCTATCTTTACCAGAGATGATTTCAACATCTTTCATAATAGTAGTGTTTTGACACAACTATAGAATTAATCATCTCCACCTGAGCCACGCTCATGCCTCTTAAACAATCAGGCCCAAATCCAATTTTCATTTAAAATCCACTGCTTTACTTACTTCTTAGACACAAAATCAAACACCTCACTCACGTTCAAATTCTGTACACACTCGTCCTTCTTAAACGTTTGATCCCACCCAATGTGTGTGTCCCGTGCGGTGCGGTAGGGACACACACATTGACTCACGTTTCCAAGTTTGCTTAATAGCTTGGGCCTGTTTTTGAGCCCATGAAAGAAAATGAGTCCATATTCCATTATATAAGCTAAGCAGCAATTTAGGTTAAAGTGTCTTTTATGGCCTGTTTGGATGTTTAAAAAAGGAGGGGGAGTAGAGTAGAGAGAGAGAGAGTAATTCAATTATCTTGTTTGGAAGTTTTTTAAGGAAGGGGTTTGGAGGGGTTTCAAGTACCTTTAATCTCTTATTTTTAATTCCCAAAAATTGGAGAGATTTAGAGAGAGAGTAGAGTAGATAAGTTATTTAACAAATGAATTTCTCAATTTACCCTTTATAAATTAACAAAATTACAAACCGATTATATAAATAATCTTTGTTTGTTTCTTGAGAAAATTTAAAGTGAACTGTTCATTCTGTATGCAGCTACCGGAGCGCCCTGTTACACTTCGTTCTTTCACGCTTTCATTATTTTTTTGCCTCCTCTGCATTTCTTTTTTTTTCGAAATTGTGTTCATTTCTAATTTTCTTGTTCTTCGATGAGCTCAGCACTCTCACATTTCTCCTATATCTCTTTGTTGTTTTGGATTTAAGGTTCAATTTCTTTTTTTAATTGCATATTTTCTCCGCCCAAAAGCTTTTTTTTTTTTTTTTTTTTTTGAGATAGAACATTATAGATAGAGTGATTTGTAGTATATTTGTACTGAATATGAATCTATGTGAGCTATTTTTGGTAATATTATTGGTTTTGATCGATGGCTGTTTTTTGCTGGACACCTATTTGGTCATTGTCCATTGCGTCATATGTGTATATGTACTAGCTTTAACGAAATTTCCATGGATGTTTGGATGAGTTTTGGGTCTGAGATTTGTGCGTTTTGATACTGTTTTTGAGAACTTTTCTCTGTGTACGTCATGTGGACCCATAAATAGCCTTTGACCTCTTTTGATGGCGTTTCTACCCATTTTGCTCTTAGGCGTCGATGATGATGAGCGAGGCTGTGTGGGGAAGAAGAGGAGTTTGGAAGAGGAAAGAGGTTGAGGACAGAGGCTGGGAGTTGGTGGGGAGGTGAGAAAACTATGGGAATTGTTTGTTTCTCGGGAAAGTTGAGGAAATTGGAGGAGATTTTTTATTTTTTATTATAACTTTTTTTGAGGTAATAAAAATTATTTTATAATAGTTAATAGTAGTTTTATAGTTTTATTAGTGGTATTTGATGGAATGAGAATGTTGATTAAATAATTATTTAATTTCACAAATTAATTATAGACCAATGTTCAAGTCTATTTTCAAATAAGGGTAAATTTGTCTATTTCAATAATTTCCTCTTCTCTCCATTCTAATTTTTAAAACATCCAAACAAGGGGAAGGGATAATTACTTCATTCCCCTTTACTAATTTTAAAAACATCCAAACAAGGTGGAGGGGAACCATTCTCCTTTACTCTCCTCCCACTACTCTCCTCCCCTCTACTCTCCTTCCTCTCTAAACTTCTAAATAGGCCATTAATTTTTGTTGAGAGAAAGGAAGCGGCGGCAGCCTATGATGTGGAGAAATGCGTGTGCATCTCTACCCACCAGATTTGTGTATGTTCCCACTTGTTGTCTTCCCTTTTGTGTAAGGGTTTCATTTCATGTTCCTACTTGTTCTGTTAATACTACTTGTACAACTTCTGCTATTGCTAGTAGTATAAAGTCGACAACCCAGATCAGTTCATGAATTATGTGAGAATTCGATACAAAGAGTTTGATCATGGGTTAGTTCCGTTTGATAAACTGCTTCATATGAACATTTTTTCTGCAATTATAGATTTCATTAGTTTATATTTTGCAATTGCACCAATGAAGTATTATTGGACCGTGATTACTTTGTATAAGGATTCGAATCTAAAATGTTCTCCTTAACTTGTCTTTTTCAAATGTGTAGATTAATTGCTTCTGCCATTTGAAATAGATTAGTCTTAAATTTTGGTTAGACTGTTGATATTATGCTTTGGTTTGCAATATTATCATTGACAGTTTATGTAAGGACAGATTCAAAAAGGTAAAAGGACTTGGATTTTGAATCCAAGAAAATGATTTGGAAGCCAAGAAAAACAATTATTGGATTATGTCTTTCCTTGAAAAAGAATTTGGAAGCGAAGAAAAAATAATTGGAAGCAAGTTGACAAAATGAAGAATGAGAATGGATGGATTTGCATAAAAGAAGAAATTATGATGTTAGTTGTTGATAATTGTTTGTAAAGTGGTAATAAAAATATTTAGTTAGATCTATAAAAGTGTTCCTCTCTTATTTTTCAAGTTTCATGATGTGTTCATCAATGGATATTGTAAGAAAAAGAATTAATGAGAAAATTAGTCTCTTTCAAGAAAATTAGTTAGTTTCTTAAAAATTTTCTCACCTCTTCCTATGTGTATGTATTCTGTATGTGTTAAAAATACTTAGTATTAAAAAAAAAAAAAAAAAATCTCACTCACACAAATACATAGAGTAAGAGCATCTCCAATAATCTGTTTATTTTCACCCAAATTTGAAAAATAAATCAACTTTTTTATTTTAACTATTTTCTTTTTTATACACATCCTCCAATGGGTCTCTATTAATTCTTTACTTTATTAAGAAATTTTATTCTTATTATTATCATTTTTCTTTCAAAATCGTTTACTTATTATTATTCATGCTAGTGGCTGAGAAACCTAGACCAAAATAGTTAAAATTCTCCCCCCACACCTTATATTCTTTAGGCGACTGATTAAATCTACAACTGTATCTACATTCATATCCATTATAAAATTCTGTGTGTCTTACATGTAGCGCGTATCTTCAAATGGCACCTTAAACATAGTGTGTCTGCCTTGCATGTGTCTTCAACTATGCTCTCAACTGCTTTATATCATAGCGCTCTAAGGTAGTACAATAGTAGCTATCATTATGATGGTATTCACATTAACAAGGACAAACGAAATGTAGCAAACTTGAATGTCAAATGCTACTTTCATGAAAGCAATACTCCATGTAGTCTCAAATTTCTTTGGTTATTGGATATGGAACATACCCACTCTTCCAAAAATTCAGCTTTTTGTTTGGAAATGCTTGCGGTGGGGGTTTTATTAGAGAATGTAAAGGGAATTGTGCTCAAGGGTTATTCTAGAGCCATAGTACACACCATGCATAGTTACTGAGCTATGGGGAATGGGGTTTAAGAGATGGGCTAATCCATAGCTCTCATATGCACTTAGACGTAGGAAGCACGGAAACTTCATTTAGGGTGTTGTACCAGTGTCGTACCTACCGTTTTAGGTTATAATTTTTCAAAAATTGCTCGTGTCACAATTTTGCACTCGTGTCCGTGTCTATGGCTATGGCTCCTAGCTTTGAGGCTATAGAAATTGAGCTGGATGCACATGCAATTATATCGTTTATAACCACAAAAAAAGAAAAAGAGAAAAAGGAATATATCAACACCATTGATCATGTAGATCTCTTTTGGCACCAATCTTTGTACTGCACTAACTAGTTGATAAAGTCAATAGTATAACTGTAATGACTAATGTGAAGTTTTGCATATCCCCTACAAAGGAAGCATCACATGTGATTATGCCTTGCTTGAGATAATAGGGCACGTAGGAT